>LPNX011121477.1:67283-191675 GCA_001517045.1 Pseudotsuga menziesii
TCATCCTTAGAGGCTGCAAGAGGGATAAGGTTTACATAGGAAACCCCAAAGATGAACACAGTAATGGTCTTGCAGTAGTGGAAAAGTGCAGTCCAACTCTAGTGGTCACAAAACAATCACAACCTAGCTAAATGAATGTCAAACAGTCCACGACTCGGCTAGGAAGAGCCACCACAATCCATGGTCAGCCCTAGAGGAATCCAAAATTTTTATAAAATTTTTAAAATTTTGTAGCATAGGAACCACTATTTTGATTTCTGTCAATAAAGAAACCATAGAATGCGTATTCCACTTAATAAGAATATGATAAAATTTTGTACAAAATGTAGCAAAGAATGCATATTACACTTAAACTTTTGTAGCAGAGGAACCACTATTTTGATTTTTGTCAATAAAGAAACCACTTAATTTTTTTAGTGTTTGTTTTTTCCATTTTTTATGTTGTTTTCACAAAAGCATTGATAAAATACCTGTAATAATGCAGAACGCAGAACAAGAGTACAGTGAAACTTAAAATACACCTCACACAATTCACCTTAGTATATCCCAACATCTTAGCTTCAGCTTTCATGGCATTGAATACCAGAATCAAAGCAAGTAAACGTTGGTATGTGCAAAAATAAAATGCCACCCTTTCCCAGAAAAACTATTCACGGGAGATAAAATGTGAAAAGTTGTGTTATGGGTCCCATTTTTTTTTTTAATTTCATTTTTTTTTGTTTTTTTTGGTAAATTTAATTTCGTTTTTTTGTATAGATAGCAAAAACACCTGAGTTTTCTCCTAAGGTTTTCAATGAAGAGGAGAAGGACCCTAGTTCTGGGAGTCATGTAGGTGGACCAAAGGAAGGAAGGAGGGAACCAAAGAAATGCATCAAAAGGAAATGAAATATTAGCCTATTGTGGTGGATGACATCAAGTTAAATAATCTAATAAACATGGCTTCTAAGGCATTGAATGTGAGGTTCAATTTTAGAAGGATAGGGACAATTAGTTTGTTTCAATAGATTCAAGTGCACTAGTAATGAATTTTAGCTTACCACATAAGGGATTTCATTTCCATCTGAGGTTATATGTTGAGGTTACATCCAAACATAGTATTATTTCTAGTAGGTATCTACTGCATTTATACCTAGGGATATTGGAATAATGAGAAGAGATATACGATGTTACATAGAATCTATATTCTCTCCATAATTTTGACAATTCAGTACATTGGTTAACGTGCTACCTAGAGAAAACCTACAAGAACCTATATAATCCTTTTAAATATTAATAATTTTTATCATTACCTATTCCAACCATATGCAATTATTATAAAGATAAAAGGAATTTGAACCATTAACCTATTTGTTTTAGACTAGTATTATACCATTGAAACTATTCTCCTAATGAAAATTTGATAACTTGATTGATGGACCATATGAATATGATGTGACCCCCATCTCCTTATAAGTATAATTTTTAACATACGATGTCAACTCTCCATCTCTTTATAATTATCAAACAAATTATAGGTATATACCTAGTATTGTAGGTGTTAATGATGGAAAGGACACCTTTCTAATTCCTACAACACGTGTTATATGAATTAGTGAACCATGGCAATCGTGTAGCTAAATCAGAGAAAAAGATGGCTATATAGATCCAAATTTTCATCTAATCTATCCTTAAGTATTCCCTTAACCATCATCCCTAAATTAAAATGATTGACACCAAATGAAGTAACATATAATACCTTGAATAATGGACATTGCAAAGGTGGAAAAGTTGTCATTTATCTTGCACTAGTGGAGCATATGAAGGAAAATGGTTGTGATCAACCAAATATTCATACTTAAAATCCTTTGATGAATGGATTTCACAAGGAAAATGACTTGATACAAATAAGGAGGTTGAGAGGGTATACCATGAAATCGACCATGTATATTAGCCTATTGTGGTGGATGACATGAATTTAAATAATGTAATAACCATGGCTTATAATGCATTGATTGTGATGTTTATTTGTAGAAGTATGGGGGCAGTGTGTTTGTTTCAATGGATTCAAGTGCACTAGTAATCAATTTTAGCTTACCACATAAGGGATGTCATTTTCATCTGAGGTTAGATGTTGAGGTTACAATATCCAAACATAGTATTAGTTCTAGTCGGTATCTGCTGCATTTATACCTAGGTGGATTTACTAGTTACTTGATCAAATTACTTATATATCATTCAACGTCCCATGTCAATAAGTAAGGATACCATAAGGATAAAATAATTGTGCTAAATTAGTCTATTTTGATAGACTCTCTTATGATTCTACACAAGATATTTTCTCTTTTATCTACTATTTGTAACTACTGGCATCCTCATATGAATTATTATTGTTTCTTTCCTTACTAAGACATCATTCATATGCATTCAAACAATTATTTCTTGTTTTTTCCTTGGTTGGATTTATGATCTCTCTTCTTATGGGGATCATATGAGCTAAAATTTCTATGGTGGTATGCCTTACAAATCTACTTTCTTAATTGACATATCAATTAGGTAACCTGAAATATTATAATAGTGAGAAGAGATATATGGTGTTAAATTTAATCTATATGCTCTCCATAAGTTTGACAATTCATTAATACATTGGTTAAGGTCCTACCTGGAGAAAACCTACAAGAACCTATGTAATCCTTTTAAATATTAAGAATTTTTATCATTACCTCTTCCAACCATATGCAATTCTTATAAAGATAAAAGGAATTTGAACCATTAACTTATGTTTTTAGACCAGTATTATACCATTGAAACTATTCTCTTAATGACGAATTGATAACTTGCTTGATGGACCATATGAATATGATGTGACCCCTATCTCCTTATAAGTATAATTTTTAACCTACAATGTCAATCCACCATCTCTTTATAATTATCAAACAAATTATAGGTGTATTATACCTAGTATTGTAGGTGTTAATGATGGAAAGGACACCTTTCTAATTCCTACAATACTTGTTATATGAATTAGTGAACCATGACAATCTTGTAGCTAGATCAGAGAAAAATATGGCTATGTAAATCCAAATTTTCATCTAATATATCCTTAAGTATTCCCTTAACCATCATCCCTAACTGAAAATGATTGACACCAAATGAAGTAACATATACTATCTTGAATAATGGACATTGCAAGGGAGGAAACGTTTTCATTTATCTTGCACTAGTGGAGCATATGAAGGAAAATGGTTATAATCAACCAAATATTCATACTTACAATCCTTTGGTGAATGGATTTCAGAAGGAAAATGACTTCATACAAATAAGGAGGTTGAGAGGGTATACCATGAAATTGACCATGTATAGCTTATTGTGGTGGATGACATGAAGTTAAATAATGTAAAAATTATGGCTTATAATGCATTGATTGTGATGTTTATTTGTAGAAGGACAGGGACAATGAGTTTGTTTCAATGGATTCAAATGCACTAGTAATTAATTTTATATTACCACATAAGGGATGTCATTAATTTCATCATAGGTTAGATATTGAGGTTACAATATCCAAACATAGTATTATTTCTAGTCGGTATCTACTGCATTTATACCTAGGTGGATTTACCAATTAGTTGATCAAAATACTTATATATTGTTGGTTGTGGATCCTGATCTTCCAGATTCAGAGATGTTATTCATTCATGTTTGGCCAATGGTTTTGCGGACCCATGGTATTGGGTTAACTGTATTATTTTCCCATGGTATTTTCCCTATAAAATAAAAGCATTGCAATACAGATGGGTATGGTATGGTATGGTATGGTATTGTATTGTAAACAATATTTGTGATTGTGTGAGAGAGACTATGAGAGTGTGAAGAGGAAGTGCATCAAAGTTGTTGTAGGTTGTATCCCTTCATCTTTCTGTATGCTAATAAAAGGACTGGCAATTTCTGTGTGGACGTAGGCCATCTCTTGGGTGAGCCACGTTATATCTTTGTCTCTCTATAATGTGTTAGATGTGCTTCTGCATCTTGTTTAATGATTTAAATGTATATATGTTATTGCTTTGTCGTCCTGTTTCTAACAATTGGTATTAGATACAAAAGGTCTATTTGGCTGGTAAAGTCGCAGTAAAGAAGGGTTCCTATTTCGAGTGCGAGAAATGGAAGAAGAGGGAAAGCTTAGGGTCAAGAAAATTAATGGCCAAAACTATCAGTTATGGAAGATGAAAATGGAGGACTATCTGTACTAGAAGGATCTGTACCTGTCGTTGGGAAAAAAATCAAAACAGTCGGTAGCTATGAAGGATGAAGAATGGGAGGTTCTTGATAGAAAGGAACTGGGAACAATACGGCTATGTATGGCTTCATCAGTGGATTTCAATATTTAGAAAGAAAAAATAACAAACAGTGTGATGAGTGCATTGGCAAAACTCTACGAAAAACCATCGGCTTCCAACATGGTCTTTTTAATGAAGCGTATATTTAATATGAAGATGTCAGAAGGTGGATCTGTTACTGACCATTTAAATGAGTTTAATACATTTACGATTCAGTTAAGTTCTATAAATGTGAAATTTGATGATGAGTTTAGGGATCTTCTAATATTGTGCTCATTTCCATAAAGATGGAATAGCTTGGTCATGGCTGTAAGTAACTCTATCCCTAGTTCAAAAACTCTTAAGTTTGATGATGTTGTTGGTGTTATTCTTAGCAAGGAAATGCGAAGAAAAAGAACAGGTGAGACATCAGCAAATGCATTTACCATGGAGAGTAGAGGGAGACAAATAGAGAGAGGAAGGATCCCATGAAATTGCATCAAGTCTAAAAAAGGGAAGATCCAAGTCTAGAATCAGAAAAATCGAGTGTTGGAACTGTGGTAAGAAAGGACATCTGAAGAAAGACTACAAAGCACCAAAGAAGAAAGGTGAGAGGCAGCAAGAGACTACTCAAGAAGCGAATGTAGCAGGTGAGGTGTTACAAGATGCTTTGATTCTTGCATTAGATAATACTATAGATTACTGGGTAGTAGATTTAGGGGCTTCATGTCATGCTACACCCCATAGGAAATTCTTTCATTATTATGTTCAAGGTGATTTTGGACATGTTTTATTGGGGGATAATGAACCATGCAAAATTGTCAGAAAGGGTTAGGTTCGAATTAAGTTAAATAATGGAAGTGAATGGTTGCTAAAAGATATAAAAGCACATTCCTTCTATGAAAAGAAATTTGATCTCAATAGGGCAGTTGGGAGATAACGGTTGTTTGTCTACGTTTGGAGAAACGTGGTGGAATATCACTAAAGGATAATTTGTAATAGAAAAAGGAGATAGGGTAGGAATGTTATATTTATTTCCTCATAATATTGATTATTGTATCTCTATAGCTTCCACATAAATAGTTGTTGCATTGTCGCATCATAGGCTTGGCCACATGAGTGAGAAGGGGATGCAGGTTCTTCACTCAAGGAAACTTCTTCCAGATCTGAATCAGGTAAGTTTGGAATTCTATGAGAACCATGTTTATGGAAAATAGAAGAGAGTTATATTTCTTAGGGTTGGGAAACAAAAGAAGAGTGAAAAGTTAGAGCTTTTCCATAGAGATGTATGGGGACCATCTCAGGTACAATCTCTTAGTGGCTCTCATTATTATGTTACTTTTATTGATGATGCAACTAGAAAAACTTGGGTTTATTACATCAGATAGAAATCTGATGTGTTTGATACTTTTAAGAAGTGGAAATATTTAGATGATAATGAGACAAGAAAAAGGTTGAAATGTCCCAGATATGATAATGGAGGTGAATATTGCAGCAAGGAGTTTGATAGTTACTGTTCAGACAATGAGATTCATAGAGAGAAGACAGTCCCTAGAACACCACAAGGAAATGGTGTGTCATAAAGGATGAACAGAATGATCATGGAACGTGCAAGGTGTATGAGATTGCATACAGGGTTTCCCTTACAATTTTGGGCTGATGTTGTAAACACTGTTGTTTATTTAATAAACATAGGTCCTTCAAGCACTTTGGATGGTGGTATTTCAGAGGAGGCATGGACAGGTGAAATACTCATTTCTAACAACTTTTGGTTGTGAAGCATTTGTCCATATTGATAAATATGATAGAACAAGGCTTAAAGATAAATCCAAGAAATGTACCTTTATTTGATATGGGGTTGATGATTTTGGCTATCGCTTATGGAATTTTGAAAATCACAAAATCATTAGGAGTAGAGATGTAGTATTTAGTGAAAAGGTTATTTACAAAGATTAGTTGCAGGGAAAAAAATTGAAAAGGAAAACATAGAGTACACAGTGCTTGATGAAATCAAAGAAAATGAAGTTCCAAAGGCACCAAAAAATCAAGAACAGTAGCAGGTACCTGCAACTATAAGAAAATATACTAGGTTAAGTAGACCCCCTAAATGATTCTCTCCTTCAGTGTATTATTTATTGATGACTGACTCTGGTGAACGAGAATGTTATGAAGAGGAAATGTAGGTAGAAACTAGAAAGAAGTGGGAGCAAGGCATGAATGAGGAGATGGACTCATTGGTAAGAAACCAGACTTGGGATTTGGTTTAGTTGCCTACAAAAAAAGGGTATTGCAGAATAAATGGGTTTGCTGGTTGAAGGAAGAAGATGGAGGAAAGAAGAGGTACAAGGCTAGACTTGTTGTAAAGGGTTTTGCACAAAATAAAGGTATAGACTTTGATGAAATATTTTCTCATGTTGGTAAAATGAATTCAATTATAACTATTTTAAGTCTAGTGGTGGTAGAAGATTTGCATCTTGAAGAATTAGATGTAAAAATAGCCTTTCTCCATCGGGATTTGGAGGAAGAGATTTATATGCAGTAACCACAGCGGTATGAGGTCAAAGGGAAGGAGAATTTGGTTTGCAGGTTGAAGAAGAGCTTGTATGTTCTGAAGCAAGCTCCAAGGAAGTGGTATTTAAAAAATGATAAGTTTATGACAGAATAAGGTTATGATAGATGTCATTCTGACCACTATGTTTATTTCAAGAGGCTAGATAACAGAAGGTATATTATCTTGTTATTGTATGTGGATGACATTCTTGTTGCAGGGTATAACATGTAGGATATAAATGTGCTCAAAAGAAAACTAGCTAAATCATTTGCGATGAAGGATTTGGGTGTTGCAAAGCAAATCCTTGGTGTGAGAATAACAAGAGACAGGAAAAATTGCAAATTGAGGTAGTCTCAAGGTGAGTACATAGAAAAGGTGTTGCAGAGGTTTAGAATGTAGAATGAAAAACCAGTTATTATGCCTTTAGCCATCCATTTCAAACTAAGTAAGGAGATGTGTCCAAAGACACAAGAAGAGACAGATTACATGTCCATGATTTTCTATTAATCAACGGTTGGGAGCTTTATGTATGCCATGGTGTGCACAAGACCATATATTGCACATGTAGTGGGAGTTGTGAGCAGGTATATGAATAATATAGGTAAAGAGCATTGGAAAGTAGTATAATGGATTCTCAGGTATTTGAGAGTTACCACTTCTCATGCATTATGTTTTGGAGGTTTAGACACTGTTCTACAGGTTTATGTTGATGCAGATATGGTAGGTGATAAAGACAACAGAAGGAGCACCACAGGGTATGTGTTTACTGTGGGTGGAACAATAGTAAGTTTTATTTCAAAACTGCAACAGGTTGTTGCACTTTCAACAACATAAGCAGAGTATGTTGCTGCTACAGATGCTAGTAAGGAGATGATTTGGTTGCAGAGGTTCATGGAGGAATTGGGTAAGAAGCAGGAAAATAGCAGGTTGTACAGTGACAACTAGAGTGCCATTCATATTCCAAAGAACTCATCCTTTCATTCGAATACTAAACATATACAGCTCAAGTACCACTTCATAAGATATGTTCTAGATGAAGAACTGTTAAAAATGGAATAGATACATACTAGCCAGAATCCTGCAGACATGTTGACAAAGGGAGTAACCAGAGAGAAACTGAGTTCCTGCTTAGTTTCTGTTGGAATTCAAGCATGAAGGTGAAAATAATAAATTATCCAAGTCCAAGGTCCAGAGCATAGTCCAGTAAGTGTAGCAACGGTGGAGTTGTTGTGATCAGTCTTCAAGTGGGAGATTGTTGGTTGTGGAGCTTGATCCTCCAGATTCATAGATGTTATTCAGTCATGTTTGTACCCCAGGTTTACTGTACACTCGTTCCCCAAATTTGGGGTTCAGGGTAGTGCCCCGAAAAAGGGGGTTCGGGGGAAACGCCCTGAGATACAGGGGTTCGGGCCAAAATTTTTGGGGACCCATGGTATTGGTTTAACCGTAGTATTTTCCCATGGTATTTCCCCTATTAAAGAAAATCATTGTAATACAGTTGGGTATGGTATGGTATTGTATTGTATTGTATTGTAAACAATATATGTGCTTGTGTGAGAGAGACTATGAGAATGTGAAGAGGAAGTTCAACAGAGTTGTTGTAGGCTGCATCCCTTCATATTTCTAGATGCTAATAAAAGGACTGGAAATTTCTGTGTGGATGTATCCCATGTCTTGGGTGAAGCATGTTATATCTGTCACTCCATGTAATGTGTTAAATTTGTTTTTGCATCTTGTTTAATGATTTAACTGTATATATGTTATTGCTCTCCAGTCTTGTTTCTACCATATATCATTCAAGGTCCCATGTCAATAAGAAAGGATACCATAAGGATAAAATAATTGTACTAAATTAGTTTATTTCCATAGACTCTCTTATGATTCTACACAATATATATATATATTTTCTCTTTGACCTATTATTTGTAACTACTGGCATCATGATATAACTCATTATTGTTTCTTTCCTTACAAAGAGATCTATCATATGCATTCAAACAATTTTTTCTTGTTTTTTATGGTTGGATTTATGATCTCTCTTCTTATGGACATCATATGAGCTAAAATTTCTATGGTGGTATGCCTTACAAATATAGTTCCTTAATTGACCTATCAATTAGGTAACAAGGGATATTAGAATAATTATGAGAAGAGATATACGGTTTTACATTTAATCTATATGCTCTCCATAAGTTTGACAATTTATTAATACATTGGTTAAGGTCCTACCTAGAGAAAACATACAAGAACCTATATAATCCTTTTAAATATTAAGAATTTTTGTCATTATAACCTCTTCCAACCATATGCAATTCTTATAAAGATAAAAGGAATTTGAACCATTAACCTATGTATTTTATACCAGTATTATACCATTGAAACTATTCTCCTAATGATAATATGATAACTTGCTTGATGGACCATATGAATATGATGTGACCCCCATCTCCTTATAAATATAATTTTTAACTTACAATGTCAACCCTCCATATCTTTATAATTATCAAACAAATTATAGTTATATTACACCTAGTATTGTAGGTGTTAATGATGGAAAGGACACCTTTCTAATTCCTACAACAATTGTAATATGAATTAGTGAACCATGAAAATCTTGTAGCTAGATCAGAGAAAAAGATGGCTATATAGATCCAAAATTTCATCTAATATATTCTTAAGTATACCTTAACCATCATCCCTAAATGAAAATGTTTGACACCAAATTAAGTAACATATACTACCTTGAATAATGGACATTGCAAAGGAGGCAAAGTTGTCATTTATCTTGCACTAGTGGAGCATATGAAGGAAAATGGTTGTGATCAACCAAATATTCATACTTACAATCCTTTGATGAATGGATTTCACAAGGAAAATTAATTGACACAAATAAGGAGGTTGAGAGGGTATACCATGAAATCGACCATGTATATTAGCGGCCTATTGTGGTGGATGACATGAAGTTAAATAATGTAATAACCATGGCTTATAATGCATTTATTGCAAGGTTTATTTGTAGAAGGATGGGGGCAGTTAGTTTGTTTCAATGGATTCAAGTGCACTAGTAATCAATTTTAGCTTACCACATAAGGGATGACATTTATTTTGAGGTTAGATGTTGAGGTTACAATATCCAAACATAGTATTATTTCTAGTCGGTATCTAGTGCATTTATACCTAGGTGGATTTATCGGTTACTTGATAAGATTACTTATATATCATTCAAGGACATCCCATGTCAATAAGTAAGGATACCATAAGGATAATATAATTGTACTAACTTAGTCTATTTCCATAGAGTCTCTTATGATTCGACACAATATATTTTCTCTTTTATCTACTATTTGTAACTACTGGCATGATATGACTCATTATTATTTCTTGCCTTACTATGAGATCTATCATATGCATTCAAACAATTATTTCTTGTTTTTTTCTTGGATGAATTTATGATCTCTCTTCTTATGGAAATCATATGGGCTAAAATTTCTATGGTGGTGTGCCTTACAAATCTACTTTCTTAATTGACATATCAATTAGGTAACCAGGGATATTAGGATAATGAGAAGAGATATACGGTGTTACATTTAATCATGTGATGCCAATCTATAGCCTCCACCTTGTTTATGTATTTGCATTGTTCAATGAACCATTTTAGTGGTGGAAGTGTAGTAGTTTTTATAGATGCCTGCATGGGAATTTCTATTTAGGTCATTGGAGAGTCAACGACAAGTGGCATATGAAATTATTGAACCAAGCGATATCTAATAATGTTGGCCATTGCACTGAACCTTTGACTAATTTAATCACTCCCAAGTGAGATTTCTTTAGATCTAAAGGAAATGAAGTTTCCAATACCTTCCAAGGCATTAAATGAGGTGATTGAAACTAGTTCTAACTCCTCCAAAAAATACATTGATATGTTAAAATGGTGGTGACAACTTTAACATCTTGATCTCCTATCATACTAACAACATATATTATTTAGTATACAGGTTGGGATATCTCCACTTTAGAAATATATTTATATTTAACCAATGGAGCCTCCTTACTATGTAAGTTATAAATATCTTTGACATGCAATAGAATAGAAGATAGAAACACTTATGCAATAACTAAAGAATATAAGAAACTAGGACTCCCTAGTGCCATCCCCATAGCATATTCTATATTAATGTTTAGTCCAAGGGTGTCTTATTATGAGTCTAACAAGTAACAATATTATATTGTACCTAGGATTATAGGCTCATGCTATGGTTATACAAACAACAAATTTTCAGGTCCATCTAGATATAAGATGCTATATATTCATGCATATTCTCTTTTCCGTATTTTTTTATTTTTATGATTTTGAAAAAAAAGGAGTAACAAAGGGGCCGATTTCATCTTGTGGAGGCTGGATTCTTCATCTGTTGGATGATTTTGGACTACATGGGCCGTGACAACATCTGGAGAGGACATAGTTTTGTTTGTGAGGATGATTTTCTTTTTGTTGGTCGCATATCCTTACAGTTCCACATCTACAATGATCGCCACGCTTCATCTGGGACAATATAAAGGGTTTTTACAGAAAAAAAGGGAGCTGCATATTGACACCTACATGAATCTACTACAACAATGTTGGGTAATCTTATTGTAGTCTTGCTTCTTGTTATGACTGTGCATAACATTTCTGGGTAGTGAAGGAGGGCATTGCAGCATAATAAGGGAGTCTAAGAAGAAGACTATTTGGGTTGTTTTGAGGAGCTGGCAGGGAAGGGAGGACACCAAACAAGGGAAACTCACTTCCATAAATCAGTGTGCATGCCTAGGAAGCTACAGGTTAGAGTTAAAGTAATTTTAGATTTGCTTGTACACCTTAGAACTTCTGTTATAGTCATTGTAAACTCAAATTTATATGAATATGATATTTAGGGTTTATTTTCATTGTTATTTATGCAAAGCAATCTCTATTGCATTTACTGTTCACTGTTAGTGCTACAAAAATCAAGAGCTGAAAATTATAGTCAATATACAAGACAAACATTACACATATAATGATGCTAATTTGCGTATAGACTTCAAAACCCTTGAGATACGAAACAAAATATCTATGTTAAATAGCTTTCTACACTTTCTAACTTTCTTCCGTAGCAGAATTCTAGGTTTCTGCACATTCCCTTCAGCACCGTAATTATTTCCGGAATGCAGGAATTTGAAATCTGCTTTTTGACTTTTGACACTTCCAAAACAAGAGTTTCTGCACAACGCTTCTTCCCCGCTGCCAATCTTGATCGGTGATCTATCAATTTCGTAGCCATCATGAGTGTTTGTACAACTTACCTTTTCACACAGTGAAATGGATTTTTCATTGTTCGATTAGTGTCCCCACCAAATCAATGGTGGATTTCAAAATTTAGTAAGTGCATTCCATAGAATATCCCACACATGAAAAGTTTTTCAAAGCTTGCAACTTCTCCCAGCGATATCACTATAAATTGTTGATCTTCCCCACAATCGATCCCCACTCTACAATCTTGTTTTATTTGAGCAACCGGTTAAGGTTTAATCCTCTACAAAACTTCACTTAATTGATCACTGATAGGATCAATTCTTCTCTGTAATTTGGAAACTATGGAAATCCAAAGCCATAGATTTTATATACATGGTTATATGAAGTGAATGTGGGATGAATTCATACTTCTACAGAACTATATGAAGATATGAAATCCATCAAAACCACACACAGAGTCTAATCCTCTTTTCTTTATTCAATTCACCAAAAATTCAAATACACATAGAGAATTCTACTTGTTCACTCCTTTCTCACTCTTCTGTGCACCTATCATTCCTCCATTCATGCTATGTGGAATTTATCTCCCTCTCAATCTTTATAAGCTAATGAAATGTTTTTTTTATCTATTCTTAAACCTCTATGAGCTATCCTAAGCTCTCTGAGCTAACCTAAGCTTTTGCGAGCCAACAAGCTCTGTAAGCTAACTAAGCTGCTAAGAAAATAACTTGAACTGATTTAAATACAAGAGGATTCTATTTCCAGATCATATAAAAAAGGAGTACAAGCCTTGTTGATCTCTAATAAATCCTATGAGTCACAACTAACTCAATCCTAACCATTACATGTGGAAAAGGATCTAGATTTTTTATCCATTTTATTCATCTTTTACAAAATAAAGCAAATTTCAAATGTACAAGATCCTAGGCCTCTTAAGAGTTCCCTTGACCTTGTGAATTCATGAATGACTTCTCCCTCTTGAGCCTATGCTCTTGCATCTAAATATCAGCAGTACATTGTACATTGACTACAAAAACCAACTAAGACTAATTGGCACAGCTCAGTGGTATTTTTGACAAGCGTTTTTACAAAATCCCTTAACTAAATTACATAAGAAAATAAGCCAAAACAATCAATTGGATCTGATGGGGGTCATTACAGTTTACTATTCAAAGCATCCCCCTTGTATAAAAATCTAACCCTTTCACTTCCATTATATAAAGCTTGTTCATTGGTCATTGTCTCATCATGTTGAGTGGAGATGAGAACTATGTGAATGCGTAGAGGAACCATGCACCACTCTAATTTTTGTACTCAATGGTTACTTGTGTTTTTCCATCAAGCCTCAACTAAGAGTAGGTTCCATTCTTTCTTACCTCTGTGAGCTTTGCTCCCAACTTGGTAGCCAGCACATGGGTGAGAGGCATCAACTCAGGGGTTTCATTAGTTGCATAACTAGTCCAATAAAGGGTAGAAACCCAAGTACTAAACCTCCCACAGACTTCCATCCGTACTAACACATCACGTCCTAGTCAAGCAATACACAATTAGGCTTCCAACAAATTTACACACCCTCGCAAAACCCTTAGTAACCAACAATAGGTCATGGTACCTTCATATACAGGCTTGGGACCCTTAACAGTCATTAAGGCACTTTCATCCAGTCACGATAGTCGTAGCAGGATTACGACATGTCACAATAGCCCTTAGCAGGCTCAACACAGGTCATCGTTTTCTCTAAAAATCATTAGCCGAATTTACACATATGAAAGTGAAACAAACACGAAACACAAACTGAATATGAACACTGTGATGAATCTCAAAAACTTAAAAAAACACTTTTCATTAACACTTCCAAGAAATTTTACAGAGATACAATCCAAGCACAGAGGCTTCAAAAATGAAATTTGAACCCTTCCTCCTATGTAGAGGTTACATTTATAGTGCAATTTACCCCCGAGATGTATCTTGAAATAGGGAATCAAAATTAATTACATTGTGGGAATCAAACCTAAAAGTATGTCCTAAATCCTAACAAACTCTGACGTGGAAGATGCATCGTGCCCACAAAACATTTTGGGAAGGTACTTTGTGCCGTGTGTGTTCAATAAAAAAGGGAAATCTCGATAACTCGGGATTTTTGGCTCGCTTGATGAAAACAACAACTTTGAGCATATTTTTAACAGACTAGAGAATGACTGGTGTGTATTTTCTGAAATTCCCTCCAAAGGGACCAAGAAATTGTAATAGATATGAATTGGAGTATGCAGATTTATCAAGTGTTGCAGAATTTGAAGGGACAAAATGCAAAGAGGATGAAACTATAGGTGATGGTGGCATGGATTATGTTTGACAAGATTGTGAAGCCACATGGTTGGATGTTGTTCAGTAAGTAGCATGCATGATTTATTTATCAGTTCTCATTTAAGTTGTATCTATGAAAATTTATATCTTAGATTATTACTTGGATTTACCTTTCATCCATATATTTTTTGTTCTGTTACTGTTTATGCATGGATCTTATCTATTTTATTCTGTTATGTAGCTTTCATTTATTTTTATAGTAGATAGATTGGGTGTGGGGAATTGAGAGTGATGTGAGGTGGGGAGGGGCCATATGAGCTTCAACCTTCACGTGGTTGGCCCTGTTTAGTAGAGAATAAGATATTCTTGAAACCAAGAGAAGCTCATTCAGGTATTTTCATTTCGTTTTTTTAGAATTTCATATATGTTATGCCTTTTTTTACATATCTATCAATCACTTATATGAACATACAATTTTGTCATGGTATATGCAGGTATTCACAATGGAAAGGAATATAATGACAATTTGTATAGTTCTCTAATGCATATTTGTAAGTTATCACCATAATGAATTTGTCAATTAGATATCTTATTGTCGTTTCATTGATTATAACATGTTGATCTCTTTATTTTAAGTAAAATTGTACTTGTCTATTTTATGAATTGATTTTATTGCACATTTTTTGAAGGAAAAAATTTGATTGCGGGATAGCTATTGACCACGAGCATGTAATGTAATAAACAATATTGAAAGTATTTGATTACAACAAATTTAATTATAGCATATTTATTACAACCATAAGTATACTCAATTGATGATGTAACAACTAATTTGTGTGAAATATTTGTGTAAAGCATAGAGGACGCCAAGATCATTTGGTGTTATTGGCATCAAAGCTGAAATTTGAGGTGTAGATCCTTATTATCAATACAATTTCAACATTGTTTGGGAGTATCACCTATAGGTTTCCTTTTAGGCATTGGGAGTATCACCTATAGGTCTCCTGAAGCTTCCCTGACCACTATTAAAGGACTTTACATAATGTAGTTAGGAATCTCATTGACTAATTTTTAGTTGTTTGTAGCCATTGGTTGTAAATGTCTTTTCTTTTAGGACATTGATATCAAACTATATATGAATTGTATCCATCCTTTTTGCTGAAAAGTGAGAAATTGAAGAACTTGTAGAAGATTTACAAATTTCTCCATTTTTTTTTGTAAATAAAAGGATTGTATTACTGCATAGTCACTTAATTACATTCCGAATAATAGATCCAAAAACCACCTACCTAGTTCTGACAAGATTTACATTCGTCCCAAAATAGAACCACCCATCCCAAAAGAAAATAGCCAGTTCATGGCCCGCTCCATCCCAATTACATACATAAGCTTCCCATAAAGAAATCACTACAGGAACCACTAATAGACAACTAAACAAGACATAACAAAAAAAATAGATTGTTCATGCCATGCCGCATCACGATTACATACATAAGCTTCCTATAAATCCTATCACTACTGGAACCACTAATAGTAAACTGAACAAGAAATAACAAGAGCATAAATGCAGGGGCCTCAAACCTAGACCTGGGCGGGCACTCCCGGAGAGGAGCGTTTTTTTTGCTTCATCTTCTTAGAGGGCTCCCTGGAAGTCACGTCGATTGACTTGGCCATGCTCCTCCCTCTGACCTCTACTTGCTCCATCCTCGGGTGGAATAATTGAATCCCCATCTTTGTGGCCATGATGTCTATATTCTTGTGCATTAGCTAGCAATCAAAGTTGTGCTCCTTCCAACCTCTCACTAGTTCTTCATCCCCTTCCCATTTTCCAGCAAGGTTAATTGAAGAGTGCGCTATGAGTTTCATGTTAACCCAATAGAGCATAAGCAATCTGTCATAGGCTATAAACATCCTAGATGTATTTCTAGAGTCTACCACCCAAGGTTCAACCTCACGACGCAACTCCTCCCAGGGCATAGCCTTAGATTCGTCCCATAAACTATCTACAACTAATTCAATTTCATTGCAGGTCGCTAGAGGAACAAATTCTTTGAAGAAGTCAAAATCCTCCTGCACTTGTATCTGGGATATAGTCACATAGCCCTTGTCGCGACTATCAGTTGAGACTTCCCCCAACCCAAATATTCCCCTATGAGAGTGTTTGGGAGCCATGGTGGAGAAAGACTCTTCACCAAGCACCAGCGCTTTAGAGTGGAAAACATAGTCACGAGTCCTTTGACACAAAAGACACAAAATAGGCTGGGATAGTCCACATAGGTCATTGAGAAGAGGGTGGAGCTGCTTCAAAATTTAAGGGTGGCAGCCACCTCACCGTCATAATGGGCTTGTACTCAATCTTTGTCATCCTGGTGTCATCTAGGATTGGCGTCCTCTGAGCCTTAAATACCATATATGTCCTGTGCTACGAATCTTCCTTATCCATCCCTTTAGGCCTGAAAATTTACTTCCCACCACGCACTCAGGAGTGGCGAGGATCCTCATCTGCAACTGCACTTCCCAACACGTGCTCACGCATGGCCCAAATATTACACAAATATTATCATCGGTGAACTGGATTACACAATGATTTCATGCCTATCTTTTGGAATTAACCCGCTTTATAGCTCATCGGCAAAATGGACTAACAACCGTCAGATCTATATTGACAGTGGACTTAAATTTTTATAGGGAATAATTTATAAAATACCGCGCTAGTCAGGAATTTCTTCTATCGCGCTAGTTCTCCCAGTGAAATAGTTCTCCGTCGTTGATCTACAATGAGATCATTCTTAACCTGATCTTCTTCATCCTTGCAACGATTAGTTTCCAACTTCGCAACAGATTCACCTTTAGTAAAAAAAAAATCCTCTTTAGTCGTTGATCGACTCACCTCTTGATTACCATCATTGACCTATAACCTCGTTAACCAATCTCTCCTACGTCATGGATTTTCCTTACAATGCATAGCTAAAAGTGACTTACTATGTGTAAATTTCAATACTCAAGACATTTTTTCATTCAACTAATCATATAGTCAACATGGTCACAAGATATGATTCAAATGGGAAACTTCTTCCAAACTCAATCAAAAAACTCAGTTAACCCAAAAATATAGGCACACGATCTTATTTCACAATGGTCCTTTTTTTTAACCTAAATACAATGGATCGATCATTACAAACAAATACCTCTCTCTCTCTCTCTCTCTCTCTCTCTCTCTTTGTAAGCTCCAAGATTCTAAAGTCTGACCTTGTTCCTCTTGATCGAACCTTCCTCGAGCTAACTAAGCTCCAATAAGCTACCTAAAAGCTTCTGCGACCTAAGCTAAAGCTGAGTTATCCATATAAATGACTCAACTAGATTAAATAAAACTCTTACTCTATTTTCTAGGTCCTTCGAAGAAGGAACAAAGTCCTTATTCGACTCTACTATCCTCTATGACTTACTAAGCTTTATATCTTTTATTTTCCAGTAAGGTAAACAAGCCCCTAAAAGTCACTTTGGTGGGGGGTGTTAGAACTGCCCCCAAAAGTAAAATTTAGGGGCAGTTTTGATCTCTTCTAGGACTGCCCCTAAAAGTCAAAAATTTTAGCATCAGTGTTATTCGGGAAGGTTTGGTAAAGGCCACATCCAAAGCCAAACCCACCCCAAAATCAATTTTAGGGGGTGTTTAGAACCACCCCTAAATGTAATTTTTAGGGGCAGTTTTGATCTCTTCCAAACCCACCCCTGAAAGGAAAAAAATTTGGCATCAGTGCTATTAGGTGTGATTTTGTAAAGACCTCCTCTGAAGCCAAAACCACCCCCAAAAGTGACTTTTGGGCGGGGGTAGAACCACCCACAAAATCGTCTTTTGGGGGGGTTTATAACCACTGCCAAAAGTCACTTTTGGAGGGGGTTTACAACCGCCCCCAAAAGTCACTTTGGGGGGGGGTGTTTAGAACCACCCCTAAAAGTCACTTTTAGGGGAATTTTTTATCTCTTCCAGAACCGCCCCTAAAAGTCAAAAGTTTTAGCGTCGATGCTACTAGGGGTGGCTTTGTAAAGAATGCTTCCAAAGCCAAAACTGCCCCCAAAAGTGACTTTTCGAGGCGGAATACAACCACCCCCAAATGTAAAATTTGTTGTAGTGATCCCTTGAAAACTTCGCCTTTCACTGGCTCAATATACATTCGGCCTTCATTTGGATCCATTGGAGTGATTATTCTGATGTCTTGCTTCTCAAATTTCATCACGCGTTTCTTAAAATTGATCGTTTCCATACTGTCATTGGCTCATCCAATCCCTAAAAATGTGGGATAGGAGCCTCCACCATAAACAACTTCAATCATGTCAAAATCTGCACAGGTATTCATGCCTTCAACTTCCACATCAAGGTGCGAAACTCACCCAATCAGCATTACTATGGCCTAGTTATCTAGTCGTAGCTCCTTAACTCAGCATTGGGCTCCTCATATTTTTCTCGGTATATCTTGTTAGAGTATTAACATCTAATCCTAGATCTAGGATGACTGAATCTACCTCATAGTCCCCAACCTGAATGTTCATGCGCATCTCTTTCCCCGTCTTTTTCTTATGCAAAGAGTTCACCGTGGAGTCCTTCTTCCCCTTAGCTGAACGATGTAATAGATTCTCAATCTCGACAAGAGCATTAGGATATCTTGTCAGCGATAAGCATCTTTCAAAGGATTTCTTTAAGGTACCACGCTGTCGTGATGGTCCTACCTCCAAAGTTGAATCAAAACAAGTGGCTATTTCATAAATAGACAACTTACCAGGACTCCTTTCGATCACATCACATGCTTCAAAAATTGTTTCTTTCTCAACATCAATGTCAAAATACACCTTGTTGGAATATATTAAACCCACTCACAACTTAAGATAAAATAATTAATCATTATTTGATTAATTATTCACCCACTAGCTTAATTAGTTGGCATCCACTCGCACCTTAAAGTCAATACATGCCATCTATATCCTAGGAATGATTTATTTCCAATTGTGGGTTGATCTTGACCACCTTTTGACCATATAGAATTATTATATAGGACTTTACAGCAGATTCTGCTTTATTCTTCTTTTTCTGCTTTTGCTGCTTTTCTATGGATAAGATAAAAGCTAGTCAACTAGGAAACTGGGAGCTTTTGTTTCCAACCCATCCTCCATTATTTTTTCTCCATTTTCTACGATTAGCATGTTTTTTCCATCTCCTTGAAAACTCACTCATTATTTTTCCAACTCGTGAGGTCCTTGATAGATTTGGGAAGTGCTTTAGCCACCTATGGGGGTTTGCTATATTTTGGTAAGTCAGCCCTTTTGAGATTTATGAGTTGTTTCCATACAATTCGATTTTCCTATGAGGGATGTACTATTTATGTACACTATTATTCATAATTATTCAATGGAAGGATACACACCAATATTCATCTCTTCATTCATGTGATTCAGTCTCTTTTCCTCTCTCTATTTTTCTTATGTATGCTTGTGAGAATTCTTAGTAGCAAGATATATTTCCTGTGCTTCTTCTTAGCATCATTTCTCATAGCATTGATCTATTATTTCTACACATATTCGTATTCCTAGCTAGGTGAATTTTTGGATGTGGGCTATCTTCTCCCGTCGTCGCACCTCGGCGAGTGATGAATGCATTGTCAACATCTTGTGTCTCGAGTTCTGTTCAGATCATCGCGACATTTGGTCCCTAGATTTGGTTCAATGGTGGATTCATAGGTTGATTCCTGTTCTAATTTGTATTTTGGTTATGAATTGGAATTTGGTTCTGGTTCTAATTCTACAAGTGGCTTTGGTTCTGCGCTTGATTCTAATTCTGCAATTGGTTCTGATTCTACAACTTATTATGGTTCTACAACTGCGAAACATTTTCAGCTTGCCACCTTGTGATTAGTTATGGACAGTTCTCAACAGTGTGATCAATCACGGTACAATACATACACATACACTACAATTGTGGACAATCTCTCTTATAATGCCACACTACTCCATAATTATAACATTGCACTGGTTTGTGACCTCATCCTCCTCCTCGACCAAAGCCTCCACCTCGTCCTCCTTGAAATCATCTTTGTTGTTGATACTGCGGTTGATTTAATTGTTTCAGTAGTAGATTTGATTGTTGTTAAACATACTACATTGACTGAACATATTATGGCTGCTACAGAGCCATCTACATCTTATTATACTGTGGTTTGACACAAAATGTTGTTGCAGTACAAACTGCATCTGCGATTGCTACTGTAGTACAAACTAAGGTTGAGGTGGTGATTGTACCACCTGTGGCTGTGACTTCCGTTGATGTACCTATCCCTTCATGTTTTACGAGCCATATGTCCTTTCCTGAAGTAGGTCATATGCATGACAATATTTATATTCATGCTCGACAAATTAACAAAATGTGCAGTAAAATTTCGTCAGCTTCATCGCCATCTTTTGCATGTATCCACACTCTTCATGTCGATGCCTGTATAATTAACAAATGCGGCACTACCATAACTCAATGGGTTCGGTGCTCCTAGCAGCAGATAGTTTGAAAATTTGGACAAGTATCCTTAGTGTGTCCATCAGCATGACACCGAGTACACCACCGCTCTTCACAATGCTATTTTACTTTCTTGATATCTTGCAATTGGAGCATCAATTTCACTAACTTCATCTAAATCTGGTTCATACCAGTTGCGTTTTCTCCAACGGCTGAAGCTTCCAACTTCATTGCAATCTCAAGAGCCTCACTCTGTGTTGCAACATTCTTATGCATTAGCGCTAGTCTGATATGAGTTAGCAATGCTACAATGAACCATTATTTATGTTGAATGTTGCTCATCTCAAAACTTAGTCTTGCCATTAGTGTCTTGAATCTCTAATCAAAATCCCAAACAGTCTCATTTGGATACTGCTAAATTTCCTTCAGTTCTATAATGTATTGTACTTCCAATTTTGGTTTTCTAAATTCTTTAATAAATCCTTTCCCGACTTCTACTAAGGTCTTCGCCAAAGTCCCCATAGGAACTTATACAAATTTCATGACCCAATCCAATGCATGACCCTGAAGGGTTGTCGCTAACTAGCCCTTCTTGAATTCACCATCCCTAGTTTGTCTGACAAACCATACTGCCTCACATAGGAAACAGTATTGTTTTGGATCCTCGGTCCCGTTCCCATGGAACAAAGGTAACCTTGTCTTGTCTCCCACCATTCTTGGCCTTCTTCCTACAGATTTTGATCTACTACTACTATTAGAGTGTTTTTGGCATGTTGGTTTTGAACTTGCGTTTCTTCCTGATTGCGATGTATTGCATGGAGGTGTGGGTACATTGTTGCTGGGGGTTGATATTGCCTCTACCCTGGGCATAGTCTGTTCATCCTTATCATCACTGTAGGGTCACTTTGTCCTGTGTGCTCTTCCTTCATGGTATTTTGTTTCGATCGTAGCAAGACCTTCCCCTATTCTCTACCTCTTCTCTTGTCAAATCCTTTCTCCTCCTCATATAATACCACTTTATTCCTCGGCTTCCCTCACAGTCTTGCCATAATTGGCACCCATCTACCCCATATTATTCCATTCATCTCCCCCCTATCTTCGTAGTATCCACAGCCCTTGCACACCAGAGTTCTACTACTGAAGGTGCATCTTCAATATGCCCTTTTCACAGATGAGCATTTTAATGGAAAATTTCAGTGACAAAAGGAACCTACCTCATGGACCATTGAAGAAATATTATTATTCTTTGCTATAGGATTTAGTTGTATCAATCACAAACTTGGTGATATATCCCTCCAAGATACTGTCGAGCCAAACTTTAACAGCCCGCGATGCTTTGTTGTCAACCTCCTACAACTCCTGGATCAATTCTGTGGTCAAGAGCGTTGGCTCACCTCCTTGGAAATTTGTCTTGCGATAAGTAAATTGTGCCAACCAATCGTACAACATGATTGATAATTCAAAGAAAAAATATCCATGTGGACCGTTGTGTATGTACCTTTCCAACCACTTATTCGTCGTAAGTCCAGGGTTCTAATTTTCCTTATCAACGAACTCTCGTAGCTTCTAGTCGAACTAGTCTTGAATTTTTAGTCTTGTTGGATGCCACAAGATGTCCTCCCTTCAGTCACAACAAGGTCCTAGAAACAAAACCATTTTTTGACACAAACTACGTCAACAAAATTAGTCGACATGGGTTCCCACTCTGTCGACACCCAAACCACCGCGATCTCCTTGAGCACTGGCCTAGACAGGTTTTACCCCATCCAACAACACTCGCAAAGTGAATGAAGTCTCACCAAAGATGTTTGAGGGAGAGCTGATGGAACCAATTTTTTGCAAAATGAGAGAGTACAGTGTGCATCTACTTATCAACTTAGTGAAACATTAATAGACCTCATCATTCAGTCATGTGTTAACAGGATCATATCATTTTTCAATAGATTGCATCATCATATCAGAACTTCCATAAACATTTTGATGCGCAAACAGATACAGCATAATAAACTCATTTAAAGCAGGGAAACATCACATCATTTACAGATCCATGTCCTAGATACACATTGCATTCATAATTGAGCCACAGAAAACAATAATACAGGAAAACAGAAAACAACACAATGATTTAGCTCAACTTTCGCTGTGTCATATTAACTTCCATGTAAAATCACAGGTTCTTCAAAATTGTTCATAGATCAACAAGTGCTCTCCAAAATTACTTTCAACAAATATTATCAAAAGTCTCCTAACACTTACAATTCAACATCTACTTATAGGCTTGAGCCTTTATGTTCAAGGTCTGCTGAGCCAAATTTCTAACTAAATCTTAACTGAGTCTACAAAATAATGACCAATATCCATAAAATATGGTCCAGAACTACAAATGATGACATAAAATATATAAAATATTCCATTCTTTGCCTTTTGCGCTATCTTCCACTTGCGCAATGTCTTTGAGCTTGCGCAACATCCGCAATGTTGTGCAACTACCTTATCCTAAAACCGCCAGCCAACAAAGGGCCTCCAAGAGCAGTCAATTCAAATCTAGAAGCCATGAGAACAATGTTGAACACTCTAAACAATAAAACATAAAACCTGATTTCCACCGGAAGCCAGCACATAAGGCAATATCTCTCCACATCCCAAGGGGCAGATAAGAACTATATTAATCCATCAATTGCACTTGATCTACCCATAATTCCAGAATTTTTGTCTGGGTCCTCCACACAATCAGAATGGGAGGGCGGATGATGCGAAGGACAACGACATGAGAGAGAATGGTATAGTACGATCTCACTTCCAACTAAAATCCCCTAAAATGACTCCAAAGTACTTCTCTTGGTCCATTTGGCCCAGACTTTAAAGATCTCATGCATGCTGCAATAGAATAGCATGAGGGGGGCACTATAGAGAAGCTGCCACCTTGTTGGGATACATGGAATGCCTTTCACCCTCAAGACCAAGGTCCCATGGGAGAATAAAATGAGAGAGTTCTTCATTAATACTTAAGGTCCCTTTGGCTAAAGAGATCGCGACATTTTCCTACTTATCTGAAATTTCATTCAGGTTTGTCGAGATATGATAGAACTCAATTCCACGAAAGGATCTGACTAGCCTCTAAATTTTCTTGATAAAATAGCTCAGCCTCATTTGGGAAGGAATGGTTTTTGTGATCACAGCCTAAATGATCAGTCAAGAGTCCCCAAACACAATTACATTAGTGATACCATGAGTGAGCGCTTGAAATAAACCTTGCCAAAGGGCAAGTGCTTCAACTATATTGTTTGTATATTCTCTTATTCCTCATGAGTATGAAAATTATGGAACTTCATCGAAGTAAAAAAGGACCCATCCCCGTCCTACCTCCCCTATATTCCCTTTATATTCTCCATCAAAAAATAGGATATGACGATGAAAAGTTTTCACCCATTTAGTGAATTCAGATTTCTCCATTTGAATTTCCTAGGGTTCTAACTTGGGATTACAAATGTTAGGAGGTTTAGGAATAGCGAGAGAGAAACTATACAACCAAATTTCATCAGTGGGGGAAATCATACATTTATTATATTCAATCCAAAGGTGTCTAAGGAAATCACCCAATAGAGCTTTAGATTTTACAACAACTTGCACAACGGAGGAAAACATGTCTCTAAATATATGAGTGTTTCTTCCGAGCCATAGTTTCTAGAGGAGAAATTTGGGAAGAGTCAACCAACAACATTTAAGAAGATATTTTTTTAGAATAGAGAAAGGGAAAAGATGGAGCCAATTACTATGAAGGGAAGGAATATCTGAAGCAAGGATGACCAAATAGGACTAGGGAGAGAGCCTGATTCCAAACTTCTACAACACAGTGGTAGGAAAGGAGCAGATGATTAGCCTTCTATGCGAGATAGAAGGGATAATGAGTAGGACCTTTCCAACCTTTCTTCCAAATATTATCCCCTGTCAGAATATTGTTTTCAGCTAAATTCCAGATGAAAAATCTATTTTGGGAAGGCTTTTAACTTTCAAGAATCCTTTCCATAAAGCAGGGTTGACAGGAACATGGGGAACTTATTTGAGAAGATTATATCTGGCAGCCGTAGAATAGAAACCCGAAATAGTTCCCCAACCAAGAGTATCTTTGGTGCTCATCTTAATAGGGGAATTCCCTTGAATTAAAAAGAGCATCATTAACTTTTCATTGATCAAATCGGGAGGGCAGTTCAGAATATTCCAATATTTCCATACTTTAGAGCTATTGGTTTCCCAAGAAAATATATCCCAGAGAGTAACAAGACTGTGAGAGTGGAAAAATATCTTGATTTGGGATGTACCCGCGATAGAATCTAAATGAGGGTTCCAAATAATGGAGTCTTCCCAATTTGGAACTTTTTTCCCATTTCCCGGAATCCAGGTAAGGGCATGAGTGAAAAATTCCAGAGCCTTCCAAAAAACAAAAAATATTTAATATCCTGTAGGTACCCTTGGAGGAGCTTCTAAGCATTTGGAATGAGTCCTCAAGAAATATTTTTTTCCAAAGAGCTTTCTTACTCCAAGATAACTTTTCTGATATCAGGTTCCAAAGGCGTTTGGCCCATAGAGCCATTTTTTGGAGAAGAAGACCATGCAGTTGGAGACCCCCCTCGAAAATAGGCCTTGAGATCCCCCCTCCACCCAACTAACCAATGAGAGCTTGTTCTCATTTTTTCTCCCTCCTTTCCATAAAAACCTTATGAGAAGGTCCTCGTTCTTTGAGATAATTCCTCGAGGAGCAAGTAAAATGGAGCTTTGATAGATAGGAATACTTGAAACCACTGATTTGATGAGAACCACTTTCCCAGCTAGATTTAACTAGGAGGTTCCCCATTAACTTATTCTAGATTTTAACTTGTCAAACAGGGGAAGCCAATGAGAAAATTTTGGAGAAGCTTTGAAGATAGAAAATCCTAAATATTTGAAAGCATCCAATTGATTTTCACTTCTATTTCCATAATTCTAGATATTTCTAACATTTATTTTGGAGTACAGTTCCAACCATAAATTTGACTTTTTTTTTCCTGAATCCTCTTGGTAAAGATATTGTTCTTTTTTGAATTTTCTAGCCGAAGAAGTTCTTTCTCCACCCAAAAGGAGGTTATCGTCAGAAAACTGATCATGGTTTATGTCTTTGAGTCCTCGAGCTATATGAAGACCCATTAATTCCTGCCCAAGGCAGTTCTAATCCATCTGGAAACTGAGAACCGAAGCTTGTATAGCATAAAGAAGAGGAGAGAGGGGGCATCCCTAATGAATTCATCAAAAGACTTGAAAGAATCCAACTGCATGTCCATTGACCAAGGGGTCTATCCACGGGGCTCCAATGTAGGCTTTCACCCAATTAATAAAAGCATTGGTGAATCCAAAACATTGCATTACTTGAAACTGGAAAGCATTCCTTACCCTATCAAAAACATTAGTTAAATCCAATTTGATAACCATACCTTTTTCACGCCTCTGAAGAATTGAATGAATTGCTTCTTGGACCAGAATAATGTTATCAATGATTTTCCTCCCCTTAATAAAACCTCCTTGATTTCCAAGAATAATGGCAGGAAGAATACCTTTTAGCCGATTGGCCATAACCTTGGAAATAATTTAACCAATGTTGCAAAGAGAGATTGGCGTAAATTGATCAAAGAAAATGGGACCTTTTTCTTTAGGAATAAGAGCAAGAAAAGGTAAATTAGTACTACTGCCAATATTGCTACATACCTGATATTTTAGTACCATCCTATGGAGATATTTTTTAATAATGTTCCAACAGGCTTCAAGGAACCTGGTTGTAAATCCATCCGAGATTGGGGCTTTATCTGAATCCATAAAATCCAAAGCATTTTTAATTTCTTTTTTGGACACTCGGTCAGTAAGAAATTTATTTGTTGTCAAGATGACTTTAGAAGGAATCATATTTAAGACTTGAGGGTATTTTTCTTCAAGGAGAATCCTTTCCTCTGTGTAAATGTCCTTGAAATGTAGATGGGTTTCTTGCTTGATTCCTTCGAATTCTTGGATTGCTTGATCTTGAAAATGAATTTCCTTGACAGAATTGAAATGCTTCCGACCCTCTGCTTGTTTATGAAAAA
The DNA here is from genome assembly GCA_001517045.1 of Pseudotsuga menziesii. NCBI lineage: Eukaryota > Viridiplantae > Streptophyta > Pinopsida > Pinales > Pinaceae > Pseudotsuga > Pseudotsuga menziesii. The sequence goes on from LPNX011121477.1 coordinate 94,303, forward strand.
ATATGGTGTGTTTGTCCCCAACTTAAACCCAAAGACTTATGTATTTTTTCCTCTGATATGCCTCCTCCAATCTAGAGGCTCAGTGAAGGGAACGCTGAAGCTGGGCTTCTTTCTCTAGACTTTCCAAATCAACAGACCATTCTTCCAACTGAAGTTGGTGTTGTTCCAAGTTATGCTGGGCTTCCAGCCACTGCTTGAGGGAAAACTTAAAAGTATTGACCCAAACTTTAAGGGAATATTTAAGATTTCTAAGTTTCTCTTCTCAAACAAATAAAATCAGATCCAGAAATCGGGGAGCTTCCATACCAAGAGAACCAAATCGAGAAAACCTTCCTACTGGACCCATGAAGGGATGACACAAAATGGAATAGGGATAAGATTTCAACATCTGAAGAACTTAAGGGGTATTTGTTTGTGATCATAAAGATAATGGAATGTTACACCATAAATCTATCAAGACAAACATCAATATGTCCTGGGCCAATCCTTTTGTTTGACCAAGTGAAATTTCCATGAGAGGGATTGATGTCTTCCAAGTCCCAGTCTTGCCTTTCTAGTTATAGGCTTAATATTTTATTTTGGTCATTTTTCTTGCTACCAACCTTCCTCCTTTTCCTTCTCTTATTGAGCAGGTGGGTTTTTTGGACAGTTCATCTAGAAGGGGCCATACTCATGACAATGTCTACACTTGAACGACAATTGTTCATAATCCAGTTTTTGAAAATGTTGCCAATCTCCTACAGCTAGCTTTATTGATTCTGGAAGGCCAACTTCTAAATCTACTTCAACACAAATTCAAGCACAAGAATATTGATCTGTAGGATTAGCTTTGTCGATGTACTTACCTAATCCATTTTCTATAGATTGCAGGGAGGAGGGGGTCTAGTAATGGATCAACAAGTTGGGGAGATGAACTCACATCGGGACTGCTTTGGGAATGTCTATGGTTGGGTCAAAATGACAAGTCCATCGATTAAGATAGAGTCCCTCTGGTCCCATGAAGTAAGGACTACTTCAAAAAATCAGATCTTGGTCCTCCCTGGAGATAAACTCAAACAAGAAAAACCCTCTTCCTACATCATAACAGGTAACACTATTGGAGATTATATGCCACTAGTTTTTTTGGATCCAGCTATCTGTTGTTCGTGGAGAATTCCTGAGTCCCATAAACTGACCAACTAGAGCTCGATCTTCCAAAGAAACAACAATTTGCATAGGCTAGTTTAGCAGTAGGGAAATTACCAGAACATCATCCATTTTTTTCACGAATTTGGGGAGAGAGCTAGCTACAGGATTCTTTCCTTTCGTAGTGATGAGGAACTTGAATTATTCAACATCAATGGAAGGAGGAGGGGGAGGTGGTTGATCATCGCCTCCTGCAGAACTCATCATGAAATCCTAGCGAAAAAGAGCGAAAACCCTAGCTATGTGCTTTCGAGCCGCATGATCAGTCCTTTTCAAACTACATTGCGTCATTTATTTTTATTTGTAATTAATTAATGTAACTTTGGCCCTTTTGTAAGATATCCAAATTGGAACAGTCGTTTCCTTGATGATTATAACATAAAATATATTAGACTATGTATTTTTATGTCAATAGGAATTTTTATTTGAGATTTGGAGTGGACTGTGGCATATGCTTTTTCATCTACAAACGAGGATGATACAAGTGCACTGTCGAGATTGATTTTATGGCAGTCGTTAAAAATTCGAAATAAAAAATTATTAAAAAAGGAATATAAAAAATAATTGATTGTTGATAAATGGATACCAGGAAGAATGTCAATGATAACATGTATTTAGGCATGGATATCTCACAATTGAACCCGTTTAACTAGAAGAATATGAGGAATAAGAAAATATTCCCAAACGATCTCCCATTCCATAACTATCTCTCAACAATTTGATGCATATCGACGTGATCCAGCCACAAACTATCTAGTTGTGCTAGTTAAGTTCACAAGCATATAACCATATTAACTCTAGCTCTATCAAGCAATGTGAAGATCAAATCCTTCAAGGTGCAAGCCCATTTTAATGTCCTAAACTTAGGAAAAAATTTACACCTCAAAATATTTGATGTACTTGATAAAGTCGTAGTTAATAAATCTTTGTTGATATATTTAAGACTTTTAAAATAAAGAAAAAGGACCAAGTAAAACCACCATTACCATTTGTCAAATATATTCGATTGCATTCATCCTTCAATCACATATTCTTTATACCTTGTAATCATAATAAAATTTCCTCAACTTTTCATCCTCTAGCATTTTGAGAGTTTGCAATTGCTCCGTAAAATACAATAACCTATATTTATATTCTTTTAATTTTGAAAACATCCATCTTTTAATTCTGTAAATATGTTTGAAAAATAATGTATGGAAATTCTTCATCAAAATTCTAATATTTTCCATCCAACCAGATAAACACAAACGATGTAGTTCATTCTTCTCATTTACCCAGTCAATAATAACTCTATCCCATTTATAATTAGATGATATTATATGATATTATATTAAGTTAAGTGAGTCTATTAGTTTTATTTCTAACACATTCATACTTGAGTGGTTCATAAAAACATGTATTTTTTTTAAAAGAAAATGCAAGATTACCTAACAATAAAAACATGTTTAAAAAAAAACATTATTTTCTCAAATTTTTAGTTACATAGAGAAAAATAAAGATACATTGGGTCTTAACTAAAAGAATCTTCAATATACAAGACTAATGATATACTCACCCAGATGGATGTGATGAGTTTGTCACAAAAATACGAATCTACACTATTGGTTATTAACTGAAACTTACAAGATAGTGACTTTGTAATTTATATAGAAATCGTTCAAATCCAGAGGGGGGTAGTGTATGTACACCTCTGTAGACTTTAGCAGTTAAATCGTTGTGCAGAGGGGGGTACCTTGTCCCACAAACAAGGGGGTCTCATACACCAATCTGGTGTCTGGCTTGGCGGTGACCTTAAAAATAGATTATTATTATTATTATTATAACATACTATTAAGCTAGTACCCTAAAATCAAAATCCCCTATACCCAATTATCTATTGATTCTCCTTTGTGAGCCAGAGCAGAGTGTCCCCCAAAATCAGGTGACAGTAAAGTGATTCCTTTCTCTGTCCATCTGGGTGACATAGAGTTGTGGAATTATAGATATTTCCATTGTTCTCTAACACCTCAAGTTCTAAGTTATAATTGATTGTCCCTTCTATAACATGACAGTACAACACCCCATAGGGATACAACAAGCGATGGCAGGATAATGGCGACTGGTTTCCAGACACTGTTTCAATCACATTTCTTACCCTTTATTTATTTCCAAAGTCATCAACTGTGGGCGATGGGTGAAAAATGAGTTAAACTTATCAGAAGAACCCAATTTAGACAGCACATACTCTATCATTCCCTCATTTGCTGTGGTGCACTTCCTACTTTCTCCTTCTTGGGGTTAAGCCTCACACGTAGTCAAAGTCCTGTTCATGTTGGAGGACATATTTGATCTCTCAGGGATGCCAAATGAAGACAGGACATCTGGCAATGCTTCCTTGGAAAATGGGATCATCTCTGATAGATTACTGGGTAAAAATTCCTTCCATGGACTATAAATTGTCCCTGGAAATGTTATGTTCCCTCCTTCCTTCAACTCCTTGGGTGGGAAGAATACATCTCCCGTCTCATTTAATTCAAGATCATTACTCTTGAATTTCATATGTATCGTTTTGGTTGTGGAAACCATATATACAGGTTGCTGACACAGTAAGTTGGTGGTTTTACAGAATTGGGTTGTATGGTATTGCAACTTTCCATCCTCAATGATTTTAGCCAACGTGTACGCCTCCTCTTTTGTAAGTCGAGACATGTTTGTTTCTACAGTCTCGGGTACTTCAACACTCAGAAGCTTTTCTCTCCAGAAGTTCAATTGCTTTTCTGCAACTTTATGTGTGCCCGCCTCTGTAGGCAGGGGTATCGTTGTCATGATTCCAATAATTCCCTGACAAGATACGTTAAATAAATATTAGAACAAAATGGATTGTTCGAATTAAAACAATATTAATTGAAAACGTAAACGTTTTGTCTAAACAGGCGATGATTTCCCGGCTTGTTTGAGTAGAGTTTTCGAAATACACAAGAATAGTGCCATATTTCACAGAGTGAGAGTGATTTTTTGAGATTATTTATTTCATTTATGTGTTTAAAATCGCATGATAAATTCTTTAAATTTCAGATTTTGCATATAAAATTTATCCAATTTCCACAAGAAAATGAAGGAATCTTAATTTTCTTTAACGGAATCTTCATCTCTCCTAAATCTCTTAGTATCCCCTTCATCTCAAAAAACTTCGTAGGGAACAAATCTTGGAATTCATTCAACAAGTCTGTGATATTTGCCATCGTTTCTTCATCCTAGTAGTCCCTGCCATTTGCAAACTTTGGGTTTTCCTCCATCCCAATGTTGACCTTTCTGATCTTTAATGGCCGATTCATTGGATCCGTCGATACATCAGGTGTTGCGACATCCCGACTCCCTTCTATTTTCTAAATATTGATATTTTGCAGATCATCATCATCATATGGACCTTTTGACACATTATAACATTCCATCATCGACTCCATCTAAGAATGCACATGCAGATCCACTAGATATGCGACCGACACCACTTTCAAAACAACGTCCCAGATCAGCTGCAACACATTATGAACATCTGGATTGGGATCCGCAAAATTAAAGGTGTGAGTAAAGAAAACCATCAACTCCTCCCAGGTAGTGATATCTCTGTGGAACTTAGCTAATACATAGCAAGATCGCAGCATTTCATCCAACGTGTGGACAAAGGCATGGACCCACTCATCCTTTGGTCGCGATGCCCACAAAGTCTAATACTCAATTACATGGTCCCCAGGGCTATTCCACCCATCATACCTTCCATCATAGTACACTTCTGCATCTCCAAAGTGAACTGTCATCAATATTCGACATTGCGACCATCCAGTGAACGCCTTCTTATGGGTCGCCCACAGTGTGCTTGGGTATCCTTCAGTGCTTCTTACAACGCCAAGAACCATTGTGGTTATGACACCTTATCTTCAAATTCAATAAGAAACTTAGATAACTCAGGAAATCCTTCATAAATTGGTAACTCAATGGTCTCATTCGCGACGTGACATAGTGACTGCGTAATCAAACCGCACTTTCATAGTGACACCTCATGTAAGCAGTTCTACTAGTTCTCTAAAGCATTATCAGAACAGAAGATGCAGAGCTAGCACTGTGCCAACCGATTTCCCCATCGACAGTCGAATGGATGTAATCTTCTGAAATGTGATAGGAATGATCCCATCCCCTAACAACTTCATCTTTCACTAGCTCAATATACCTCCAGCCTTCGTTTGGATCCATCATAGCGATGAATCTGATGTCTTGATTCTCAAATTTCATCACGTGTTTCTTAAAATTGATCACTGCCATAATATCATTGGCCCATCCAATCCCCAGCAATACAGGATAAGAGCCTCCACCATAAATAACTTCAATCACGTCGAAATCAGCATAGGTCTTCATGCCTTCAACTTCTAAAGCAAGGTACAAAACTCACCCAATTGATATTACTCTGGCTTGGTTAGCTAGTCGCAGCTACACAGGAGACTAGCTCAATGTTGGGCTCCCCATATTTTTCTATGTCTGTCTTGTCAGAATATAAACATCTAAACCTAGATCTAGGATGACTGAATCTACCTCATAGTCCCCAATCTGAATGTTCATGCGCATCTCTTTCCCCATATTTTTCTTATGCAAATAGTTCACCGTGGAGTCCTTCCGCCCCTTAGCTAGAAGATGTAAAAGATTCTAAATCTTGGCAAGAGCATCAAAATCTCTTACCAGCTAAAAGCAACTTTTGAAGAGTTCTTCAAGGTATCACACTATCAAGATGGTCCTGCCTCCAAAGTTGAATCAAAAGTAGTGGGAATTTCATAAATAGGTAACTTACCAAGATTCCTTTCAATCACATCATGTGCTTCAAAAATGTGCCTTTCTCAGCATCGATTTTGAACTACACCTTCTTCTACCTAGCCAGCCAAATTTGTGGATGTGTGATATCTTCTCTCATCGTCGTACCTCCGTGAGTGATGACTACGACATCAACATCTTACATCCTGGGTTCCGCTAAGATCATTGCGATAGTCAGTCCTTGGCTCTGGTTCAATGGTGAATTGACAAGGTTGATTCACGTTCTGATTTGTATTCTGGTTCTGAATTGGAATTTGGTTATGGTTCTGATTCTGCAACTAGATTTGGTTCTTCGCTTGATTCTGGTTCTGCAACTGGTATTGATTCTGCAACTAATTCCAGTTCTCCAATTATGAAACATTTTCGTCCTGCCACCTCACGATCAGTTTGGACAGTTCTCAACGGTAAGATCAATCGCGGTACAATAGGTACGCATACACTTCAATTATGGACAATCTCTCTGATAATTCCCCAGTACTCCACAATTATAAAATTGCACTGGTCCACAAACTAGTCCTCCTCCTCGACCAAAGCCTCCACCTTATCCTCCTCCTCAGAATCCTCCTTATTGTTGATAGTCTGGTTGATTAAATTGTTGTTGCATGGGATTTGGTTGTTTCTAAGCATAATGAGATGACTGAACATACTGTTGCTGATGTGGAGCCATCTACATCTGATTATACTGTAGATGTGGCACAAACTGTTGTTGTGGTTGCTACAGTACAAACTACATCTGCGTTTGCTGCTATTGTACAAACTGAGGTTGAGGTGGTGGTTGTACCACCTATGGCTGTGGTTGTTGTTCCTCTCCCATCACATAGTATGAGTCATATTTTGTTTCTTGAAGTAGGTCATATACGCAACAATCTTTATCTTCATGCTCGACATATTGACAAAATGTGCAGTATAAGTTCGTCGGCTTCATCACCATCTTCCACATTTATCCGCACTCTTCATGTCGATGCTTGTATACTTGACAAATGCGGCACCATGGTACACTGCCACAGCTCAATGGGTTCGGCGCTCCTGATAACAGATAGTTTCAAAAATCTAGGGAAGTATCCTTAGTGTGTCCATATGCGCAACACCGAGTACACCATAGATCTTTACGATGCTCTTTTCCTTTCTTGATATCTTGCAACCGGAGCATCAAGTACGCTAGTTGCACCTGAATCTAGTTCATATCGGTTGCATTTTCTCCAACAGGTGAAGCTTCCAACTTCATTGCAATCTCCAAAGCCTCACTCTATGTTAAAATATTTTGCTGCATCAGTGGTAGTCTGATATCAGCTAGCAACAATGCAATGAATCATTCTTTATGCTGAATGTCGCTCATCCCAAAACTGAATCTTTCCATTAGTGTCTTGAATCTTTGATCAAAATCCCAAACCATCTCATTTGGATACTGCTTAATTTCTTTAATTTATGTAATGTATTGTGGTTTCGATTTTGGTTTTTTGAACACTTCAATAAGCCCTTTCCTCACTTCTGCTAAGGTCTTTGTCGAAGTCCCCATAGGAACTTGTACAAATTTCATGAACCAATCCAATGTGCGACCCCGAAGGGTTGTCACCAACTAGCCCTTATTAACTTCATCATTCGTATTTTGTCTAACAGTCCATACTGCCTCGCACAAGAACCAGTACTGTTATGGATCCTCAATCCCGTTCCCATGGAACAAAGGTAACTTCGTCTCGTTGCCCACCATTCTTAGCTTTCTTTCTACAGATGTTGTTTTGCTACTACTATTAAAGTGTTGCTAGCACGTTGGACACGTTGGTGTTGAACTTGTGTTTCTTCCTGATTGTGATGTAGTCCGCGGAGGTACCTTGAAACTATTGAAACTATTGAATATAATTTTGAAACACATTCTATTGTGTACATCGACCAAATGGCATCTATCGATGGGAGCTTGAACTGTAAAGGAGTACCTACTGATGGGTGCTCATAACTCTATGTTGGTTACATAGAGATCATATTGTAAAATGTTGTTGCAATACAAATTTCTCATAAGCATGAATATCAATACAGTGTAATAGATAATGCAGAACCAAGATCAACTTCCCCATCACCACTTGAGGTTCAAGAAGTTGATCAAATCAAGCAGAAAGAAGAAGAGGAGGTTCGGTCTCAAGAACCATCCTTCATTGAAGGGTCTTTGAAGATGACTGAAATGGATATCCAAGATTCCATTAGCATACTCCATGACACTCAAGCATTGGTATCAAATTCGTGTTGGAAATTTTCTTCATTGAAGGAGCCATCCTTCCTTGAAGAAATGGAGAAGATTCAAAGAGCAATGTGCAACATCAAAGGTAATTTCATGTCTTTTCTTTTTGATAAAAAAAATGTCATTGAGCTTAGTGAATGGTTACATGAATCCTACTTGAAGAATAATGAAGATATTCATAAGCTCCAAATTCAAAATGAACAACTTCTTGAGAGGTTGCAAGATACTTGTTCTTCCTCCTATGTTTCATATTTTCATATGGTAGATTGTTTGGAGGATTCTCATGACATGAGGGATCATGAGAAACATGGAAAATTGCAGGCTCTTGATTTGTTTGAATATGATCTTGATGAGATTCAATCACTAGTTGTGGTGGAAGAGGAACTTGATTTTCCTCTTGATGATGGGTGCACACTTTTTGAAGAAGTGCATGATTCCACTACCTTGGAACCAACCCATGAAGAAAGTTTTTCATTTTTAAGGGAGGGGAATACTCCTACCCTTTTGTATCCTTCACATGATGAAAATTTTTCACTTTCTAATCATTTGGGTGAGTTGGTTCTTTCTCCTACATCCTACACTTCCAAATTTTACAGCATTCATCCTAATGAAGTATGGGTGAAAGGTTTCTTTTTTATGGTGCCACATGAAGAGTATGGACTCTCTATCTCTCCTTTTGATGATGACATGATAAGAGAACCATATTATTTACATTTTCAGCAACATACATTTTTACATTATGATGATACACATCTACATGGATGTACCTATGGTATTCACTTGAGTCACTTGGAGACTCATGATTTTCCTTGCTCCTTTCCTAGTCCATTTTATGTTGGAGGAACTTCATCCCACACTTGGGTGAAGATATATATGATTGAAGAACAATATTGTTGGAATAAACATACTCTATTATTTCATGATGAAAGACATATTCATGGGTGTATTGATGAGACTTCTTTGAGCCACTTGAAGTCTTCATGTTTTCTTTGCTCCTTATTTGGTTCATATTTTGGTGGAGGTTCTTCATTCACTTCTTGGATGAAAGAGCACATTATCGCCTTGCTACATGCACTATTGTAACAACATACATTACCATCTTATTTTATAATGTACCAATCTGATTGTTACTTGCATTCTGTAGGAATTTTACTGCCTGGAAATCTCTTGACATTATAAGCTTGATCATTGTAATTAAATACATTGTTTCATGATGGAGTACTATCTACCATTACTTCATAAGTCTAAGTCATAGGTAATATATTATCAGTGTCATTCCAATGATTATACACTTTGAGCATGGTTTAATCCATTATAAATTTACTATTATCATGTTGCCTAGGTTATAACAAGTTAATCTTTATAATAACTATTATGGTAGATTTTTCTACCTAGAACTTCTAATCGGAAGTTTACCCTACGTGACATTAATATGACCAAGATTCTTACACTATGCTAAGAACAGGTTAACAAAAACAATCACAAAATATCCTTTCCAAAGAATGATAGGGTTTATTATTATTGACAAGTCGAGTATGCAAACTATTCTTTGAGAGAGATTATACCAAGGTCAAGCCTTGTGGTAGTTTAAATGTCATGGTTTAAATACTTTTTACTCTTATAGTCAAACTTCATATATTATATCTACTCTAAACCATCGGTTATAAATAATAAAGTTTGAAATATCATATGTGCATATTTTATCGTCATTTTGTAAGTATATAAACCAAATGATAAATGGAAAGGTCCTAAAGCATAATCGACATTGGGATTATCCATATGACAAAGTTGTTAAAACCTTTCACTAGGGTCGACGTTGAGAAATCATTGCTAATCAAATACGCAAATCTTGGAGCTATCATACATTATGATATAGTTTATGTGTTATCAATGGTGAAAATAATATACAAGCATAATCCATAGTTTTGTGCATGGTTTGTTTAAATCATTGTATTAATAATTGGATGATTGAACCGCAGATGGACTATGTGTTGAATTTTCATATGCTTAGCTAAGACATCAGTATATCATTTCATTTTTCATAACAAAAGCATATAAACAGGATCACTGAAAGAAACAGTATCACAAGAACAACACAGATTTATCCTGGGAAAACCCTAAAGGGAAAAAACCAGCAAAAGCTTCCTCAATATAGATGCCCCAAAAAGGTAAAAAGGTAAAACCAACAAGGAGATCAAAAACTTGATCCTCCTCCTTCTCCAGCTACTTCTCTCCTCCACAAGTGCGTTACTCAAGTGAGAGTGTGTGTTACAAATGAGGAGCACTACACCTCTATTTATATTCATCAGTTCACTTAAGTTAACTCATATGTCATGTAGGCTCGAGTTAATCATGTAGGCTCGAGTTACACATGTAGGCTCAAGTAACCACACTGGGGTGCTAATGACCCACCTTTACAATTAGAGGGGACTGCCTCATGACTCTTATTAGTTCTTCCGATTAGAAGCATTGGGGTACAAAGTAATACAAGTGGTTCTCCCTGTAGGACCATCGGGGAACACAAAGAAATACATATAGAATATTCTTCGAAGTTACAATATTTCAACACTCCCCCTTAACGAGAAGGGTATTCTATAACAACATCAACAACAACAATAATAGGAAAGAGATAGAGGAGATCATCAAAATCATCAGGGTGATACATCTGTAAATCATTGGAATCTTTTCAACATCATGTAGTCTTCATATTCAATCTTTAGTCTCCAGCATCATCAGTACTTTGACCGCTTCGATAAGCAACATCTTCAGCATCTTGACTCTTCAATCAGCAGCAACATCTTCAGCACTTTGACCTTTCGATCAGCAACATCTTCAGCACTTTGACCTTTCGATCAGCAACATCATCTTGAACACTTTGACCTTTCGATTAGCAACATCATCTTCAACTCTTTGACCTTTTGATCAACAACATCTTCTTCAGCACTTTGGCCTTTCGATCAGCAACAACATCATCATTATACTATGATCTTTCGATTAGAAACATCATCATGAAAACATCATGAAAACATCAACATCATCATCATCAAAATATCAGCATCAAAATATCATCATCATCATACTCTGATCTTTCAATTAGAATCATCATTATCATCATCCTCTGATCTTTCGATTAGAAACATCACCAACCGAACATCATCATACTCTAACATCAACTCATCATCATATTCTGATCTATCATCATCATCACACTTTGATAATATGGCATCATCATCATCAGGATCTCATCATCATCACATTCTGATATTTTGATCAGAAACATCATCATCATCATTGCATTCTGATCTTTTGATCAGAAAACATCATCATCATCAGCAACATCATAATCATAAGCAACTTCTGATCTTTCGATCAGAAAACATCATCATCATCATATTCTAATCTTTTGATCAAAGAACATCATCATCATCAGCAACAACATCATCATCATATTCTGATCTTTTAATCAAAGAACATCATCATCAGTAGCAACTTCTGATCTTTCAATCAGTACGTCATCATCATCATCAGCTACAACCTGCAATCCACAACTCAAAGACAAAAAGTCTTTGGATCACTTTTGGACTTAAAGTCCAGGGATGATACAATCCCACCACATTATCGACAACCGAAGTTACCGGATTGATTATGGGAGAATCAGTCCCTATCACTTTAGGACTAAGTCCAAGGACAATGCAATCCTACCACATTCTCGAGGCCCGAAGCCACTGGATTGATTATGGGAGAATCAATCCGTATCACTTTAGGACTATGTCCAAGGATGATGCAATCCTACTACATTCTTGAGGACCGAAGCCACCATATTGATTACGGGAGAATCAGTCCCTATCACTTTAGGACTATGTCCAAGGATGATGCAATCCTACCACATTCTCGAGGACCGAAGCCACCGGATTGATTACGGGAGAATCATTCCCTATCACTTTAGGACTATGTCCAAGGATGATGCAATCCTACCACATTCTCAAGGATCGAAGCCACCTGATTGATTACAGGAGAATTAGTCCCTGTCACTTTAGGACGATGTCCAAGGATGATGCAATCCTACCACATTCTTGAGGACCGAGGTCACCAGATCTATTATGGATAGATTTCCAAGGATGATACAATCCCTCTTGATTCTCTAAGACCGAGGTATTCGGATCACTTTAGGGAAAGTTCCCAGGGATGATACAATCCCACCACGTTCTCGAGGACTGAGGTCACCAGATCTATTGTGGATAGATGTCCCGGGATGATACAATCCCTCTTCATTCTTGAGGACCGAGGTCTCCAGATCACTTTAGGGAAAATGCCTAGGGATGATACAATCCCACTACAACATCACTACTCCCCCTTTTGAGGAAGGTTTTCCGAACAACACCAAGCTTGTCTCGAAAGTGTTCAAACTCTACTCGAGGCAGAGGCTTCGTCAGTACATCATCATCCAAACCATCATCATCTACATCTTCAGTATGTGAATACTGAAAGCATCGTCATCTATATCTTTAGTATAGAAATACTGAAAGCATCATCATCTCTATATTCAATATAGAAATATGAAATCACCATCATCTGCATCTACAGTATGTAAATACTGAAATATCATCTATATCTTCAGTATGGGAATACTGAAATCATCATCATTTATATCTTCAGTATGGGAATACTGAAATCATCATCATTTATATCTTCAGTATGGGAATACTGAAATCATCATCATCTATATCTTTAGTATTGGAATATTGAAACATAATCATCTCTATATTTAGTATAGAAATACTGAATCACCATCATCTGCATCTACAGTATCATCATCCGCATCTTATCTTGTATGTAGAAATACTGGATTCTATGTGTTATGTCAGAACACACGGTTCTTTGTCATCACAACTATGGTTATCACATAGAATCATTGTAGTATCCATCTTCAAGTCAAAGAGACCTGATATCAGCTTCTGAAGCCATATGGCTTCACAACTTAGTAGAGCAATCTGCTATTTATTCTACTTCAACCGTGCTAAGAGAAAAACTGGATTGTTTCCTGCTAAACCATGAACTCATAGTAGACCTCAAACAAAAGCATCTACCTGATGTGCTTTTCCAGTCTGGGATACTTCCATCCCAATCTGCATCTGTGTAGCCATACAATCTATACTCATGGCTACCATCATAGTATAGACCAAAGTCTATAGTCCCTTTCAGATATCTCATCACATGTTTTGCAGCTACTAGGTGAACTCGTCTTGGTTGAACAAGATATTGACTTAAGGTGTTCACAGCAAAAAAAATGTTTGGTCTGGTATTTTTCAAGTACATCAATGACCCAATGATCTGTCTGTAGTGAGTCACATCCACTAACTCTGATGAGTCATCAACTAACAGCTTCAGGTTGGAGTCCATGGGTGTGGCCATGGCTTTGAATTCCAACATATTGAATCTCTTCAATATCTCTACTGCATACTTTCCCTGGTTGAGAAAGATTACTTCTGAACTTTTCCATACTTCCAAACCTATGAAATAATGCATTAACCCAAGGTCTTTCATCTCAAATTCTTCTACTAGTTTCTTCTTACTTTCCATGATCTATTTCTCATTCCGTGTCAAAAATAAGTCATCCACATATAATAACAGGATGACAGGTTCATCTTCTACAACCTTGTATTAAAGGTTAGGATCAACTTTACTCTTGGAAAGGGCCATGCTCGTCAGGAAACTATCTATTCTTCCATACCAAGCTCTGGGAGCTTGCTTCAGGCCATAGAGGGCCTTCTTCAACTTGCATATGTGAGTCCATCTGTCTTCAACTTCAAATCCTTGTGACTATTCGATGTAAAACTCTTCCTCAATCATTCCATTAAGGAAGGATTGTCTTTACTTCATCATGGAAGAAACTACCATGATAGTTCTAAAGGAAGTGTACCTTACTTCCTGGAGTAAGTGTCTCTTAAGAATTAATTCCCTCTTTCTGATAGAAACCTCTAGCCACAAGTCTTTCCTTACTTCTATCATCAACATATTTTATCTTGCAAATCCATTTGGAAGATACCACATTCTTTATTTCTACTTTGAGTACTATATCCCAAACATCATTCTAGTATTCTTTCATCATAACATCTTCCATGAGTTTGTCTTGTTAGGTCATCAACATATCCTAGTCTTCTACATTCAACCTTGAAGGTTGGAACCCACTTTACTCTTGGTAAAGTCTCACTCCATCACGAAGATATCCATCATGTTGTACCATGTCGAACTCAGATATCTTCTATAGTCACTCCCCCTGAAGTGGAGTATCATCTTCCCTCTTCATTCTGTACAGGTGGTTCTATGCTTGATATATACTGGTCAATAGAGTATGTCATGCCATAGTCTATTATTTCTGAGGCAAATCATGAACCTTGCTTTGTACACTTGTTCTTGTGGATCCATATGGAGGATACTATGTACTTCCCTTTATGTCTCGAAATCATATCGTATACATCATTCCCCATGATCAACTATTATTCTTTGATCATAGCTTCTTTCATAGCATTCTTTTCTTCATCTTGAGTTATCTCTCGTACCCATGGTGGTCTTCATCCTTCGAGGTGGATCTACCGCTCTCTGAAGCTCTTTCTTCCGTCATGGTGTCTTTGACCCTGGGAGCTTCGGATTTTATTGCAGTGAATCTTGAATTGTCATCACTTGTTCTTGAGAACAAGTCTCATTCTTCTTGTAGGAGGTTGTACAAGACCTTCCCTACAATTCAAATGCACTAGCTGCGTGGTTAGAACTATTTCATAAAACATATGTATAACAACAAATTCTTATGCATCATGCAACTGCTTAGCCAATACAACATTCATCCATATCTCAAATAAACTTTCTAGATGCCTTCCATCTCTAGCATGACATTATTGAGATTGTGCACTAATACAATATGTCATCAAGGCGGCTTCATTCTAGATAAGTAGCAATGGAGAGCACCATGAGCTACTTACCCATCACATGCATATTAGTAGTATATAGTCATTAATGCAAACAATCTATCATGCATAACACATCAACTGAATATAATCAAATGTATAACAAAACAATATCATGAAGTGACAATTGAATACTTATCTTTTATTTGTTTCATGGGTAAACTCCATCTTGATCATTCTGCTTCATCATCTTCTTCATTCATGACATCATCATTTCTTATTTAAATGATAAGATGGATAAGAGGTTCTTCAAGAATTGGATTCTTCACATTCCTCATCGCTTGAGGGATCTTCTTTGAATGGTGAGAGCTTGATCTTCAATTGCTCCCATCTTCTTCTTCTCTTCTTATGAGTCGAGCTTCTTCTTCTTCCCAAAGTCAACTGAAATTAATCACTTCCTTATGGCATATATTCTTCGCATGAATGAATCCCATGATCCTGGGAGACCATTCAAGGTGGCTATCACCACTTCTACATTCTCCGGTTCTTCTTCTACTACTTCAAGATGTTCTGCATTCTGGATCTTCACATTCTTCAACTGTTTTCTTAAATCCATCTTCTGATTTATGTTCTTATCTTCAAATAGCTTGATCAAGGAATCAAACATCTTCGGTGTCTTTAGGGATGACACTTATGGTACAAGTTGATCCGTTGTTGAATCAATAATGATCTTCTTGGCCTTGATCGAGTTATTCTTGTGTAAGGCTTTGAGCCTCATCTCCATATGGAACTAGGGCCTCTCTACTCATGTAGGTGTCCAATTCATTTTCTTCAGAGAGATCAAATACTTCCATGCTTGGAATTTGTCAACTTCACCAAGCCTATCAACAAGATGATGTGATATATCACTTTGAAATGAGAACCTCAAATTCAAATAGCAAAAGATTAGATCTTACCGATTTGAGGTGTCCTTCCTGCTTTTGGAGCTGGTTGATCTAGGGTTTGTCAGAGAAACCCTAATTTTCAAAACTTAGAATATTTTAGATCTGATTGGATAGAAATATAGATCTCTTCAAATGGAGCTGTCCAATGTACTCCTTTTCTGAAAACAGTGGAGGAAAGCTCTCGGAATAGGAAGCCCTAGTTTTCCAATTTCTTCTGCAGAAATGCTTGTCACTGCTTCTGTTATATATCTGAAATTACAGCTCCTCTATGTCTTAAATTTTGCGCTAAGGTAACCTCACATGTCCCTGATCCAACTCCACATGTTTCATTAGAATTGGTTTCACCAATTGGGATTTATTACCATTTTCCCAAGGTGACCTGTTTCAGGACTGTTCAGAACAACGAAGTTGTATAGCCTACCCTGTGTCACTGTTTCATCTTCTGGTTCTGAAATTAGGACCACAGAAATTACAGTCCATGATATTTATGGAACATCTTCAGGAATTTAATTTGGACCTCTGTATCCCACTCTATAGAAATTTTCCCTAGGTGTCTTGTTTAGGGATGAATTCTGGAGGAGGATGGAAGCATAACTTTGCCGGATCATATCTCCCAGAATATAGTGAATCGGAGGCTGCATGTTGGAAACAGTGTACATCAGGATGTCATATTTGGCCTCTGAAATTTTTAGCTCCTGAGCCTTTGCCAATCTTGGTATATAGCGAATGTACCAAAACGTAGAAGTTTTAGTATTTAGGGTTTTTCTAGCTCGGGATCAAACTAGGGTTTGACTTTCCCAGAGTTTCACACAACCAAAAATATTGATCCAAGTCTCTAAACTTATATTTTGATGAGGAGATAAATCCTATGCCAGGATCACTCAAAAATTCTTCTTCAGTAAGAAGCCATAATTTCCCGCACCGAAAACCAAAAATGCTCGGAATCGAATTCCGCTTCGACAGAAAGATGCACCCTTCAATGGAGAGTTAGCCTAGCCTTCTTTTGCTGATTGATTGTG
Organism: Pseudotsuga menziesii; assembly: GCA_001517045.1. Lineage (NCBI taxonomy): Eukaryota > Viridiplantae > Streptophyta > Pinopsida > Pinales > Pinaceae > Pseudotsuga > Pseudotsuga menziesii. Next base: position 111,419 of record LPNX011121477.1, read on the forward strand.
GAGAGAGAACCAAAAAGTAAGAATCCCTAGCTTCTATAGCTTGTGAAAGTTGTCCTATTCAGGTTAGCTCTGATATCATGTTGAATTTTCATATGCTTAGCTAAGACATCAGTATATCATTTCATTTTTCATAACAAAAGCATATAAACAGGATTACTGAAAGAAACAGTATCACAAGAACAACACAGATTTATCCTGGGAAAACCCTAAAGGTAAAAACCCAGCAAAATATTCCTCAATATAGATGCCCCAAAAAGGTAAAAAGGTAAAACCAACAAGGAGATCAAAAACCTGATCCTCCTCCTTCTCCAGCTACTTCTCTCCTCGACAAGTGCACTACTCAAGTGAGAGTGTGTGTTACAAATGAGGAGGAATACACCTCTATTTATATTCATCCGTTCACTTAATTTAACTCATCTGTCATGTAGGCTCGATTTAATCATGTAGGCTCGAGTTACACATGTAGGCTCAAGTAACCACAATGGGGTGCTAATGACCCACCTTTACAATTAGAGGGGACTGCCTCATGACTCTTATTAGTTCTTCCGATTAGGAGCGTCAGGGTACAAAGTAATACAAGTGGTTCTCCCGGTAGGACTGTGAGGGACCACAAAGAAATACATATATAATATTCTTCAAAGTTACAATATTTCAACACTATGGACTCGACCCTTGCATGGTTAAAAGAATTGGAGGGAATGTAGTCACCTCCTGTCCATGCATTGGCGATATAAAATTCTTGCAAACCCTATTTTATTTGTCATTTTCCTCCAAAGTTCTCACTAGCCTGCGGGCTGCACTGTATAGTTTCCATGGCCACCACGAAAAGGTTGTCCCCTGCTTGCTTTCTCCAAGGATTTTGTTTGACGTTGTTGTGGTTTCCAGAACTCGGTCTTTGATTGCAAACCTTCTTAGTTGTGAACTTTACCATTCGAGTGTTTACTGGTTTTTGAGTTTGGTTCTCGGCCTGTCCATAGCTCAGTCCTGTTCTCCTCGTGGCCTATCACTACTTTGTAAATCTAAGCCTCTTTGTCACTATTTGTGCTCCACAGTCGTTGAAGGGTTTGGGGATTCTTGTGTGTGCATTACGTAGCTGGTGACAATCTCTTTGCTACTCGATACTCTTTTATTTACAGGTAAAAATATCTTAGTTTTTATTGTGTATAATCTGTCAAATTATGAACACCGTTAGGGTTTTTAAATTTGATTGAACTGAGCCCTGAACTAACGCTTGGTTAAATGCTTGTACAGGAACCCATGACAGTTCCAAGCTTTGGTGAAAGATAAATGACGACTATCTTCAGTGGCTCATGGCTCTAACTGGTAATCCCTGAGTTCAAATGGGTTTCGCCCTACTTGTATTGAGGGTTGTTGAAGGAGAACTCAGTGCTTGGAAGCCTGTTTGGTCTCTTTGTTTAATAGGAGGTTTAATAAGTTGTTTTCCATTTTAAAGTTATAAACCCTTGCTATGATGCTCGGTAAAACCAGCCTTGAGCTGCGTGATGTATTTTGGTTAAGTCTTTAGCCTTACGGCGTGTCAATGTAACACATTTGGTTTTTAAGAAGTTTTTTAACTTCGAGCTCTGTCTCGTTTTTGCAATGGTTTTTGTACTCTTGTAAACTAGGATTCTGTGTAATTAGAGTCTTTATTTCTTCAACTGTCAGTGAAGATAATTACTATTTAAGTTATCTTTCTTTCTTCAACTGTCAGTTGAAGATAATTACTATTTAAGTTATACTCAAACAACGCTTCCTCAGGGCCCCCGAGCCTGTTCCTGGTCTTATTGGCTGAGAACTGGTGGAGAATGCAAACAATAGAACCCTCTGTCAACTGACTAGTTCAATACATCAGTAAATACTCTGTTCTCAGCAGTATGATCTTCATCTTAAAAGCTACACTAGATCAATCAGCAATTATCCCCTCAAACACTTTCCAAATTTCCCTTCCATTCAATTTCTCTAAGGTATGTTCATTCAACCTAAATAATCACTTCTCTAGAATGAGCAACCTTAGCTCTCTTCAATGGGAATTTTTATAAAGATTGCCTAGGTCTTTTGGGTTAGTTTTCATTAATTGAGCCACCTGCTCTGATTCCATTTTCTTGGGGAATCATGACCCCAAATGTAGGGAGGTTGCCACTTGCAATAGTTGGAAGTGGTTTGAGGATGTTGCCACATGTCAGTTTTCTCTCCACCCAGTCTCCTCCACCAATTTGACCAGTAAACACTCTTTTAACAGCTCTCCTAAGTTGTTGTCTCCTTCGTTATTTATTTATAAATAAAATATTCAGAATTTACAATAAATATACTTGACCCTACTGAGTCTACAACTTAGCATAAAATTTAACATATTGTCCTCAAATAATATCAAATTGTTTTTTCAAAATTGGGGTATGTGACATACACACCCCCTTAAATTATAACATCGTCCTCGATGTTATTTATTCTTTGTCCTTAGAATTCCCCTAGAATAGAATTGGATATGCATCCCACATATTACTTTCCAATTCCCTGGTGGCTTCCTCTGGACTAAGGTGCTTCCATTGCACCTTCACCTGACCAATGGTGCGGTTCCGAAGTTTGATCTCCCTCCGCCCGAGGATACAGTCCAGTTCCACTAGAAAATATCCTTCTGGTTCCACCTGTACATCATTCCAGTTAACAACATGAGCATCATCATGAACATATTTATTTAATACAAAAATTTGAAAATTATTATGAACTCTTAAATTCGGTGGTAATGCTAATTGATAAGCTACCTATCCAATCCTAGACAATATTTCAAATGGACCACAGTAACGAGGTGCTAGTTTTGTACAACTACCTAACCTCAGATAACTCTTTTTGGTTCTCAACTTGATGAACACATGTTCACCTACATGAAACTCTTTTGGAGTTCTTTTAAGGTCTACTTGACTTTTCTGTCGATCTTGAGCAATTTTCAAATTACCTTGTACCTGCTTTACAATTTCTTCCATTTCTTTCAATAGTTCAGGACCTAATACTGATTTGTCCACCGGATTAGTCCAAGAGATAGGAGTGTTACATTTCCTTCCATACAATATTTCGAAAGGACTAAATCTAGCTGAAGGCAAATTCCACCAAATGCAAATAATCCTCCCATTTACCTGGCCGGTCTTTTACATACATTCTTCGTAAATCTTCCAGTACTTGGTTTACTCTTTCAGTCTGTCCATTAGTTTGAGGATGGAACGAAGTACTAAAATTTAGTGTAGTGTTTAATCCTTTAAACAGAGATTTCCAAAAGTTACTTGTAAATTTAGGATTTCTATCTGAGATTATAACTTTCGGTATCCCATGTAGTCGAAAAATTTTCTTTAAAAAGATATCAGCTATGTTTGTAGCTTGATATGTAGTTTTAACAGATATAAAGTGGGCTGCTTTACTCAATTTGTCAACTACTACCATTATAGAATCATTTAAAATTTGATTTTTAGGCAGTCCAGTAATAAAATCAAGACTAATTATCTCCCATTTCCAGCTAGGAATGAGTAATGGCTGAAGCAATCTAGCTGGGTGTTGATGTTCAGTTTTCACCTGTTGACATTCAAAACACCTAGCGATATATTTTGCCAGTTCAGTCTTCATGTTTGGCCAAAAATATTTTTTTCTTAACATATTTATAGTCTTCTGATAACCTAGATGGCCCGAGTATGGGGTTTTATGGATTTCATCTAAAATTAACAACTTAACTTTAGGTACATTTGGTACATACATTCTATCTTTATATAGTAAAAATCCTCTATCATTCAATTTGTACCCTTTACTTAAACTTTCTGTTGAATTTTCTTTCGTTTTTTCTTGTAAATTTTGGTAAATATCATCCTGTTCTATCCCTGCTTTAAGTTGTTCTTCCAGATCTATTGTATAAGTGCCGATAACTGCTGCAAAGTTCAACCTTGCATTTCTACTTAATGTATCAGCAACTTTATTTTCTTTACCTTTAATGTGCTGAATTTCGAATTCAGACTCACTTAGAAAATCTAGCCACCTCGCTTGTCTAGCATTCAAATTAGGCTGGTCCAAAATATATTTTAGTCCTTTATTATGGGTCATTAGGATATATTTTCTTCCAATTAAATAATGATTCCACATCTTTAGAGCATGTATAACAGCATCTAATTCTAAATCATAAGTTGCATAATTTTTTTCATGAATTTTTAATTTCCCAGACTCATAAGAAATAACATGCCCTTCTTGAATCAACACTCCGCCTAAACCATCATTGCAGGTGTTAGTAAATACTACAAAATCTTTATTTGGATCAGCTATTCTTAAAATAGTTGCGCTGGTTAATAAAGTTTTTAACTTTTTAAAACTATCCTCGCATCTCTGGTTCCAATCAAATTTCTTTCCCTTCTTCTGTAAAGAAGTTATCGGATTTGCAATTTTTGAAAACCCTTCAATGAACCTCTGGTAATAACCAGTAATTCCCATGAAGGATCGAACATCATTTACATCTTTAGGAACTGGCCAATCTTCAATCGCCTTTATCTTTTCGGGATCCACCGAAATACCTTCCTTAGTCACCACATGACCTAAGTACTAGATTTCATCTTTAAAGAAATCACATTTACTAAACTTTGAAAAAATTTGATGATCTCGCAACTCTTGCAAAACAATTTTTAAATGTTCCTTATGTTCTTCTTCAGATTTCGAATAGATTAATATGTCATCGATAAACATGACCACAAGCTTATCTAAATACTTATGCATAATGTTGTTCATTAAACACATAAAAATAGCTGGGGCATTAGTAAGCCCAAATGACATAACGACAAACTCGTAATGGCCATATCGAGTCCTAAAAGTTGTTTTAAAGATGTCTTCATTGTTGTTCTTAACAATAAACTTGGTGCTTTGTTCTTAAGTGTTTAACGAGCATGACAAAGAGACAGAGTACACTCAGAATCTTTTTCATGTTTAGATCGAGAGCACGAAAAAGAGAAAACTAAGCTCATACCGGGAGTTCATTTTCCGTAAATTTAGTCTCTCAGGTTCGAAAAAGTGATAAACCTATGCCTGAGAATACTCTTCCCAATTCAAATAGAAAAGAGAGGGATCCTTTCTCGTATTATTCCACATGGTCCGAGAAAGAGATAACCTACCACTGATATGGATGCCCATTAACATATTCTTAACAAGCTTGAATAGACAAGTTAGCTCGGCAGTCAAGTTTGTTTTGAAGGAGTCAGACCTGGGCCTAAAGAAACTCCACAAGGGCGGGGAGTCCTATAAAAGGATAATTTGTAAAAAGAGATTCAAAACAAGCTCTATTTGGCATGAAAAATAGCTAAAAAGATACCCCTGTACCTGAAATAGCTACGACATGAGTATCAAAGGACAACATAGGTTATAAAGGAGGATACTCATGAAAAAGGGTCCTATCCACGGAAGAACAATGGTAAAAAAAAGGAACTAATGGTTTAAATACCATAGTCCATGGAAAAATGTTGTTTGCTAAGGTTAATGTGGATTGAGTATGGATGCAAAAAATGCATAGGAAATGTCAAAACCACCCTATGGGAGCAAAAAACACTTTATAATGATGAAAAACCTGTTTCAAAACAAAAAGAAATATGGTATTAGTTGTATAGATTTCAAACTATAGGAAAAAACCCACTTTGAGGAATAAAATTTCTATAAATAGTTCAAATTCAAAACAAAACTCACCATTTTGAATTTTAGCCATAAGACGCAAGTTTTTACCTCTACATTCATTTGATCGTTGTGGACAAACTAGTGGACAAAATCAAATTCCGCAAGTTACAGGTAAGCCTACACCCCGAGCTCTTCAATTTGATCCTAGCAATTATTAATGTTGAGTCCCAATTTCATTATTAAAAGCATCATAAAGCATGTCACGACATGTACGCGGGTTCACAGTGTAAAGACTCGTGTACACGTGTTCTATATGAGGGTTGTCTATATAGATAGTCGCGTACAGTACGTGACATGTCTAACTAGACAGTCATGTGTAATGCGTGAAGGATAAAAAGCTAATTATAGTAAAAAAAAATTGAAATTTTATATGAAATTGATGAACCATATTACTTTTTTTGCTAGGTTTGAAGATGGTGTTTGAATGGAGGGAATGAGAACATGAAACTATGGACCAAGAAGCGCTCCAAAGTGCGCCCACTGTACATGCTTTGCGAACGAGTGGGTTATTAAAGTTCTTTTGCACATCACCCATGCGGGCCAATGTCCATCTATTGGAATTCATGATAAACTATTGGGATCATGATTTGGGGATGTTTGACCTACAGGGTGAGACTTTGGAAATTACCTCCGAAGACATATATTTCATTACCGGTCTGTCACGACGAGGAGCACCAGTAAACTTAGAGGGCATCAGCAGGGGCGGTGATCCTTTAACTGTCCAAAACTACATTGATGTGTTTTGCACACCAGGTACCTGGAAGAGAGGGAGTTGTGTCCCTATTGCACATATCCGTGATTTCACACTGTAGGTACTGACGAGCACCATCGTGAGGATTGCAAGATCCTCTTCATTACATTTATCTAAACGGAACCAAATGAGGTTGGCGATGGATTGTATGCATGGTGCCCTCTATGATTGGTGTTCAGAAGTTGTCCCCGTTATGAAAAGACAACTTTCTAATTGCAAGAGAGGAAGGTGAAAGAACTTTGGGTATTCTAGCATATTGGTTTCCTTCTTCTTCGAGAGAGTACCAGGGTTTAGCCCCGCCATACCCCTACCAGTTCGATCTCCACGTCAGCCAAGGCTAAGCAGATGGGGAGACATCTTCCTCCGTCAAGGAGGAGGAGACACAGTGCAGAGTGTATATGATGATGACTTCTACATCTGGTGGGAGCGATAGCTACCGACACTAGAGCTGTTTCCATATGCCGGCATGGATTTTCGAGGTGATCCAGACCTTGTCCTCCCTCCAGGAGGAGCATGGGGAGATCTAGGTAAATTTTTTTTAATTTTTAACATTTTTAAATTTTTTATGAATTTTTAAAATGATAGATATATACATATGTATACAAGTCTTAATCCTATAAACATGTCAAAATGCAGATATTGGACCGGTCTGCCCTGAGGGGCATCCATTCATGTTTGTTCGTCTTGTCGTAGGTGAAGACCCGGTGCTTATTAGGGTTCTAGAGGGGAAGCTGGCCAGGCTTACCCAAAGAGTTCCCACTTTGCAGATAGAGCATATCCCGGCTGTCATGCAGGAGTTTGTAGTTGGAGTTCCACCTGTCTGGTTACGCCTTTTGAGACGGGTGGCCAGAGTAGTTCTTGTATACATAGATGCTATGGAGGTTGCCGAAGCCGAAGAGGCTGAGGAATCTAGAGTACAGAGAGACCATGGGGACCAAGGTGGTCCAGGTGACTAGGGTGGTCTTGCTTAGATCTAAGACATTTTCATGGACTACGATCCACATTTTGTATATTATATAGTTATTTCTAGATCTAAGGATCAGACTCAACCTATCTATGGACAGATACTTACATACATATATATATATATATATATAAATATATATTGTTGTCGGTTTATTTACAAGTGTTTTTTATGTGCATGCTGTATATTTTATGAAATGTGTGTTAGATGCCAATCTAAAATGTAATTAGCATATGCATCCATTAATGAATTTTGACTTCTTGGAATGTGATTGAATATAATAACTTCAAAATTTCTTTCCAATAACCTAATTTGCATGAACTAACGTAATAGGATAGGGTTTCACACCTGATAAGCTCGATTGAGCTGGGAAACCACCAGTTGAGAGTCCAGACGAACTTCGAGCTGGGTGGTACCATGTGACGAAGCATCCCATAGAAGCTCAATTACAGCCCTATACTTAGCAACATTATTAGAGGCAAGACCTAAGCAAGCACCTCCTGCGGCAACTAGATGTCTTGAGGGAGAGTAAATGACCCATGATGCTGAGGCTAGATTACAAGTGTGGCGGCTGGCGCCATCGGCGAACCCTATATACCTCTCAGAAGACATCTGCAACAACCAGTAGATGGTATAAAAAACAAAACCGACAACTAATGTACATAAAAATACAAGAAAAAGTGCTAAGCCTAAGCATAGTACTTCTTCAGGTAGAGCCCATTTCTAGACTCAGGCAACTTGTTCCCATCAAAATCAATTAACTCATATGCGCCCTTCTTCAAGAATTTCGACATGACATAAGGTCCTAACCACGTGGCCTTGAATTTTCCTACCCCCAGGGGTTCTTTGTCTTGGTCCCAAAGCAACACAAGTTCCCCCTCAGAAAAAACTCGAGGTTTGACCGATTTATCATATTGAGTTTTGACCCTATTCTTATAAGCTTGATTAGCAGTCAGCGCATCTCTACGATGTTCATCAAGGTGTTCTAAATGTACCAGACGTTCCTCAAGCTCTGTCATATCAGGTAACACATGAATAGCTATTTTTAGAGACGAGATTGTACACTCAATCGATGTAACTGCTTCCACTCCCTGGATGAGTTGGAAGGGGGAGAAACCCGTAGCAGTTTTTATGTTAGTTTTGTAGGCCCAAAGAGCAGGATATAGCACGATGTGCCAGTTAGAACGGGCTGCATCAATTGTATGTTTAAGGATAGTCTTTAAATTTTTGTTTACAGCCTACACCTAACCGTTTGCTTGCGGATAGTACGAAGATGAATGTTCTTGTCTAAATCTGAGCATAGTGGCCAGTTCCATCATCATGCTATTTTGAAAATGACTACCATGGTCGGTGACCATCACTTTGGGTATACCAAACCGTGCTATAATCTAATTGAATACGAAGAAAGCTGTTGTTTCCCCGTCGGCTTTAAAAGTAGGCATTGCCTCAGCCCATTTTGTAAAATAGTCAACAACAACAATGATATATTTATGACCCCCAACCAAGGCTGGGTTGCATGTCACATAATCAATCCCCCATTTCATGAAGGGGCCTACCGAGACAACGGGAAACAACGGAGCGGGATGTGACCGCATTTTCCTTGTGTAAAGATGACAAGGATGACAGCGCTTCACTGCTTCCACACAATCTTTGAAGATCGTGGGCCATAAATAACCGGCAAGTAGTATCTTCTAGGTCATGGCTAACCCAGATAAATGGCCCCCACATGCTCCACTATGGGAATCATTCAGGATAATCTCTACTTCCTCATGGGTAAGGCATCGACGCAAAATGGAATCTACCCCTCTCCGATATAATGTATCTCCTATAATGAGGTAGTTCTTAGCATGAAGGCGTAATTTACGCCATTCCTCCCATGAGGAAGCTGTAGGGTAATTCAAATTCTGGAGATATATAAGAATATCCCCGTACCAAGGATCAGAGGTTGATATCAAGAAGATGTGCTCATCTGGGAATGAGTCATATTCAATGGCTACATCTTCTTCAGTAGGAAATTCTGCTATAAGCTCAACAAAAACTAAGGACTTTTCAGACTTAGCGGACTAAAAATCCAAGTCAAACTCTTGGAGAATGACTATCCATTTATTGAATTTTCCCCCAACAATCCATCAAGACAAAACATATTGAAATAGATTCACATCCACCACTAATGCTGTGGTCCTCAGTAAAATGTAGTGACGTAACCTCTGAATAGCATAAACAGCTGCTAAGGCTAATTTCTCAACATGGGAGTACCTAAGTTCAGGTCCGGCCAAAGCATGGCTAAGATAATAAACGACATGCTCTATGAGCTTATCGTCCTCCTGGACTAGCACTACCCCAATGGTCAACTCGGACGCGGCCATATATAATATAAACTCCCTAGAATAATCTGGCGGTCGCAGTAAAGGTGCCGACAACAAAGCTTTTTTCAATGCCTCAAAAGCAAGTTGTGTAGTTTCATCCCATACAAATGGGGTGTCCTATTTGAGCAGGCGCATGAAACCCTTAGTAATCTTCACATAGTTAACAATAAAACATCGAAAAAAATTAGACTTCCCTTGTAGGATTTAAAGTTGCCTAATAGAACGAGGAGGAGGCAGATTTACAATGGCCTCAACTTTTAATGGATCCACCTAAATGCCTCTATTAGAGACAATGAACCCGAGCAATCTTCCTGACTCAACACAGAAAACAAACTTGTGGGGATTCAAGCGGATTTTATAATGTCTGCATCTCTCAAATATCAACCATAAGTGATCTAGATGTTGAATCCTCTTACGAGAATGGGCAGGAATAACATCAAGGTAGGGTTCAACAATGGCTTTAATATCATGGAAGGAAAAGTTCATAGCCCGTTGAAAGGTCGTCCCAGCATTTTTCAATCCAAAGGGAATTTTCTTGTACACGAAGGTACCCCAAGGACAAATGAAAGCATTTTTATGTTGGTATTCCGGTTTTATTTGAATTTGATTGTATCTGGAGAAACCATCCATAAACAAGAACACCTAACTTCCCACACAAGCATCTATAATCTGGTCTATAAATGGCGTGGGATAGTTGTCCTTAGGACATGATTTATTCAAATCTATGAAGTCAGTACAGATGCGGATAGTCCTTTACTTCTTATCAACAGAAACAGGGTTGGATACCCATTCTGTCAAAGCTATGGGATAGATAAAACCAGCTTTCAATAGCTTTTCAACTTTAGCCTTCACAGCCGCCGCTTTGCATGGGTTAACAGGTCTTAACTTTTGTCGAATCGGTTTGGCATCAGGATATGTTCGTATCATCGTGTTCAACAATCAATGGCTCTATGCATGGCATCTCCTCGTATGACCAGGAAAAGACATCGCAGAATTCCTTAAACAAGGTAGTATAGATAGCAATCTCTTCAAGAGAGTAGTTTGCACCTATGTATATGTTTTCCACAACATCAGGATTTACAGAGATGTTAATAGGTATAGTGGCAGAAATATTTTCCATATTCCCCTTAGCAAACATTCCTTCAGTGGGTAAGGGATTGATAGGTGTATCAACATATTCTGACAGTCTCAAACGAAACTCTTGATTTTCTATTCTGCTTAGTTCTAGAAGAAAATAGGATCGATGGTGAAGATCCTCACAAATCTTACCACGTCCACTCATGGCTTCCAAAATGGCTTCATCAGAAGGTAAAACCATATGTAAACAGTCTGCAGAGTGTAAAGAGTTTTCCGCCCATGCGGGAAAATAGACTTCTTCTAGATCCTCCGAGATTGTGAGAGGATCCGGAATGGGATCAACAGTGGTTTGAGTGATAGATTGGTAAGCTACTTCCACTACCGATAAGGGCACCTCTGGTTCATGGGGGGGAGGGAGAACCCAAGGATGAGTCCTATCAACAACCGTGGCTATGGACCTCCCCACACTAGTAGAATCATTATAGTTAATCGGGGCTGGAAGATCAAATGTGCCCATCAGTGATGTGTACATTCCAGCCCCCAAGCTCTGTGCAGCAGGTTTGACCTAATCAACCAATGGCACAGCGGACTCATTAGACTCTAAATGGCCTTTTCGAGTAAAATCAAGTTGGTCAACAGTAACCAGCTTGACCTCATGTGGAAAAAACACTACACGAAAGATGACCGACACAATAGCGGACATTGCATAAGTCCAGTTTCTTGACATTGCATAAGTCCAGTTTCTTCCCAGAAGTAGATTATAGTCCAAGGGTGCATTAATTACTTCTACTTCAACAGACACTGCTTTCCCTACCAGCTTAATTTCAAAAGCTGGTAGGATACCATGCGGATGGAAGGACCTTCCATCGAAAGCAGTAAGTAGAGTGCTTGATAGGATTCGAGAGCTTTCCAATAGGTCAAGGACATAACGCATGTAGAAGCACCCTTATCAACAACTACCCTTCCAATGGTCTTTCCACCATGGATGACATCTATTGATAAGGCTACATGGTAAGGTAAGAAAATTTTAACATCAGACAAATGAAATTTCGCCATGAGACTCGATGAGTCCATGCTGCCTAAAGCTACTAAGAGGGCATCCCGTTGGGCGGGACAACACTGTAACACCTCTAAAGCTGACATTGCACACGGTGTTTGCGATAGATCTTCAACCACGAAGTAGTTTGAAGCAGCCCTAGCATTAGGGTTATGCAAGGTCTTCTTGAAGACACCTTTCGATATCTTCGGCATAGTTTTAGCAGGATTCTCTATCGTGAGAGGGTTAGAAGTTTCACCTACAGCTTTACCCTTCTCAGAAGTCTCTTTCTCATAATTTTTATTCCTCATCTGTAACAAAGTCGAAGATCGAACCATGTTGATATAGTTTGTGTCAGAGGCATTTTGAGTGCCCCCTGCTACATTAGAAGCTGAAACAGAGTTATGTCCTTGGGGAAAAGGATCCTTTAGGACAACTAATTGTTGATCTTTAAGCAGCTTCTGGGCTTGTTCCATAAGGGGACAAATGTGAGGAAGGTGGTCCTCGTGGCACAACTTACACAAGAATTTAACCTTCTTATTTTCTTTCTTGCCCCCATCAGCACTATTTGCGGGTTTCTGCTTGTTTTGGTTTCCCTCTCCTTTTTTTCCTCTCTTTTTCTTCCCACCGAGCTGCTGATTTCCCTTTTGAGAGGTCTGTGCAAAAACATTTGCACTCTGGGGGGAGGGGGCAGCCTTTTCTGCCTCCGCCGTAGACTGCTTGATGGACAACTGATGAATTTTCTTGGCCAAGGACTCTACGATGGGAGAGTTTACGAACCCAACCACACCATCGGCATGGGGTCCAGGCTTAGGCTTCTCCGTATCATGAGTAGGCCTCGGTGCCTCAGGGATAATCTCATATAAGATCCCAGATTGTGAATAAATCAAATCCAATTGATGAGCCCTGAGAATGGCTTCTTCTTCATTTGTCACTTATGAGGTGGATATGTCCTTAGATATGTAGGGCAACAGGGATTTAAGGAACCACTCTAGTAGGAAATCAAGAGGGATGGTGGCTTTTATAAGGCTCTTTCACCTCCTCCACTCTTGGATGTGATCCAAGATGTGGGTAGCCTTGTTCTGCCTAAAGGTAGATAACAAGTCCGTTCCGAAATCATATCGGACCGGAAGCTGAAAGTGGCTAGGAAATGTACTAGCCAAGTCCCAGAAACTACTGAAAGCAGCAGAAGGCAATTCAATATACCATCTGGCCACGGTATTTGTTAAGGTTCTCTAGAAAAGCCTCAACCTAACTGAATCTTCATTCAGTGAATTCGAAGAACACCATAAATGAAATGTGGTGGCATGAGCCCTAGGATCTGCCCCAACTTTGCCCTCGAATTTAGGGATGTCCGATGGAAATTTGGTGGGAACAGGTGGCCATGAGGGGTCATGCTTCACTGGGTCATTCATCAATTTCAACAAATATGGCAAGTTTTATGTTTCCAAGAATGGAAGCTTGGGTCGAACCAGGGCACTAAATGTGCCAGCCTGGGGATTAGAGGGACTTGCCCCCGAATGCCCAAAGGTAAAGGTGGGGTTACCCCCTGCCACCGGTTGCGAAGTGGGTAGATTACTCTGAAACGGATTCCATTTGTAAGCCACAGGGTTGTGAGTGGGAGGTGCAGTATAAGAAGTTCGGGCCGTCCCAATTGAAACTGGGGTCTGAAAGATATGAGCCGGTATCCCTCCACTAAATAACGAAAAGGGAGAGCTCGTAAACGGGGCCAAAATCGGAGTTTGAAAATTTTTCCCATAAGAGGTATTGTTTCTAAACTGCACTCCTCCATACGAAGGTGATGGGCCTACGTATGGAGTGGATGGGGGAATGTTCCCCCCATTCCAAGGAAATCCTTGGATGAAAGCCAAGGATCCTACCGGACCACTCTGGGTAGTGTATGGGAAGGAAGAAGGAACAATAGGTATACTAGGAATCCCAGTAACCATATCACCAGAAATACCTGCTAAGTTTGACTGAACCGGCGGTTGGACCACCCAGCTCGCTGGAGTCAAAGGTGTAGAATGTATACTATATCTAGGGGCACTTACCAGGGGAGGTAGTACCCCTTCAATTGGAACAGCTGAGGTGAACACAAAAGAACTTTCTCTAGCAGAAGACATAATCCTACCCACAGGGACACCTAAAACATGTGAATCAAAAGGTCTAACCTAAACGATCACCGGATCATTTAAATCAGTCAAGGGTGTGTTAAAATTCCTTGAAAATGCGTCAGTCTACAAGTCTTCTATCTCAACTGTATCAAGATTAAGATGGTTAGCTATAAGTGATGGTTCACCTGGAACTTCACTTACTCCTACCGGTTCAAATGAACTGTCCGTGTCCAATATCCACCTTTGGGGTGGAGGTGGAGGTTCCAATGTGACAAGAGGAGAAAGGTTTTGCAACCTTCTTGACATTCTTATAGGTTGGTCCTCCACGATTGAAAATTTAACAAATCAAACCCTAAGGCCAACTAAACACAGGCAAAACCACAGAGCACACACTATGAAAATTCCTAAAAACTCAAACAATCAATCAAGGGTAAAAGATATGCTTTCCCGAAGAAAGCTGAAGAACAATTACTTGGCGTCCTTGAAGTGGTTCTTAGGCACAAGTGGAGGAATCACCCATCGCCCTCCCACACTTACAACAAGGGTTACCTTCCAAGACTGTCCAAGGTGAACTAGAAATAGCCTTCCGGTTTACCTAGGTATGAACCCTAAATGTCAAGAGACTAAAGGCTACCTTAGCTATACCAACAGTTTGGGGGGACAGTCGCAAGCCTGACTCGTATGCATGGGCAGGGTAGCTGAGCCTGAAACTCTGTCTAGGATAGAATCCCCAAATGCGTAAAAGTCCTTATTTATGTTTTGACAAGGAATTGGAGGGTTATTTCCTCAGTCCAATGCCTCCATGCAACCTCGTGCTTGACTCTCTTTTGAGAGGAGCTTCCCAAATACAATTGATAAAGACAAGGATTTACCTAAAGAATTGTCCACTATGTCTGAATTTTAAAACTTATGGGAAGTTTACACTTCCTATGCCACAAATCTAGCCTAAACTAGTAGGTGAAAGGCCCCTAAAAATAAAAATTACTAGTAAATTTTAATTATTGTGTTCATTTTAAAGGGATATTTCTTACTTAGAAGGAAATGGAGTGATGAACTATGGTGTTTTTGACTCGATAAGAAATAAAAAAGTAAAGGTGTATTTTTTTCAAAGCAAATTGCCACTACTAAAGCAAACTTATTTTTCTTTTTGTAAATATAGATTGATGAACAAATGCAAGCGATAAAGAGAAACTAAGACTATGTTTTTGTAGTTTTTGAGATTATATTTTTAAACTGAAATAAAAACTACTTATGCAAAAGCAAATGCAAAAGATTGAAAATGTTTTTCTTTTCACTTTTTAAAATGGTCAACTACTACCATGCACCTAAAATGCACTAAACTTGAGTATACTCGGATCAAATCAACTGTATAAAATAAGCAAACTGAAGTAAACAGGTCAAGAAAACCAAGAATCAACCAACAAAGGAAGACCGGGAACCCTAGCTTGGGTGTGTACAATGACACGAAATCACTGTAAACTCACAAAGGTAAGTGACAAACCAACCAATATCAAAAGATAGAATGGAAAAACAATGCCCAAAACCCTGATCACTGATTCAAATAGAGACACTTCAACCTATAATCCAAACAGGCCAACCTACTTCAAAATGCCAACAGAAGACAATCCAAACAAAAGAAACTCAAGGGCTTTATGAGAAAGAACAAAGTGTGGTCACCAAGGTCTTCAGACTGACTGCATAATATTTATAAAGAAAGCCAACTAACAAACAGAAATCACAAAAAGATAGGGACAAGCAAACCCTAGCCTAAAAATCCCTATTTCCAGGCTTGTACGCGACTGTGTATAAGGGCAACTCGCGTACTGTACGCAACTATCCAAGAGAGAACCTGCGTATGCAGGCCTTTGTACGCGACTGTGTATGAAAGCAACCTACATACAGGTACAAAATTTTTCTCAAAAAAAAAAAATCCACAAGCCTTTCAAACACTATGGTAAGTATGAACCAAGATAAAATACCACACACAAACTTCAAAGCAAAGACTGGTAAAGGGTGACAGAAATAACCTACAGCAGTCTGGGCTCCCTAGCGGAGTCACTAGTTCTATTGTACAGGAATAAACACCTTATAACTGAAGGTCTGGGGTTACCAACATACTCATAAAACTTGCAGGAAATCAACTTTAGAGTACAGAAAGGAAACAAGAGGATAGAAAAGACTCACCCAATTTATGATGGTTGATCCTAGCTTTGTCCTCTTCCGCTCTACTTATCCTCCAAAGCCTTCAGGGATGTTTCTCCTTCACCTGTAAAGAGAAAATCCTCCAAGTGCAAGCTTATAAATGTATATAGAACAGGTTAGATAAATGGCATATACGGAGTTCTTAATCATAAATATTTATTAAACCATGATACATGAAAGACATTCAAAACACATTTGGAAGAAGGATTCTCTTTATTAACAATAGTGAATGAGTTAAGATTACAACCCAATGCCTGAGACAAGGACTCGTTTGCAACCAAAGGATTCTAAGTTCCACTGCTCCAAAGACTTCTGAATAGACACCACCAGCATAACTTTGCTCTCCAAGTATATTTCCTTAATGCCCTCCCCAAGGCCTTTATTTATACTTAGTGAAATAAGGCATTTTCGAGGGTTAAGGAGGTTGAGACAGTTAAGATGGTTATATTTAAGGGCTTAACAAATCTCAAGTAACGACGATTTATTATTTTTAATGTCAAAGGAAAGTGTATGTGGGTATTGATACTGGAAACCCACGTATGACACGTGAGTTTCTCTAAGGGAAGCTCGCGTACAGATCTGTACGCAGGTTGTAATAACAAAGACTCACGTACAATATGTGACATGCTATAGGAAAAGTCACGTATGTACACAGGTTGCATATAAACAAAGGCACGTATAGTAATTGACATATTCAAATGTAAAAATGGCAAGCTAGATGGATAATGAATGTAGTTCATAACACGCCCATCTATAGTGTTTTAGGAAACCTTCAATCCATAAGTGTCCTTTTGTGTGCCAACATAGTGAATGTCGGCACTCAGATGGAGAAGTGCCATTTGGGTAGATAACATTCATCTTTAATCCTAACTTGATGATATCCAGACCTTAAATCAATTTTTGAAAACACCGTGGCTCCACGTAGTTGATCAAACATATCATCTATGCGAGGCAACGGGTATCTATTTTTAATAGTCATTTTATTCAACTGATAGTAATCTATGCAAAGTCACATAGTTCCGTCCTTTTTCTTAACGAAGATGAAAGGTGCCCCCCAGGGAGACACACTGGGTCGTATATTTTTCTTGTCAATGAGTTCTTTTAATTGTGAGTTTAGTTCATTAAGTTCAACTATGTTCATTTGATAAGGGGCCTTTAAGCTGGGTACTGCACCTGGTACCAACTTAATGGTAAAATCTAGTTCCCTTTTCGGAGGTAGTCCCAGAATTTCTTCTGGAAATACATCAGCATACTCTCTTAAAATTGGTTTGTCCTCCAATTTTAATTTGTCTGTTTTATTTAGATTTTCCTCATCAATTATTGTTACTGCATAAACCTTGCAACCTTTCCTAATAGCTATCTTAAGCTGTAGAGAAGAGATCTACATTATGGTTGTTTTTCTAGGGATTCCCTTTACACTTATTGATTTTCCATCATTATTTATACATGTAAAGGTTTTATCATAATAGTTTAAGATCGCCCTATGTTGCTCTAACCATTCCATACCAATTAGTATGTCATAAGAACCAAGAGGTTGTACATTAAGCTTAACAGCAGTTTCAAATTGATCCATAACTACTGCACATTTCTTTACAAAACAAGTTACCTTCCTTTTTGCACCAGTAACTAACTAAACCAACCAAGAAATTTCAAATTTTTCTACAGGCAGCTTAAAATTTTCTACCAATTTAGGTGAAATATAACTGAGACTAGCTCCTGGGTCAATTAAAATATCTATATAGGTTTGGTTTATCGTAACTTCTACTTCCACCATGGAAGTTTGATAGTCTTCTTGTCGATTCTCCAAGGCTGCATTAATTATGGGCATAGTCCTCGCTGCGTCTCCAACAATCATCTCCTCCTATATGGTGTGGATATTACTGACAGTGTTTTTCCGATTAGGATAGACTGAGGCATAATGTGGGTCATTACACTCGCACCACTTTATGGGTTCTTTGCGTTCAAAGTTCTTTGTGCAATTTCCATGATTATTAGTAGACTCTTTACCCTTTGAAATGTTCTGATTGCTTGGTGAATTATTCTTATTCCCTTGGAAATTCTTGTTAGGAAAATTTATGGCCTTATTATTTTTAGAATTTCGGTTGGGTACAAACTCTTTCTTCTTTTGATCATAATGGTTGTTATTCGTTTTGGCCTTCCAGTTGGCCATGCTCTCCTTCTTCTGATTCTGTTCATAACAGAAATTAGCTTTCCTCATAGCTTCTTCCATAGTTTTTGGATTGTCATACTCAATCCTATCCTTGATGTGATAAGTTAAACATCTGAGGAATCATTGTACCTTTGGTTTTTCATCTACAAGGTATGGCACATACCTAAGCAGACTTAAAAACTTGTTGTTCAAATCTTTCATAGTCATTGAACCTAGTTTAAGCTCACAAAATTCTTTCGCTCTCTCATAGTACTACTCAAATATAAATTTCTTTTTAAAGTACTTCTTGAAGGTACTCCAATTTACATTATTCTTTCTTATTCCCTTCACTCTCTTTAAGTCTTGCCACCATGTATCAGCCTTCCCTGAAAGATTGTAGATAGACATTCTAGCCTTTTATTGGTTAGAATAGTTATAAATCTAGAAGTACTTCTTCATCCCAGATAACTAGGATTCCGCTTCCTCGCCCTTCTCAGTTTCTCCATTGAATGTTGTTGGTTTAATATTTTTAAACTCCCTATAAATTTCCTCATAAGGTTTATATTTTATCTTTTTAGTATAAGGATTTTCATCACTACTATCACTAGTGGAATGAAAATTACATTGATCACCAAATACCTTTGAAGATGACTTGCTTTCAATTTTAGTCTGTTTAATCTTTTTATATTTATGTTGGTGACTTATATCTTCTGAATTATCTCTTTTACCCCTTTCCTCAGTTTGAAATCTTTCTGTTAGGATCTGATTCAGCTCCTCCTAAGATCTCAGAATCCTTTCATTTTCTCGTTTAACAGATTCAATTTCATATTTTAAGTCTTTTACTATTTGTAAAAGTTCCAAGGAATTAGTGGTTAATTCTTATTGTATAGGGTCTCTTTGTAAGTTTTCTTATTTAGTAAAGGGAGATTCCTCTTCCACATATTCCTCCAGTATTTCCATACCTGTTGTTAAACTCAGAAACAATTTCTCTGTGGAATTTGTTAAATTATTTTCCATACATCAAAAAAATAATTTAAATTCACTGTTTCATAAAAGAAAGTTGGGCTTCATCAAGGCCTAGTGTTTGAACCTTGTGCTCTGATACCACATGTCAAAACCCTAAAATTTCATAAAAATTTAAAATTTTTAAGATAACATAAAATGTCTGAATACGCAGTTTAGTAACTGTTAGTGGTTAGCAGAAAATGAAACAGTCTAACACTTAGTGTTAATAATTTTCATATTATGTTAACTAATATAGTTTTTCATTTTCGTAATGTATATGAGATTGACCTGCACACAACTTTATTTCTGTTTTACTAATAATTTTACTTTTTGGCAAGTAGCTGAAACCTATCTTTGAAAACTTGGGCTTACCTAGCATTTATGCTAACGCAGATGGACTGCTGGTTCTTACAGGCTTAACAGGTATTGATCGATCAAGTAAGGGTTAATTCATAAGTAGCAAGAAGTATATTTGTTGCATGTTAAATGTTGGTAAATAACTGATTATTTAAAAACAAGCTCTGATGAGGTAAATTAACTGTCTTTTATTTCATGAAAGTACTTCTATCAATATGGATAGTAAAGATTTCCAATAGAGTACATGTTTCTATTTTGTCTCTAACTTACTAGTTATGGAAATTACCAATATGTTACTTGTATGTAAAAAAAATGCTCACTAACAAGTTCTAAACTTCTGTACTTACATTATCACCTTGTTGCATGCACTATTGTAACAATATACATTACCATTTTATTTTATAATGTACCAATCTGATTGTTACTTGCATTCTGTAGGAATCTTACTGCCTGGAAATCTCTTGACATTATAAGCTTGATCATTGTAATTAAATGCATCGTTTCATGATGGAGTACTATCTACCATTACTTCATAAGTCTAAGTCATAGGTAAATATATTATCAATGTCATTCCAATGATTATAGACTTTGAGCATGGTTTAATCCATTATAAATTTACTATTATCATGTTGCCTAGCTTATAACAAGTTAATGTTTATAATAACTATTATGGTAGATCTTTCTACCTAGAACTTCTAATTGGAAGTTTACCCTATGTGACATTAATATGACCAAGATTCCTACACTATGCTAAGAATAGGTTAACATAAACAATCACAAACTATCCTTGCCAAAGAATGATAGGGTTTATTATTATTAACAAGTCGAGTATGCAAACTATTATTTGAGAGAGCTTATACCAAGGTCGAGCCTTGTGGTATTTTAAATGTCATGGTTTAAATACTTTTTACTCTTATAGTCAAACTTCATATATTATATCTACTCTAAACCATCGGTTATAAGTAATAAAGTTTCAAATATCATATGTGCATATTTTATTGTCGTTTTGCAAGTATATAAATCAAATGATAAATGGAAAGGTCCTAAAGCATAATCAACATTGGGATTACCCATATGAAAAAGTTGTTACAACCCTTCACTAGGGTTAACGTTGAGAAATCATCGTTAATCAAAGACGCAAATCTCGAAGCTATCATACATTATGATATAGTTTATGTGTTATCAATGGTGAAAAATATATACAAGCGTACTCCATAGTTTTGTGCATGGTTTGTTTAAATCATTGTATTAATAATTGGATGATTGAACTGCAGATGGACTATGGATTCGACCCTTGCATGGTTAAAAGAATTATAGGGCATGTGGTCACCTCCTGTCCATGCATTGGCGATATAAAAGTCTTCCAAACCCTATTTGCTTTGTCATTTTACTCCGAAGTTCTCGCTGGCCTGTAGGCTGCACTGTATAGTTTCCATGGCCACCATGAAAAGGTTGTCCCCTGCTTGCTTGCTCCAAGGATTTTGTTTGACATTGTTGTGGTTTCCAGAACTCGGTCTTTGATTGCAAACCTTCTTACTTGTGAACTTTTCCATGCGAGTGTTTACTGGTTTTTGAGTTTGGTTCTCAGACTGTCCATATCTCAGTCCTATTCTCCTCGTGCCTTGTCACTACTTTGTAAAGCTAAGCCTCTTTGTCACCGTTTGTTCTCCACAGTCGTCGTAGGGTTTGGGGATTCTTGTGTGTGCATTACACAACTGGTGAGAGTCTCTTCGCTGCTCGATACTCTTTTATTTACAGGTAAAAATATCTTAGTTTTTATTGTGTAGACTCTCTCAAATTATGAACATCGTTAGGGTTTTTAAATTTGATTGAACTGATCCCTAAACTAACACTTGGTTAAATGCTTGTACAGGAACCCATGACAATTCCAAGCTTTGGTGAAAGATAAACAACGACCGTCTTCAGTGGCTCATGGCTCTAACTTGCAAGCCCTAAGTTCAAATGGGTTTCGCCCTACTTGTATTAAGGGTTGTTGAAGGAGAACTCAGTGCTTGGAAGCCTGTTCGGTCTCTTTGTTTAAGAGGAGGTTTAATAAGTTGTTTTCCAGTTTAAAGTTATAAACCCTTGCTACGATGCTGGGTAAAACCGGCCTTGAGCTGTGTTATGTAATTTGGTTAAGTCTTTAGCCTTATGGCCTGCCAATGTAATACATTTGGTATTTAAGAAGGTTTTTAACTTCGAGCTCTGTCTCATTTTTGCAATGGTTTTTATACTCTTGTAAACTAATATTCTGTGTACTTAGAGTCTTTCTTTCTTCAACTGTCAGTGAAGATAATTACTGTTTAAGTTATCTTTCATAAGTACTTATGAGGACTGTAGATCAGTCGTAATGTGAAATTTATAATATTAAACTTACATGTCTAGAATATACAAGCTAGGGTTTATTGGAAATGAAACCCTTGTCTAAATATGTTCTTCAATTTATTAATACTTAGGTTCTGCTTCTTGTTACTTCGGTTTGGTTATCACATATGTGTGGTGGTATTTTAACTTGTTAACTGTAAACTTATCTTTGTTTGTTTATACAAGATATTTGTTTAAGAAAATACTGTAAACAGTCTATAGTATATGCTATAATCTTCTTGTAACATTTATTTATATAATTATCAATGTAAATGGATTACAACTTAGATAAATTAATTTATAATAGATAAATAAATTGTTAGGGTTTCGACCTTGAAGTTTTTCCTTCACAGGTATAAGCCTGTCTAGTAAATGTAAAGTAATTTCTAAATATGTAAATATCTAATTTTATATTAGTTATTGTTTATATTTACATTGTTTTCATTTACTAATCTATCGCATAGAATTTATTCAGAGTTCTCTAAAGGATAGAAAGTAAACTCTGTAACTCTGTTTACTCTTTATAAATTGAGGACTTTTAACATAACCCTATCTAGTTTATATTAAATATTAGTCTTAGATTTACTTGAAATTATTAGAAGATAAACTGTGTGGTTAGTAGCTTGTTTATATACTTAACTGTATGTAATCATGTAACTCTAATGTAGTTTTACTGCTGCACCTCATTCAGTTTACTAAGTGAAAACAGTGAACACAAAATAAATCATAAGTGACTATTTTTTCTCCATAGTATTTAAAACATTGAAATAAAATTACTGTGTATCTACAGTTACACAATATTATCTACCATTTTAATTCTCTTATCTACTTAAAGCATTCTATCTGTGATAGAGTATGTCCTAGTTTCCAGGTGTGGAAAAACATAGTTTAGAAATTTATTTACATTCTAACACATTATTTTCTAGATCCATTTCATTTCTAAAATAATTTAATAAAAATACTAAATCAAACAAAGTGAACTGTTAACATTCACCTAGCAGTTAATTAAGATTTATTTAACTAACACAGTAAAATAAAATAACTTAGAACCTGTTGAGGACAGACGATAACAACTTTAGGAGGTCGTTCCTCCCTACCAATCTCCTGGAGAGCGCTCAAACATTGTTTCCTCAGGACCCCTGAGCCTGTTCCTGGTCTTATTGGCTGAGAACTGATGGAGAATGCAAACAGCAGAACCCTCTGTCAACTGACTAGTTCAATACCTCAGCAAATACTCAGCTCTCAACAGTATGATCTTCAGCTTAAAACCTACACTAGATCAATCATCAGTTATCCCCTCAAACACTTTTCAAATTTATCTTCCATTGAATTTTTCTGAAGTACATTCATTCAACCTAAATGATCACTTCTCTAGAATGAGCAGCCTCAACTCTCTGTAATGGGAATTTTTATAAATATTGCCCAGGTCTTTTGGGTCAGTTTTCATTAATTGAGTCACCTGCTCTGATTCCACTTTCTTGGGGAATCATGATCCCAAATGTAGGGAGGTTGCCACCTGCAACAGTTGGAAGTGGTTTGAGGATGCTGCCACATGTCAGTTTGCTCTCCACCCAGTCTCCTCCACCAATTTGACCAATAAACACTCTTTTAATAGCTCTCGTAAGCTATTGTCTCCTCCTTTATTTATTTATAAATAAAATATTCAGAATTTACAATAAATATCCTTTACCCTACTGAGTCATCAATTACAACTTAGCATAAAATTTAACATATTGTCCTCAAATAATATCAAATTGTTTTTGCAAAATTGGGGTATGTGACAACATGGTTGATTATATTAATGCACATTATATATTTTTGGAGAAACATTATGGGACATGGGATCCTCACCTATGTCGTTGGGGTATATCTAGTATAATACTTGATGCTTGTGTATATGGGCCACATGGTGATCTACTTACTTGGATATACAAGCACTTTCATGATTCTTTGATGATGTACCTTCTTGATGTACATTTGTATGATGTTGTTATGTACTTTCATGATCTATATTTTGTACTCATGATGTTTGGAATGGTCCAATACCAGCAATGGGATCTTGGAATTGCTTGGTTTCATCTCACTTGGAGTAGCATTTTGGTTGTTGGTTTGAGAAAGAAAACCAACCTTCAATTATTTGAGTTCATCTTTGTAGAGCAGTGTTCCAATTTCCTATGTGGGAGACCTTTTGAGAGATGCATTCAATTTTCACATGCTTGCTTTTCAAGGCATTTCATCATATAAATTTCACACCTTCCATGTATGAGGATCATATGGGACCGTGGGATCATTTTTTGTCTCATTGGTTTCAATTGTGGGGACAACAAGCAGCATTGGAGATTTATTCACCACTTGAGAACATGAATGTAATCAGAGTAGTGCAGCAACAAGAATGTTGGTTCCTCTATCAAATTTTATTGGAATCTTAAGAAACTAAGTTTTGTAACTCAATACGAACTTCAAAGAATTATACAGAAGCGAAAATGGGTGAAAGTTTAGAAAAGGTTTCCAAAATATGGAGGTAAAGATTATTTGCACAAATTTGGGTTTTATGGATTTGATTAATCCTTTTGGTGTTAGTGGTGATGTTACAGGATATATCAATATGCACAATCTACATCTCATTACTTTTGGGAACACAAAATTGCAGTACATGAGTGCGACTACTCAAGTTGCAGGTAAAGAAAATCAATGAGCAGAACCATAAGAGAGCACTTATGCAAGGGAAGGAGTACCAAATGAGGATGCCAGCTGGGAATATAATTTTTTTTTTTCAGAATACAAACTTGGCATTGCTCGAGGACAAGCAATCTTGAGTGGGGAGTGTTTTTCATGTCCCCAATTAAATAATTTCCAAATAAGACTATTTGCAACTAATGTTTCACCAACCTACTAGTTCCATAGGTTGAGATGGAGACATAAATTTTGTAATAAGGGGCTATGGGACCCAAAAGGATATTAGTTTACCATATTCACATTTAAATGGGTCACATAAATGATAAATGCTAAGAAAATAATGTGGCATGGGTTAATGAAGACACTTAGAAGCTTGTGAAGACTTTGGGTGACTAGATTCCCCACACACTTGGCATGATCTTCATCCAAATTCGAACACATGGGTAATGTAACATTATTGGATGGTAATGTGGTGTCAAATATCATATAATGAGCCAAGTAATTCGAATTGGTAAAGGAGGGTAACTCCCATGGAAGAGGAAGATACTAGAAGACAAGGTCTACCACTTGGAAGGAGATTCTATGCACTCTATGACAACAAATGATGGAAGATTCTATGACAAGTATGACAAAGTCAGACATGATTGCTCAAATATGACAAATATGACATGTAATGGCTAAAAATAGCCACCAAGAGGTCGAATTTGGGAGTAAGAGGTAGCCTTTCGAACTGGGGAAAGAATTGGAGCACGAAGAGGAAGACAAGTGTCATGAGAGTTACTAAACCACTAAGATGAGTAGCAAAGCTAAGTGGATGACCTTTGTATTCCCTCTATCTTAATTACACCAATGTATTTACATTTATGGATTTTACACACTTTTACATAAACTCTACAATTATGTAGTTATTTCATTTCTCCTTTTCTAACTTTTTTTCTTATCACAGCAGCAAGTGGCCACATCGGGGACATTGCCTCCTCATGGATCTTGTTATAAAAGAAACTTGATACTAAATGCAAACAAAAAATGGATGTTGTCATATGGCTACGAGTTCTCGAATCATTGTCGCTATACCTACTTACCATAAAATTACCAGTCAAGCATAATTTCAAGAAGTGAGTTGTTTATTTTCTCAAATGCACTAAGCATGCATCCTTTACCAATTAGTAGTATCATGGTGTTGCATATTACTGCTAGTTTCTACTCTTAACATTAATAAACTTCTTTAAATTGTCCAATTATTTTGAAAGCATAAATTTATTAGGCTTAATGTAAGTAAGACAAATGCTACCATCACAACTACATCCTTCTATTATGTAGACAACTTGCATGCGTGTAGTTGTGCCTATTATTATATATACAAAATTTTTCCAAAAGAAAAATACTTGTTGCCAAGCTCATTATACCATGTTATAATCCTAAAATTTATAAAGATTGCACTATGTATGATGAAAAATAGAAGAGAGGTGCAATGATTGAATGGCAATCGATCTATGGTAAGGTAACAAATGAACCTTTGTTGATGAATGGAAAGTTTGTAGTTATGTTCCTATATTGAGGTATATAAGAGGCATTTGCACTGAAAAATATTTAAGAGCAATATATATCAATATGCAAAATAATGAAACTCAAATTATGAGCGATAACAATACCCTTTTGCTAGGAGTGACAACAATATCAGATTTGTGAATGTGACATGCATTCATTGTGTTTGCATTATCAATATTCCCTTCTCTATATAATTTTTTTATCAATCATATATGAAATTACTCACAATTAAACATAAGATTTGTTTCAATTATTATCATGGAAAGACATAAACACACCTTCTTCATATTGTGTATCCACAAAATATATAAAACAATAGTTGATATTTAAGTTTCCAATGTGCCCAACGTGCCCGAAGGTATGTAGCTCACTCGCAAATGAAGTGAAATGAAATGACATGTGTAAATAGAGGCCATGAGAGTTAGAAATAATCTATGTTGCATGGGTACCTGTATCGGGGGTTGAGTACACGAACCAGTACCGGGTACTTGGGTACTTCAATGGTACGTCCCCAGTCGTACCCAAATCCAACCTCACGTACCGGGTACTTCATGTATGAAAATAGGGTACTCGCATGGATTTTGGTATGTCGAACCACGTGTTTGGGTACGCAACCGATATAGCCATTGGACAATTTATCTTAGCTCGTCGTTCGGGGCGATTCAATTTGCAAAGTTTGAAGTTCAAAATTTTAAAAATTAAATAATAAAACACTGAAACACATGTTATGTGGGACCTTGCCCCTTACCTAAACCCACGCAACACTACATTTCTCACTGCTAGTGCACTATGCTCACTACTCCAATGATGATGTGACAGAGGACCTTAGTGATGCTAATGACATTGATCGTAAGGCTACTGATGACATGGCTTGAAAAGGCCAAATCAACTATCTAGTTCATGTTCAATTTTTTCTGTTTTGAACTTTCTTTTTCATGTCTAAAAGTGTCATTAGGCAAATTTTGGATGTAGTATGACAATGAAGTTTGAACTCATGGTGTCATGGACATGATATAATATTTTATGTTGTTAATTATATTAATTTAACTTCAGTCTTCTAGTTGATATCTACTATGAGTCTATGTCATGATTTATCAAATTTATTATTTTATATTTCAAATTTTCAATGCGAATGTTCATATGAATCATTGAATTTAGAAATATCAAACATGCATGTATGATGTAAGTGTGACATGTTTTATTTTTATAAATTTTAACAAACACACACACATGTGTCTATAGTGCTCCCGACGTACCCAAGTACCATGTTTCAAAAAGTAGCGTCCCCGTCCCCATACCCATGTTTCATGACAACTTAGGAAATAATGCTTACATTAGAAATTGGTTTTGGATTTGTAGAAGATTGATGAGAAATTCTCTCAACCTTTATGTCTTTATTTGGAATTAGTTGGATATGATTCCAACTATATATGTACACATTGTATTCTGGTTTTGTGTGTAATAGAATTATTATTTGTGTGTAATGGTTGCTTTCATGTTTCTAAATTGGTATCAGATCTTGGATGGGCTTAATCTTTAGCCGGAGTGCCGAGGAAAATGTGATAGGCATTGGAGATAATTGTCTGTAAATAAATATGTGTGGGAGTGTGTTTTGAGTGATAACTTGTTTTCTGTGTTTTATTTATTGCTGGTTGTGAAAGGTTAATGGCCGAGAAGTGCTGCCATTTACAAATCACCACATGCAGAAGGAATACGACTTAGAGGAGATCGTTGATCGTTGCATGCAAGAAGATAGGTCTGCATGAGCAGAGGAGCTGCCGATTCAAAGAGTTACAATTTTGCAGATCTGAAGAGAAAAGTTGCCACCAGGTTAAAGATCTGTCCAACCACCAAACAAAGTCAGTACATTGGCCCCGGTAGAAGAGTAATTGTTATGATAAACAATTTAGACAACAACTTGAGGGAATATCGTGTATGAGGGTTCCTGTGTGGATTCAAATCTAGAAACACAAGGGATGTAATGTTCAAATCCATTATCATTTCTCTAATATTTCTGCCAATCGCCCTTCTCATTCAATCAGATTCGCAATATCAAGTTCCTGAATGGTTCCCTACTCAATATCATTATTGCAACGAGTTGAATACCGACTAAAATTCAAAGGCAATCTGCATAATAGGAAAAATCTATAATGATACAACATCTGCTCATGAATTGGAGAAGGAGATATTCACATGTGGATCGGATCTATAGGTTGAAAGATTTGAAATATTGGAGCAGATCTCCATAGGCCGAATCTGTGTAAGTTTGCAAGAGATTCGGGCAAGAGAGGATGTGGACGCTGCAGCAGAGGCTGATATATGTATCAAATCTGTCATATTTGAAAGGTTGCTCAGATCTGTGTTGACACTGTGCATTGGTGTGGTGTGAAGGTTGAAGACATTTGCTTTATTTATTGTTTTTATCCAGTGTGGAGTTTGAGGTAGAAGGCATTCTATAAAATGTTAATATGCAAAAATCAAATGATGAAGAACCACAAAGAACTAACCAATTATTGGATAGACTAACATAATTCAAATTGGTAGTTTTCCATGGTATGAGAACAAATTGCTAATTTAATTATGTTTAAGTTTGTTATAGGCACGCTATACGCTGATGTGATTGGTCGTGCTCTAGGAGCATTAGTTACAGGTTGTTCTTAACAAGGTCAAGCTGATGTGACTCGTTGTGCTCTGAGAGCGTCAGTTACAGGTTATTTTATGGAAAGTCAACTTCTGTAATTCACTGCTAAAGCCATTCAATAACCAGATCATTGCCCTAGATAACTGCCGATAGCTGAAAACGAAATATTCATTGATAGAAGTGTATCCATAGAGTGCTTCACTATCAAGACTGGACTTCGGGAGGTCAAGAAGCGTCAATTCTGCAAAGTACATCAATGATGGTCGGAAGTTGTTATGCCTTAAATGAGTCAAGAGGAAATCTCAAATTTGTGGAGAAGAAAGAGCGTAAACCAAGGCGTCGGAGTGGGAATGAGTGCTAATGAAGACCAGTGAGGCAATGACAAAAGTTATAATTGTAATTTGTGTTGTAGTATTCTAAGTTTGGCAATGTAAACATTAAAGGGGGGGTTAGAAATAATGCTTACATTAGAAATTGGTTTTGGGTTTGTAGGAGGTTCTTGAGAAATTCTCTCAACCTTTATGTCTTAACATGGATTTAGTTGGATCTGATTCCAACTATATATGTACACCTTGTATTCTCATTTTGAGTGTAATGGTTGTTTTCATGTTTCCTAAATACAAGTTCAAAACACCCTGACTTACCCATGCCCCATGCTTACGGGTTGTGTGGGTGCATCAAGGGCTATAGTGATAGTAGATGAGAGTTGACCCTGTGTACACGGGTATATGCACTACCCCAACTATTGATTCCCCTAATAAAAAAGAGGTTTCCAATATACACTAGGGAAGCCGCCAAAATGCAAAAGAAAAACAATATTGAGTTTCCATTATGTTATATGGAACAAAAATTCACCTCAAAACTAAAAAACAAAAAACTTAACCCTATCTTAATGTCTCTTTGTCTTTGTGGTCATCCTTAGCCTACAACTAGCTACATTTTCATTAAAAAAAAATCCAATGTACACTAGAGAAACCGCTAAAATGCAAAAAGAGACCATTTTGAGTTGGCATTATGTTATATACAACAAAACTCCATCTCAAAACTTTAAAATTCAAATTAAAAAACAAACACAAAAACAAAAATTAAAAAACTTAACCCAATCTTAATGTCTCTTTGTCTATATTTTCGTCAACAATTCAACTCAACAACTTACATACTAATGGGTAGATATGTTGAAATCGTACACCAAATATTGCTTTTTAAAGAGGCCTAGTGCAATTTGGGTAGCCATATGTTGGACATTTTTTTTATATCAGGATTTTAATCCAATATGATTAATCACAACATTTTATTCATGATGTTTTAATGTAGTGATTGAATTATTTTGTCCCATTAGTGGTGTTGGTTGTGGATATTGTAACATAACATATACTTGTTCCTACACTTTAGCTTCATGGGTGCTCTAGTTTTTAGGACTATCATTTTTTTATTGCACATTGCGTTGGAGATTACAAATGATGTAATAGTTTGAGCTATTACCCACTCCACTTTATTTTGCATTAAACTTCGAGAGTTCCAACTAGTCCACCAAATGGGTACAATATCATGGTTGCTTTTTCAATAAATATGTTGAGTTGAGGTCATCGAGTAAATATATAAAAAAAAAATACGTTATGTCTTCGACATTAAGTCACTGTGGCAAGAAATTTTCAATTTGTCCTAAGGTTTTGACATTGGACGGTCGTAAATAATTTTTTTTTTTAAACTCGATTTATCTATCATTTCATTGGCTATCTCTAGGGGGATGCACACCTAGGTTGTCATGCCCCATGCATCGACATCACAATGTCATTGTCCTTAAGCATTGCAGGGTGGTGTAAATGGTTTTAACTGCACGTGTAGTTGGCCATTCTTTGGAAATGACTGCAACTCATGGGTGTAAATGCTTTCTCTCTTCCTCTATTGTTTCAAAGTGACTGGAAGAAATAGCTTTCGGCAGTGATTGTAAATCCATATGTAGTTGGCTATTCCTTCGAAAATACTACCTATTCCTAGCTTCCTTTAGTTTGGTGCAACGCGACGTTCTTCGAGGTGCTTCTTTGCTCGGCACCCGAGTTGGAATTTAACAGGCATTTGCCCTTTTTTAACATTTTCCTCGTCAAATACGGGTAAAAATCGACCAAATCCATTTGGTTGAACAATTAAAGTTTTTGGTAGAACGTTGTTTTGATGGTTTAATTTTTTATCAAAACGTCATTATGCCCCTAAGTTCTAACTTCTAAGCCAGGTCTAGTTCCAGGTCATCAATGTCCACCTGGAACCATCCACGTGAAATATTAAATGCCATGGCCCATCGGTTAATGGCAGTGAATGGCATCGAATGTATAATTGTGTTAGTTTGTGTGAATTCATTCAACCCGACGATGATGGTGCCCAATGCCCGCTCCTTTGAAAACTGTGCAGGAAGGCTCTTGAATTACGGGAAGGTTCAAGGTTTTGTCTTACCTAGAGGCTGGAGGTTTGGATCTAATTAGAAGAATTTCCTAGTGCCCAATATTGAAACTGTAAATCTGTTGGTTATGTATGGTTTCACCCCTACGTCCTAGTTCCCACTGATACCCAAACTAAAGTGCTGCTAAGTATGGAAACTGCAAATCCGCTGGTAAATGCGGCTGGTTAAGTATGGTTTCACCACCACATCCCAGTTCCATTGATCCCTGATTGGCCAAGCCATACCTTCAAGAATTCATAGAGGATAATTAAACCCCAAAGCCATACCTTCATAAAGGATAATTAAACCCCGCGGGCCACAACAACTCACTCCTTTGAAAATTGTACAGGAAATCTCTAGAATTGCAGGAAGGCTCAAGGTTTCCTTCCGCTAGGAGGTATGGATCTAATTAGTAGCGCAACGTGCTTCCAAGTATGGAAACAATGGTATATTTGGGGAAGTTGAGGGCATAGGGGTGCGTCAAGCTGAAGAGAATATGGGGTTGAAGATTCAATGGTTAAATGTTTCCCACTGTGCAGTGTGACTTGAGTAGGCTGCAGCTGAGCTATTGATTATAATTTATCTGATCGGTAAGAAATTAGAATGAGCAATATTCCAACTCACACCTGCATATTCTCAAGACTCAGACTCTGGTCTTCGACGAATTGACCATTGGCATCCCACAACCCACCGGGCCACAACCATGTTGGGTTCAGGAAAATTGCAATTCATAGATAGATGTGGCCATGTTTATGCACGTTGTTTTTTTTCTTTTCATATACCATAATTTATTTCAATCTAAATGTCGTTGATCGTTTCCTTTTGTTGGAGTAGGACAACTTAATATATAGTGAACCTGGTTTTCTACAGTAAATCGTCACAGATACTGTGCAATTTGAAAACCCATGCAACTTCCAACTTTTAGTACATCCAAGTTTCCCATTATTTTTTTTCTCTCATGTTTGTTGTTTTGAATTAATCGATGTGTGTTTTGTTTTAAGCACCCTCAATGTCCCTTTGTCCCATTGATTGCCTTCTGAGCACAATTTGTTGAGATTTTCCCTCTACCTTTCGATCCCAAGGCCAGACTGAAAGAGGGGCAATGTCTCTTCCCATTGTATCATGTAGGTAATACTCTCATCCTTGGTCAATGTCCTCACCAAAAATACTACAAATTCAATTACAAATTTATAAAAGATTTTTTTTATTCAATCAAATATACCAAACTACATGCTTGTGAATTTTCTTGTCGACCATTCAAATTTGAGGTTTCAACTCCACTAAGAGACTTGTGGAATTTCTAGAACATTTGCACAAAATAGTGCCTCTAGAAGGAAAGAACTCTTCCTTTTAAATCTTGAAAGAGATATAGTAGTAATCTTTGTCTTCCTCTTTCCACAAAATGTTGTTCCCAAGCTCCAAGAGGAAACAGTTGTGACTTCTAAAGATCACAATTATGAGTAGTTGCACAATGGGCATAACTCTCTCCATAGAAGGCTTGTCTTAGCTTGACCTTCCTTTTTGTTCTCTTTTCTCTACCATTATCATGAACGAAAACATAAAATAATGGAGAAGTATAGATCAAGATATAGACCCACCCCAGTTGTTCACCCAGAACCACCATAGGTAGGGAGACAAGCAATAGATCCACAAAAGCTAGCGGTTTAACCTGTTTACCCCTAATCATACGTAGCCAGAGCATATACATTTTGAGATTGAGTAAAAGCACTAGGATTATAGGTATATATAAGATAGCATAGTTCTAGAACTTTTGGGGGGTATTGTAGTAGGGCTTTCACCCTATCTATAAGAAGAAACGACTACCTTATTTCTATAGGACGGAAGGATAGGGTCTCTATGGATGGAAGGGAAAACCTGCAGGAAACAGGTTAGTGAACCATACAAAACCCTCAAATAAACCTGTTACAGAAATGAACAAATAACAACCCTGCAATGAAAATGTTAGCAAAAAACAAGCTATAAGAAACTAGATTAAACAATAAGAAAGCATTGACACCATTATACCTATGCCCTTGCTGGAAGATGGGCCACCATGCCCTAGATCAAGGTGCTACCTCTTAATGGAGTGGGGATTGGCTAATGGAGCAAGTGGAGCAAGTGGAGCAGGGAGGGTGAATGGCTTGAGAGATATGGGTCTCAAGGCACTCACACAAGAAGAGTAATGATAGGCAAATGGGGAGTGTTTTGAGAGTGACCCCCACCCTTGTATTTATAGCTTTTTCTTGAGTTTTTAGGGTTTTAAGCCCTTGGTCAAGGCTTTAGCCCCTTTTTTGGACTTTAAGCCCTTTTCGACCTTTCTTTAGCTCCTTTAGGGTTTCTAAGCTCCTTTTAGGGGTTTTAGCCCCTTTGAGAGCTATTTAGGCTCATTTATCGGTTTTTAATCCCTTTTTGGTGTTTTTGAGCTTTTACAAGGGTGTGGGGGTCAATGAGGGTAATGAAATAGATTTCTTTCTGTGGTGTAGGTCATGTAGAGATAATAAGCAGATTTTTTGGGTTAACAGATTTCCCCCTAATGTGTGAGTGCAGGAGCTCATCATATGACTGATGAACATCATAGGATTTTCTGGGGAGAGGTGGTGCTTCCTAGGATGGACATGGTGGCTTTTGGTTTTTTTATTAATATGGTTCCCATCAGTGGGTGAGATACAAATAATGTGTGACATGTCTATGGATGAGGCAAGCATACCCATGCTCATAACCATGCCAAAAGAATACGGTGATCTATGCTCTCAAATGCAAGAGTCGATCATATACAACTGATGTTACATAGTGGTGGCCTCATTGAGAGGTTGAATACAATACTGATTTGAAGAATTGATACATCGGACTCGTGGCATTCTTATGGAATTTGTTTTCTTCACAACTGATGATCTGCTGGATATTGAAGTGTACATAAATGTAGGGACTCACTAATGGAGAGTCAGAGTCTCTGTGGTACAATATGCTGCATCAAACATGAATTTATACCGAAGCACCGCTCTGGGGATTCTGAACACTATCTCCAACGCAACCCAGAAATCAGAAGGGACATGAACCTATTTGTGTCCCTCAATAGACTGAGTCAATGTGCTAGAGTCAGGTGACATCTGGGGTCTTCGACCAAATACTGCACAGACCAATACCATGTATGAATCCCAATGGTGCAATGATGTAGTTGGATTCGAGCATGTGAGACACAACCATCCCGAGAGGCACTAAGGACTCCTCTCAAGTGGTCCAAGGAACTCATCAATGAGGTTAATGAAACCAAGATATAGAGACCTCTAGGTCTATCCTCTGGAATATATGTGTTGTCATCGACAGACGGAGACCTGCAACTGACCAAGGCAATGGTTTTTCCTTGACCAGAAGCATGAGGGAGATAACCAAAGGTGTGAGACAATCTAGGGATTGACACACTGAAATAGGGAATAGGGGCAGGGAATCACAGGGGATTCAAACTTCCTTTGTTTAGAGTATGACGGTAGGGTGGACCAGGAAACAAATGAAATTGACTCATGGGAAAGGGAACATAGCTGCTATACTAGGGATGTAACTGTAGATGGGAAATACTTGGGGGAGGTAGACACTTTTGGTATTGATGGGATACAAGGAAGACACATCGGAGAATACTCTGAAAAAAGACGACCCCACGTGGGAATGTTGTCGAACTATAATATGTGGGGTGGTGTTCAAATACACCATTGTTGTATGATCTTGTGTATTTTTTGGTGAGCCCAAGAAAGTAAATGCTCGATGTTGCTTTCAATTTTAGAGAGTCTGAAAACATGAAGAATACTCCAGTGGGGTCTCTTTTTCGTTGATAGTCTCTTGTGCCCGAAAAAGTTTAAAAGTGTGCATAGGAGAGCTCGCCCATCCTTTGAGGGGGATGGGAGACTTCTTTATCGTTTGCAGTCCAATTAGGCCGGAAAAGGTTAGACCTGTACTGACTGGATGGTCATTCAGATACTTTACAAGCATGAAGGAGACCAATTTTTCTCAGCAATTGTTTCTTGATGAGAAGGATGGAAACGAGCTTAACAACAACCCATAGTGAGATTTTTCGTAAAGTTCATCCCCTCTGCCTGAGAAATCATAAAACGATGCAGAGGGGAATGGTCTTGGCTTAAATGTGGCAAGGTGGTCCTTTTCATATGGTAGTCTACATGGTTCACAAAAGGAGATAAACGAATCTATGTAGACACCCTTTCCGATACTTTAACGAGCGAGAGAGGAAGCAAATGCACTCGACAATATTTTCATTCTTTTTAGGATTCAGAAAATATCTTAACAGAAACTCTAGTATGGTCAACCGATCGAGGGGGCACTAATGGTGCCCCCCTTTTGGGACAATGGACAGTGGTCCAAAGGTCATCCGTGCAGTATGGATGGAGCAGGCGGCTCTTGAACATACCAATACATGCATGGTATAGATCGCGGTAGAGGCATGTGAATCGATGCGATAGAGGCATGCAAACCGAGGTGGATCTTAGACAAAGGTCAAGAGAGTCTTGTGTGACTCACCCGTACAAACTTTGTATGGATAGATTGGATAGTTATATGCGGATGGCACGTAAATAGAGGTAACATCTAGGGAATGGACCCAAAAATTACTTATTAAACATGAGACGATGGTCTCATTAAAAGATAGAGGATGTAATTCTAAACCTTAAGGTGTGAGGGGTGTCTCAAACAAACTTCAAGTGAATCTAACTAGCATCTAATGGTGTTACCCCTAGTGCAATGATGCACATGGAAAATCTAGACCAAATGGGGGCCTATGGGTATAGAGCTAGCTCAACGTACAATGTGCAATTCATGTGTTAATGTTACGCATAAATCTCTTCAGGTAGACCCCGTTACGGGGGTTCTCCAAGAGTTGTCCATAAGAGTCAATAAGAATGCATGCCCCTTTTTCGAGGCAATGGTGGAAGACATATGGACCATACCACATTGACTCGAACTTGCCTTTGGCCAACTTATCATTGGCTTGGTCATAAACCAGAACCATATCGCCTTTGTTGAAGGTGCGAGGGTGGACATGCGAGTCATAATAGGATTTTGACTGTGTTTTCACTGCTTCAATGGCTTTGAGGGCAGCATGATGGTATTTTATGGTTTTATCTGCAAGTTGGAGGAGTCGTTCTTCCAAAGGCAAAGTTTCCACAAGGATTTCTATCACAAGGTGGAGTGATGGGATCTGGAACTCTATAGGGAGTACTGATTCAATGACGTGTACTAAACGGAAAGGGGTGAAACCGGTTGTGGTTTTTGCGGATGTGTGATAAGCCCATAGGGTGGAAAACAACATGTGGTTCGAGTTGGTTTTATGATTTCCTACCATCCTTTGGAGAATTGTTTTGATGATTTTGTTGATTGCTTCAACTTGGACATTTCCCTGGGGGTAGTAGGAAGATGAGTACTGGTGTTTGAATTTCAACATGGTTGAAAGCTCGGTCCAAACAACGTCTTCAAAGTGTTTACCATGGTCTGAGACCAACTATTTGGGAACACCAAATCGCGAAATGACGTGGTTAAAGAAGAAACGTGTCGTTGTTTCACTTTTGCAATAAAACGTGGGCATGGCCTCGACCCACTTAGTGAAGTAGTCAACCGCCATAATTATATATTTATGACCATTGGCCGAGGTAGGGTTGATTGTCATGAAGTCGATTGCCCATTTGCAGAAGGGACCGACTATGACTACGGGGTTTAATGGTGTAGGGGGGGTTCTTGCCTTTGGGGCAAAGAGTTGACAGCTATGACAGTGTTTGACTGCCTCTATGCAATCAGCGAATATGGAAGGCCAAAAGTAGTCAGCACGTAGAATCTCTTGGGTGGTTTCTAGACCTGAAAGGTGGCCACCACAGGCTCCACTATGACAATCGTTAAGGACTGTCTTGGCCTCGTCATGGGTAAGGCAACAACGTAAGATGGTATCAATGCCTCGACGATATAAAATATCTCAA
Organism: Pseudotsuga menziesii; assembly: GCA_001517045.1. NCBI lineage: Eukaryota > Viridiplantae > Streptophyta > Pinopsida > Pinales > Pinaceae > Pseudotsuga > Pseudotsuga menziesii. Next base: position 148,754 of record LPNX011121477.1, read on the forward strand.
ATTAGAAGATGGCGAGCGGCTTGATTTTGGATGCATTGCCTATCTTCGTGGTTTAAGTGGGCTACGAGCTTATGTGTGCATAAATATAGAAGGATGCCACCATACCATTGGTCTTCTATGGATATGATGAATAGGAAATCATCGAGGAGGTCATCATTGGGAGGTGATGACGTGGTTAATTGGGGCAGATTTGTCATGAGCACGGCTAGTGCTAGTGCCTTTGTGATTTTTGGGGAAACAAACTCCAAGTCAAATTCTTAGAGGAAGACTACCCACTTGGTCGTACAGCCTTGTAGAAAGCGACAACTTAAGAGGTACCACATTGGTTTGGAATCAGCCACTACTCTGGTATGGTTTGCAATGATTTAGTGGCGCAATTTTTGGGCCGAGAAAACAACGACAAGGGCCAGTTTCTACTTGGGTGAATATCGTAGTGGGGGACTTGTCAGCTTCTAGCTGATGTAATAAATCACATGATCTTGATGAGAATCATCTTCCTAGACCAAGACTCCTACAATGGAATTTATGAGGCTGATACATAAAGAATGAAGTCTCAGGTGAAGTGTGGTGCTAAAAGTAATGGTGTGGAAGCCAGGGCTTGTTTGAGAGCATCAAATGATTCCTGTGCTTGTTGATCCCAAACAAAGGGGATTTTGGTGCAGAGCAAGCGTATGAATCTGTGGGCTTTCGTTGCATACTATGGTACAAAGCGGTGAAGGAAGTTGGCCTTGCCTTGGAGGCTATGCAGTTGGCGCAGAGTTTGTGGTATAGGGAGATCAAGGATAGCTTGAAATTTGAGAGGGTCGACCATTATCCCTTTGTGATATACGATGAACCCAAGTAGATGGCCTGTTGGGACACAAAAAACACACTTTAGGGGGTTCAAGCAAATTTTGTACTTGCGGCATCGCAAAAATACTTGCCGGAAGTCATCTATGTGCTATGGTCGTTTCCATGATTGGGCGATAAGGTTTTCTAGGTAGACCAATATGATGTGGATGAGGTCATGGAAACAATACGTCATGGCATGCTGCAAGGTGGCTCCAGTGTTCTTTAGACCAAAGGGAATTACTCGATATGAGAATGTGCCCCAAGGGGTTGTAAATGCAATCTTGTAATGATCTTCTTTCCGGATTTGAATTTGGTTGTATCTAAAAAAGCCGTCCATGAAGGAAAATACCTCATGTCCGACGCATGCATCGATGAAGGGTGTTGGGAAGTTGTCTTTGGGGCACACCCAATTCATATCATTAAAGTATATACGAACGCGGATGGTACCCTATTTTTTATTCACGGGAATCGTATTTGAAACCCATGTTCTGTAAGCAATGGGGTAAATGAAGTCGGCTATGTGCAGCTTCTCAATTTTGGCTTTGACTGCGGCATCTTTGGAGGGATGGATTGGCCATTGTTTTTGGCGCACGGGGACCACATTAGGCCATGTGTTGATGTGGTTCTCAACAATGGATGGATCCAACCAAGGAATTTCAGTGTACGACTAGGTGAAGATGTCACGAAATTCTTGGAAGAGCGCTTTGTAGGAAGCGACTTCTTCCGAGGAGCAATATGCCCCCAGCATGAATTCCTCAACAACCTCAGGATTGGTTGAGATGTTGATTTTAATGGTTGGTGAAATGTTGGCCATGTTCCCTTCTTCAAAGGTATTTAGTGCTAGAATGGGATTTTTGAACCAGTCAACTTTTCCATGAATGAAATCCTTTGTTTCAATGGAAAATTGGTTAGACTGCGACACAAGTTCTTCGGGGAGAAAAAGTGAGCGATGGTGCATGTCGCCCCAAGGGTATTCTGAAGCAGTTAAGGCTTCAAGTATCTCCTCATCATTGTGAAAGAAACGATGAGACACATCTGATGGGCCGTCAGTGATTGCGAAGATAAGAGGGTCTGTGGAATTGGACATCATGTAGATGGACATGGTGTCTGAAGAAGGAGGTTGGGGGTGGACTTCTTCGATTAGAGTGATCTTGGATTAAAGGGTATGTTGTTGAAGGTTAGATAGGGTTTTTCGAAACTCAGACAAGTCCTGGCAGTGGTGAGAATAATGTTCATACAATCTGCAAAGGGTGCAAGCATGGTTCGTTCTCAATGACTTGTTTTTCTTTGTTGGTCCACTTGGTCATTCAACCATGGGGATGTTTTATGTTGTATCCATGGAATCTAAATGTGTGTGGATCATGGGAATATTAGGGAATTTTTGAGTTACATGACCCTATTCACCGCACATGGTGCATGACGGAGTCTGTCAGAGTTCGGTTGTAGCTTTCGTGTTTTTTCCCCTGGCCATTTTTGGGTGGGGTGGGGTAGGTGCGAGTGTAGTGATTGGTTTTTGTGGGCGTCATGGAGGACAAGATTCAACCGGAATGGGTTGGATGTAGGTCAAAAAAACTTGGGGCATCAAAGGTTGGGCCGGAGGGTCGAGGTACCCTACAGGGATTCCCAACATGAAGTTGGGTAAGTTTAAGGTAGCCATTACTAGCTTACTTACAATACCAGACGGGGGAGAAAGGAAGGGAATCGTATGGATTGATAAGGAGCCCTAGTAGTTCCCTGGAGAGTGCATTTGGGGGTATGCATGTGGCTAGAATTGGTAATGTTGCTGCGGCTACGGATGATTTTACGACTGCGGATGATGTTGCGGCTATTGTTGGGGCTGTGGCTGCAGTTGATGTTTAGGTGCAGCAATGCTGGATGAGAGCATCCACAAATTCGTAGTCTCATTTGGTGTCAGTGACGGTGACAATAAGGTGAAGGAGGCCATCATGGGGGTGTCGGAAACCAACCTAGGGCCCACATTCAATATTGGGAAGGTGTATGTGTCGTCGACAGTAGTTTTAACCGTAGGGATAACGTTGGTTGGTGTTGTTATCCCTTGTGGATCGTGATAATTTAATTGGTCAACCATCACGATTTTGTCATCATGAGGGAACATCATGAGACAAAAAACAATGGATGCTATGGCTCTCATGGTGTTATCACTCAAAATGAACCCAGGTTGTGAAAGGTATATCCCAAGGTAAGAGCAAAAACCACTTTAGAAAGAAACTGGATTTTCTTTTCATAGAGGGATCTCTTAGATATAAATTTAACAAGGCCGGATATTGGAATGAATACTTTAAATTATGCAGATGGTTGAAACAACACATATAACCATTGGGAAATGGAGTCAAATAGATAAAGATAATGCAGAGTCTCATACATAGAATCCCAACAAAGGCAAGATAATCATCCAGTCACAGTCATTCATTGATTTTCAGGTGAATAAGAAAGAAACATGAGCAATCCATCAATATAGAGAATCACAAGATGAATTCCATATCAACTTTAGCAGAAATATTTGTGAAATATTTGAGATAATAGCCAGAGCATAACAAGTATGAATTTTGAAACTATTAAACACTATGTTCAGATATGAAGAAAACAGAATGGAACGTAAGCACTTAGAAGACAATCACATGGAAAGAAGGCACAGACTGTAACATAAATGACACAGGAATCTTTGATGATCAATCCAGCATTCAGATCTATTATTTATTCAAAAATCATAATTTCTCAAAAACATCGGTCCAAACATATGGGTTCAAACCCCAATACATCAAATAAATTCAAATATATACAAAGATAACTTCTTTTCAAGAAGATTAATAACCGAATAATCTATTAATCAAAGTTTTTGTAACCATATCCCTAATAACTAGGAATAAAAACTACATGCTTCGATTCAAACAACAGATTGTTTGATTATAACCAACTTAATGACTTGCAAAGTATCCCAAATAAGCAGCTCCATGAAATGCAACACCTGTTTTAAAGGATGAAGTATATAGTTGGTCTTCCTGAATCTCTCCACGATCCTCCATTGCTCCACATTTGGAGTGTCGTATTCTATCATCTCTCTAATGGACACCTCCAGATCCACATAAGCTTCATAAGATACTGTGGGAAATCCTCTTCTAATGATTAAAATTTTTTCAATATTTCAAAATCCTCTGTCAACTTTTCTACAACGATCTTTCTAGTCAACCCTTTAACCAAATCTTCGAACATAGAATGGTCCATGCGATTCTGAACTAGCAAACTGTGATAATTCTCCTGAGAAAATAATCTTCCTTCGTCATCCCAAAAATAAGGGAGGCCATCCTCAAACAGATCCTTAAAAGCAAGCTTGAAATCCTTTATCTGCGAAGACATTGTATTAGACTTATCATGCACTATTTTCATAAGTTGATGTTTGTTCATAAACGTTTTTTCCCATAGCACAATCACTACTCTTTCCTTAATCCTGATGTCCTGCAACTTCTGATATGTTAGAGAATTCAAGAAATTTAAACCATTTGAGTTGTATCTAAAGGCTTCTTTTCCATGGTCTCATTTGCCAACTTCAGTCTCTGAGTAGCTAAATTGACTAATGCACTTTGATCATCAATAAAATTTAAAAAGTGACTGAACTTGGTGATTTCCACTAATAATGTATCCCAAATTAAATGTTTAGCACCTTGCAGAGGAGCTTTACCTGTACTTTTTTCCTTTAACTCATTGAACTTTTTTTGTAATTGGATTTTATCATTCAATATTTTATTCTTCTCCTTAATGTTCCTAGCCAATTCTGATTTAATTTTCTCATTTTCTTCCCTTAATTCCTTAATTTCCATATCCTTTAGACTTACTTGAAAGATAGGAACTAATAGATCATCTGCAGAAAATTCATTTAACAGTATTTCAATATTCACAAGAGGTAAATCCATGTCAACAAGACTTTGACTCATCAACTCTTCCATAATTTCATTTTCATCATTCTGATCCTTTTTTAACTTCAAAATATTGGCCATCAATTCAGCTCTTTGCACCTCCCATTTGTTTTCCTCCTCTTGCAACTTCAATGATTTTCCTTTGTAGTCCATCATCTCTTGATAAACTTTATCTTTTTCTTCCTGCAGTGTAAATAATTCTGGGGACCAAGCATGTTCAACATTTGGGATTTCAAGCCTCTTTTTCAATACCTGAATGGTATTGTCCTTTTCTTCTAAAAGCTTTTTGGTTTCCCGTACATTTCCTGGTTCGTTTCCTAAGCTTACAACATCTCCCTGTAAATTTTTAATTTGGATCAGATTTGATTTATTTTCTACCTTCTCATGCTTCAATTAGACTTCGATCTTATCTACAAGGGACTGCACTTTATTAACTTTCATAATAGCATGTAATAAATAGGAATAAATAACATCTCTAGTATACTTGTGGAGTTGTATCTTATCGGGGACACTAATTTGATCTAACTTCACTTCCATCTCAAATACTTTTTTATCACTAACCACAGCGAACTTCAAGGTATTCCTCTCTGCATCTGAGGTAGAAATCAATGATGTCTTTTGATTGACTAGACTTCTAACTCGAGGAAACAGATTTCTGGTTTCCTCTGATGACTGCATTTGTTTTTCAGCATAACTTGACACTAAAGTCTAACTCTGATCAGGATTTGAAACAGGAACTAGACTCTGCATTACCTTATCCTCCGAAAGAATACTGATGCATCTATCCATACTTCTTTGGGAACAAGACCATTCTCTTTGAATCCTCTGAAATTATTTCTCCTAAAACTTGATCATCTTGAGGGTGTGTTTCGATATTTTTATGTGAAATTTTTTCATCCACATCCATGCCCTCATTTTCATAAAGACTCCTCTTATTCAAAATGCTAGGATTATCAGGTGCTTGAACCATTCCAGTCAACTCATTGCTCCTATCCTCATAGATTCTTGAATTCTCTTCAAAATAAGACAAATTGGCTATTTTATCTAAGCCTTCAACAATTTGATGACCGAATGGTTTATTTTTGTTTGACTACTTCCTCTGAGAGATAATGTGATGTGGATCATAATTAATTCTTTGCTCCTTATGGAAATCCATAACTTCTAATAACTTTTCTATGACCAACAAGGCACTTTTTTTCTTGAAAATAAATGGACCAACTTTAGGAGGAAATTTAACATTGGAAGACTTTTTGAACACCCCGAAATGTTCTTCTTCTGCACATAATATTTGTCTCATAAACTCAAGTGAAAATATTCTTGGAGTCAGAAAAACAGGTAACCTATATGGTTCCCCAGTGAACCCATACACCCTCAAAACAGTAAAATATTTATATAAGAACCAGTCTCCTATTCTGTCCTCTGAGGAAGGCTGTAGCATGAGTTTCATTTCTTATAAGACCCTTGGTAATACATCATCAAACATCAATTTATACATCTCGGCCATAATCGTATTTACAAACTCAAACATGTTAATTTGTTTTGGAATATCTGGAGAGAAAATGGTGGACACGAATTGCAATTCCAACACATTAGAACACAGCAGCATGTTCAGTAAGTATGACTGATATCTAAAAACCCTAACTTTGGAAAATTCGACCAACTGGACATGGATAACCTCAGTCGAATGCTCATCCAAACTAAAACAGTGGATTAAATGGGACTCAAGATCAATTGAACTTATACTCAATAAGAAACCTAAAACGACCTCGCTGATATGAATATCATCATCTAAACCTAGAATTTGACTGACCAAGGACATGACTAACTCTACCTATTTTTTGAAATGTTAACATTGTATGGCAGAATAAGTCCTTCTAATGACTGACCATCTTTCATAATACTGGATAGAAATTGGCATCTAACTTCAGTTTTACAATTTTTATACATTTCAACTAAGACTGGCTCATTCAAGGACTCACAACTATCAGGAAAATTATCAGGTAGGTTTAGTATTCTGCGAATGGTTTTCGCATCGAATTTACAAAGTATTTTTGACATGGTATGACTCATGATAACTTTTTCGGAGGGAGAATAGTTGTTTGCTCACCATTTGACAAATTCGAGAAATGGTAAAGTTTGTTAAACAACTAAGTAATATGAGAAAGAACCACAGATATTTAGAATATCATTCCTTTGCAAATTACAGTGCCACAACTACTCCTTTGAAACTGATACATTACCAACTGGTAGAACAGGGTCACATACGTTTCTTTTCCTATCGATAACAAATTCTTCCCTCTCATCCAAAACTCTGCATAAAACTCCTAAACCATGTTCCTTTTCCATAGAGAACAATGGCAACAACTCTTCGAACCAAGTTTAAGTGTTTAAGGCTTACCTGTGATTGTAGATATGTAGAAGTTGACTTTGGAAAGATGGCGGACTGTCTCCTTCTCTTTCACCCACAATGTGCAAATGAAACGATCTTTTTAAACCAAGTTAACTTTACCTTTATACGACGGACTTTTTCGGAGCTCTCATCAAGCGGTTTTTTCTTTACTGCTTTCCTTCGTGGAATTCACTCTAAGTTGCCAGATGGAAAATGGTTTACATTCCACTACCACTCTTCCTTCTTAACCATCTTGCAACTTTGCCTTCCGGAACTAACAATGACCGTTGATAAGTTTTCACTTTTCGCCCAAACCGTTGGATCAAGATCAGTTATGCGTATTTCGCTAACCTTTCTCATTTTTTTAAGTGTGTATCTTTACTCAGGGGATTGTTTCTCAGCCGTAGAATTAATTCTCTTTATTCCATAGCCGTTGATCTTTCTATCCCGTTAACCACTTCCGCTTTTTATCTCCATTTATCCCCTGCGCAATTTTTCCTAGCGGATCCATTTTAAACCGTAGATCTTCACACTCACCCTTTACACCTTTAGATTGTGTAATAACTTAATCAAAATGTGCGTTTTAATAACAAAGTCAAGACCATCATACTTAGCCAATTTTATGTATCCTTTTAGCATCCACTATACACTTCTTCCTTAGTTGTTCAACATAGAGGTGTTAACAACTGGCTCCAACTGGGGATAATATCCTCCCTCTGAGGTATCAAAGAAATCGTAGACTAGGTACCTGTCTCTAACCTTTTGTATCCAAACTTCCAAACTTTTTTACTTTTTCTCTAATATATCTCTTCTTAAAATAAAGAAAAATGGCTTACCTCCTAGATATTAGGGCCTTCACTTCGGGCTTCAAAAATATTTGGTTCACCATCTATACTGCTTTCAAGAAAATAAATATTCACAAACTATGGTACAAATTTTACCCTCCACCTCAGGACAAGTAATGCTTCAAAAACCTTCCATTAACAGGGTTACTCCAACAAAACCCCATTTGAATATTCTAGAACAAATGCATTTTCCACTCTTTGACCTGCAATAACATAAGGACCTACCCACATGTGATCAAATTTTCCATGTTTATCTTCCTTAGGAGCATCCCATTTTAACACCAGGTCATCAATTTGGAATTGTTCTTCTTTCACCCTCCTATCAAAATTAGTTTTCATCTTTTCCTAGTGTGTCTGCACTTCATCATAGGCTTTATTCCTTTTCTCTTCTAACTCAATGATTTGGTTTATCCTTCTCTGCATGTGGTTTGGTTCTTCCTGGTGCTCCTAAAAATATTTCGTAACTGGAACACCCAATGACACTGGAAAAATGACTTCGGTTCCATATACCAATTGAAAAGGAGACATTCCAATCGTTCTTTTAGTACTAATCCTATCATTCGATAAAGCATACTTAATTTTGGTGTGCCAATATCTCTTGCTGTCTTCTAAAAACTTCTTGATAATCCTTACTAGGCTCTTATTAGAAGACCCAGCCAATCCATTTCCCTATGGATAATAAGCAGTTGAATGATTTAAGTTGATATGATATTTATGACAAAAATTAATCATCTTTTTGGATTTAAAAGCTGTTTCATTATCCGTCATTATTATTCTGGGGCACCCAAACCTAGCCAATATATTTTCTTCAAGAAAATCCATAATTACTGTTTCAGTTTCTCTCCTAGTGGGTATTGCTTCGATCCATTTTGTGAAATAATCGGTGGCCGTTAGAATCCATTTATGTTGTCCTGAAGAATTTGGGTTTATTTCTCCAATGAAATCCAAAGTCCACTACTAAAAAGGATCCTCTACTGTTATTGGATTAAGAGGAATGGGAATTACCTTTCTTTTACCATAAAAATCTGGCATTGGTGACATATACTAGTTTCTTTGTACACGTCTGAAAACAATGATGGCCAATAGAAACCTACTCTCAAAATTTTGTTTGTTGTCACCTTCCAAGAATGATGTCCTCCACAATATCCTTTATGAAATTCCTTTACCATGTGTCGGGCTTCATTTTCTAAAAGGAAATTAAGTAACACTCCTCCTGGATCTTTTCAATAAAGGTATTGATTTAAAATACAAAACTTAGCAGCTTTCAATTTGACCGATCTTGCTCTGGTTTTACTAAATCCTGCAGGAGCTTGTAAATTTTGAAGAACATGAACAATATTAGAATACCATGGGGATGTATCAAATTCAATCATTACCTCCACCCCTGTATCCAACTCATGAAATTGACTAGATAAGAAATTGAGCTGTAAAGATTCACAGTTTGAATTTGTCAACATTTTTTCCAATCCCTGCCCTTTAATCAACTTGGTAGGTCTAATCTCTATGTCGTATTCTAGTAATCTCGCTATCCATTTCACCCTTCTTCCTTTTGGTTCAGGTTGTGTGAGAATCCCTTTCACTGCAGCAGTTGGAACATGAGCAACTATATGTGAATGAAGAATGTACACCCAAAAATATTTCAATGCTTTAACCAAAGCATATGCTTGTTTCTCCATAATATCATATTTTAATTATCCATCTCTCAACATCTTACTAAAAAAGGCTATGGGTTGCTCCATGTTCTCATTATTTTTCTGTAACAAAACTGCAGCAATAGTATGTTCTGAAGCATAAGAAAATACTAAGAAATCTCTAGTGAAATATGGAATCACCAACAGAAGAGCCTCTGAAATAGCTTGTTTTATTTCTTTAAAAGTTTTTTTAGCCTCCGTTGTCCATTTTATCTCATGACCCTTTTTCAACATATTTGTAATATTCATTAATATTTCAGCAAAACTAGGAATGAACCTTCTTAGAAAATTTACCTGTCCCAAGAAAGATTGTATTTCTTTTTAACTACTTGGTTCTCCTACCTTCAAAATTGCACTGACTCTATTAGGATCAATTTTTATTCCATCTTTTGAAATTATGTGGCCTAACAATTTTCCTTCTTCCAATGTGAAATTTGATTTCTTTGGATTCAATGATATACCAAATTTCCTGCATTTTATGAATTTTTTTTCCAAATGATGAATATGCTCTCTATCAGACCTTGAATAAACTGTGATGTCATCCATATAAATTACCACAAATTTTCCTATTTCTCCTGCAAAAGCAATATCCATGGCATGCTGGAAGGTAGCCCCTGCATTCATCAAACCAAAAGGCATCTTTGCGTACATAAAGGTGCCCCAGGGCATGGTGAAAGCAGTTTTCTCTTGATCTCCAAGTAACACCTTAATCTGATTGTATCTAGAAAAGTCATCCATCATTGAAATTCTTTCTACTCCAACCACTTTATGCAAAATATGATCCATCTTCGGCAAACGATAATTATCTTTCATAGAGACCTTATTCAAATTCCTGAAATCTATGCAAAGCCTTATTTCTCCATTTTTCTTTCTAACAGGAACTAAATTAGCAATCCATCTTGAGAATCTTAAAGTCATAATAATTTTGGCATCAAACAATTTTTTAATTTCCTTCTCAATAACTAGGAGCAACTTTGGATTTATTCTTCTGAGCTTCTTTCTGAAAGGTTTCTCTCTAGGTTTGATTGGAATAGTATGTTCTATTATTGAAGTATCATATTCCTTAAGGTCTTCGTAACTCCAAGCAAATACATATGTATATTTTTTCATCAAGTTCACATATTCTTCTTTTTCTTTTACAGGCAAGTTTTTAGACAGCTTCATAATCTTTGGATTCTCTTTAGTACCAATATTTCTATCTTCAATAGCATTCTCAGTATGTTTTACTTTTGGATCTTTAGCAACATCATTTTGATCAAAAAGTTTCTCTAAAGGGATCAAACCTCTTCGTATAAAATTACTTTTCAATTGAATGATGTCCTTTCCTCCTAAAGTTCCCTTCAATTTTTTAGTACTAATATTTTCTTCTTCGTTTTCTTTAACATCTTGGAAATTTTCACTATTATCATTTTCAGCATCAATATGAGTGTTTACAAATTCACCAGACAATTCCAAAAATCTTTTTATCTGCATATCATCCTCAAATACTTGCCAATATTTAGAATTATCAGGTATAGATGGTATGTTTACAATTTCCACTTGATATTCCTTTTGACCAACACTTGGAGTTTTAAATTTTCCAGCAGCAACCGCCAAAGAATCAGCTACTATATTTTCATATCTAGGAGCCACCTTAATTGTATGTTCTATAAAATAGTTACCAATCATATCCCATACCTCACTTCTATAAGCTCTCATCCAGGGATGTTTAGTTTGATAACTGTCATTTACTTGATTTATCACGAGTTCTGAATCTCCCAAAACTTTTATCCTTTGTGCTCCCAAATCTTTCCACGCATGCAATCCAAGTAACAAAGCTTCGTATTCGGCCACATTATTCATGCATTCAAATGTTAACTTATATGATAAAGCTTTAAAATCCCTGATAGGAGAAATTATATATACACCAGCACCAGCACCAACCTTTGCCACAAATCCATCAAAATACATAGTCCACAAACCATCTCTTTTCTGTTTTTTTTCCAAAGCATTTTTCTCTATCACTGCTTCTTTATTCTTTTCAGATTTCATTTGCAATGTAGACTCCAAATCACATGGGACAATATCATTAAATAAAATAGAAGAACCCAAATCAGTATCGACAGCATATATATGATGAATTTCGGGTCTATCTTGACTGCTCACTACATAAGGAGTTCTTTTCTCACTATACAACCTCCTACTCCCATCTTGGACAGGAATAGTGGCATATGACATGTCCATTTGTAAGCTACCCTTCAACTTTGAAGTCCAAGACCTTGATAACAACACCCCAAATTTTGGTGGAATGTTTTCCACTACCACATCCATTACTATTGTTTTAGTTGGCAATTTATTTGAAGTTACTACCATATCTTTAATTAGACCAAGACACTTCGCCCTCCTAGAATCAAAAGAATACAAATCTTTATAAGGTCTTGTTACTTCCAGTCCCAAACTTTCAACTACTCCTTTTGGAATTAAATTATGTGATGCACCTCAATCTAACATTGCATTATGTATCACCATATCGTGCACATTCAAACTCAAATAAAAAGGAGGAACTTCTTCATCATCTATACTTTAAACTTTTGACCCAAATGAAATAGTAGGATTATCATCTGCCAACTCTAAAATGTCAGACTAAAATTCCCCTTGACCTTTAACCATCGTTGTTATTGTATCCATGTACTCGTTATTCCTCAACAACTCGTTAAAATGAACAGATACTTTCAACTTAGAAAGTTCAGTCTGCAAATCGAAAATAGAATTAACTTTCTCTACATCTACTAGTACCACTTGTTTTGTTCCTTTTGTTTTTTCAATTTTATTCTCAACTTCAGTAAGTATGCCTGAAATCTAAAAAACCTGGCTTTTGGAAATTCGACCAACTGGACATGGGTAACCTCAGCCAAATACTCATCTAGACTAAAACAATGGATTAAATGGGACTTGGGATCAATTGAACTTATACTCAATAAGAAACCTAAAACGACCTCGCTGATATGAATATCATCATCTAAACCTAGAATTTGACTGACGAAGGACATGACTAACTGTACCTCTTTTTTGAAAATGTTAACATTGTATGGCAGAAAAAGTCCTTCTAATGACTGACCATCTTTCAGAATACTAGATAGAAATTGGCATCTAACTTTGGTTTTACAATTTGTATACATTTCGACTAAGACTGGCTCATTCAAGTACTCACAACTATCAGGAAAATTATCAGGTAGGTTTAGTATTCTGCGAACGGTTTTCGCATCGACCTTACAAAGTATTTTTGATGTGGTATGACTCATGATAACTTTTTCGAAGGGAGAATAACTGTTTGCACACCATTTGACAAATTCGGGAAATGGTAAAGTTTCTTCAACAACAAAGTAATATGAGAAAGAACTGCAGATATTCAGAATATCCTTCCCTTGCAAATTACATTGCCACAACTACTCCTTTGAAACTAATACATTACCAACTGATAGAATAGGGTCACATAAGTTTCTTTCCCTATCGACAACAAATTCTTCCCTCTCATCCAAAACTATGCATAAAACTCCTAAACCCTATTCCTTTTCCATAACGAACGATGGCAACAACTCTTTGAACCAAGTTTAAGTGTTTAAGGCTTACCTGTGACTGTAGATAGGTAGAAGTTGACTTTGGAAAGATGGTGGACTGTCTCCTTCTCTTTCACCCATAGCGTGCAAATGAAATGATTTTTTTAAACCAAGTGAACTTTACCTTATACGATAGACTTTTCGAGAGCTCTCATCAAGCAGTTTTTTCTTTACTTCTTTCCTCCGCGGAATTCACTCTAAGTCGCCATGTGGAAAATGGTTTACATTCTGCTACCACTGTAGTTTTTGAACCATATTGCAACTTTGCCTTCCGGAACTAACAATGACCGTTGATAAATTTTCACTTTTCGCCCAAACCGTTGGATCAAGTTCATTTATGCATATTCCTCTAGCCTTTCTCATTTTTTCAAGTGTGTATCTTTACTCAATGGATTATTTCTCAGCCATAGATTTAATTCGATTTACTCCATATCCATTGATCTTTCTATCCCGTTAACCACTTCATCTTTTTATCTCCACTTATCCCCTGCACAACTTTTCCCATCGGATCTATTTTAAACCGTAGATCTTCACGCTCACCCTTTACACCTTTAAATTGTGTAACAACTTAATCAAATTGTGTGTTTTAATAACGAAGTCAAGACCATCATACTTAGCCAATTTTATGTATCCTTTTATCACTCCATAGTCACACTTCTTCCTCAGTTTTTCAACATAGAGGTGTTAACACATGGCATATATATAACTTCTTCCGAGGAGAAGGTTATAGTCTAATGGTGCATTGAAAACCTCTATGTCGATCAATACTAATTTTCGGGCTAATTTTATGGGGACATGCGGAAGGATACCTTGGGATTTAGTGGGATGGCCATCATAATCCCGTAGAGTAGTGGTGGATGGTTGTAGGATGGGGGATCCAAGTTTCTGCTAGACTAAGGTTGGCGTAACACATGTGGATTCCCCCTCATCGACAATGCACCGGTGTACGACCAAAATCTGAATGGATACTAGAATTTGGAAGGCAATAGTTGATGGCATCTGGGGTTCTCTACTATATGTGTCGAATGTGATCAACTTGGAGTGAGAGGGGTCTACAGCACCGAGGGCAGCTAGTAAGGCCTTTAGCTGTGTTGGGAAAGTTTTAAGGACCTCAAGAGCAGACATGGTCGTAGGTGTTTGGGGCAAGTCATCAACGATGTGGTAGCTCAAGCAGCTCTAGCCGTGGCATTTTTGGCAACCCATCATATGGGAGGGCATGGGGGAAAAGGGGGTAAGTGAAGAGGTGTATTGGTTGTTTTGGACGTGGATGCCACTAATGGGTCGGCGGGTTCAGTGTTGGCTCCATACTAATTTCTCCTTGTCTGTAAATTGACCTCTTCAGTTGTCAAGGATAGCAAGTGGCGAACACTAGTTTCTATTTGCAGAGGTGCAGCAGTGGTGGTGGGATTGGGTTGGGGAGCAGGTGCAGTTGCTACTAGTCCTTGGAGTGGTAATGGGTTTTGGAGCACCATAGGTGGAGGGCTCGGTGGTGTTGGGTTGGGTTGAGCTGGGGCTGCCGTATTTGTAGCATGCTAAACTCCATTCTTAATGGCCTTCTTATCCCGACCCATGAAGGGGAATTCATGTGTATAGTGCCCGTAGACCTCACATAGTTTGCATTGTTGATTTGTGCATAACAGAGCGTTTAAATTCTAGGTGGGTTTGGTTGATGGGGATATTGAGCTGGCCGGTTTGCCCCAGTGTTGTTGGGAGTATTTGGTTGTTGATCGCCTCCTTGTAGTTGGTTATTTCCTTGATTCCTAGATCAGTTGTTTCTGGCTTGCCCTTGTTGGTTATCTGGGGTTGGTTGGTTGGGATGGTTTTTTTGTGCAAACACTTGTCCCAAAGGTGCTGGCAGTGCTAGAGCGGGGGCTTGAGCGGCTTTCATTGTTGGTTCATAGTAGACTTGGGGGGATGGTGATGCCACAAATACAGGCATTTGTCCCGAATATTGTTGTGCCGGCCAAGTAGGTGCATGGGCCTGCTGTTGTGGCACATCTTGTGCATAGGAGGTTGTAGCTCCGGATTGATAACATCATTCTTGAATAGTCAGGAGCTTGGTTTGGGTAGGAAAAACTAGGGGTGTTTCTTGGGTGTGGCGGCATCGTAGGTGGTGCCAGGTGGTGCTATAATTGATGGGATATAGAGCCTATAATTCCATCTGTAGCATGGGATGCCCTCGGTGCATCCCGATAGGCGTTTCCTGCATGAGGAGCATCTGGAATGATGGTGTAGAGGTATCTAGACTGTGCATAAATGAGGTCAAACTGTTGGGCCTTCAAGATGGCCTCTTCCTTTGTTTGGGGATGTTTAGAGGCGACGTCCTTGGCTATGGGTGGCATAAATATTTTTAAGAACCAGTCAAGGAAGATCATGTCATCAAGCTTGATCTTGAACAAGCTGTGACGTCGCCGCCACTCATGGATGTGGTCGGTTATTTGGGTCGTAGTGTTTTGGCAGCAAGATAGAAATATTTCCACCCCTTCATCATATTTGACAGGGAGTTGGAAATACTGTAGGAACATAAAGGCCAAGGATTTGAAGTCTAGGTACTTGGCTTGTGGTAGCTCAATGTACCACTTTGCTGCAACACTTATGAGGGTAAGTTAGAAAAGCCTAAGTCTGATCGAACCATCTATGATGTTGTTTGATGAACACCATAGGTGAAATGTCATTATATGGTTTTGGGGGCACTCCCCTGCCTTCCCTTCAAACTTAGCGATGTCTGAGGGGAGCTTGGTTAGCACGGCAGGCCAATAGGCTTGGTGACAGATAGGGTCACTAGTTAACCTAGCCAAGTCAATCAAGTTGAGGCGTTCCATGAAAGGGATGTTTAACCCAAGGTTGATGTGGGAAGGAACACAAATGGTAGTGGGGTTTGTAGGAGCATGATGTCCCTGCATGACTGGGGGTACTTGTGGTATAGTTGTGGGCGGGACACTGCCCCCAGGTATGGAAAGTGGGACAGTGTGAGCAGAAGGGCCACTTCCCCCAGGTGTGATAGGTGGACAGTTTGACTGGTAGGTATAGGTGGAGGTAGTTGAGTTAGGATAGTCTGCATGGTAGTACTAGGAACAACTGTAAGGGTGTTGGTGGTGACTTGAGGCATGGACGTGGGTCCATTTCCAATGACCATTCTGGAAAGTGGATCTAGGTTTGCACCAGCCATGGGGATAGATGGTGTAATATGTAAGTCTGGCTCAGATTGATATGAGTCTGAGTTTGAGTCAGAGGCTGTGTGGCCCTTCTGACAGTGTAGAGGGTCGTCGATAATGGTCTTGACGGTGTTGGTTCAAGGACTCAAACTATGGTGGATATCCTCTCAGGCGTGAAGAAGAGCATGGGGGATCAATTGTGTTTGGTTGGTCTATCAAATGGTGTAATCTGGTAATGATATTCTGGACCCTAGTTTCAGTGGCTTCCTATTGAATTTCAGGTGGCCACTCGGCCACCAAGACTGCCAGGAGATAACGCTTGGCTTTTTCCTCACAGGGGATCTAGTCAATCGGTAGGGGTCATTTCCCCTTTCACTTGGCAATTCCTCTCAGTGGCCATCTACTTTGGGGTTCCCATGGTACTCCTCACAATGATTTTTAGGGAAGATCCCAAGTACTTCCCATGTTTAAGGTAGTTAGGGACTTATGTCCTCAAACTGCAAAGTTTTGAATTAATGTAAATTGATTGATTTTAATGGTTGGCTCAGCGTCATGAACTGAGTTTGGTTGATTAAGTGGTGTGGTTGTGTGCATGTTTAGTGTATGCAAGATTGTTCATTTTTAAATTAATTTCTGTTATTATTTTGGTGAATGCAATTATGGTTTATGAATACTTCACAGACATTTCTGGTTTGTTGCAGAGATTACATGATGGGAAACCTGTTATGAAAAAACCAGTGAACTTTTGAAATAGAAAAATTTAAACATGCAAGTAATGAACCTGGACTATTGAAAACCTGCTAGGTGACTACCTTAAGCCTGTATTCCTCTTCGACTAGGAAAGAGTGATAGGCTCTCAACACAATGGGACTAAGCCCACCTGTAGATCCTCAGGTCACTCTTCGAGTGCAAGGTCAGTCAACAGGGAGGACATGAATGTCGTGAGGCCCCCTGGGCCTACCACACCCTCTACCTTCCAAGTCACCCATTTTTAGTGGTATTAAACAATAACAAGTATAAGTTCCTATTACTGTACAAGCTTGACCCTTCGTCTTATCTCAGAATATCCTAGAAGGTGATGACTGAGTAGAGGAGGAAGGGTTTCGGAAAGAGATTAATTTCCAATTATTTAAGTGAAAAACCTGAAAATAAGTTATAGTATTTGAGCTAAGTCCTAAAATAGATTCATATGTATTACCAGCTAACCAAATCTATCATCAACTTACAGAAATTGTTTGTAGAAAGAAACAGGTTGCAGGACAGTGGCGGCAGTGCCGCACTGATAGTCCGTACAGCAAAAAACCGAACCCTGAGAGACAGGTCACCCTCTTCAGGGAATATGTAGCAAGGGGGTCGCTAGTTTTTTCCCAAAATAGGCAACTGGGTTGCTCAAAAACTAAAAAAAGGGGCGATCGAGCTCCTAGGAGTGAATTCACTCTTTCTCGGCTCAAATGAGTGACTAGGTCATTCTTTCAGGCCCGATATGAGCGATCTGACCCGTAAACTGAAAAAAAATTTAAAAGCAGAGCTGGGAACGGCTGACAGTAACAAGTATTGTGGACGAATAAGCTCGGGTTAGCCTTAAGGGGGCTCGACTCAAAATGTAAATGAAAAAAACAGATATCTAAACTAGAAATAAATAGAAATATAAACTAGGTTAACAAAATTATGAAAATAAACTGTAAAAACCTAGAGATCCTTTGGGATCGACTTGGTATGGTCGCCAAGCTGTAGTAGGTATTTCAACCTAGCTACGATCAGAAACAACTACCTTCTATCTATAGGACGAAAGGATAGGGTCTCTATGGATGGAAGGGAAAACTTGTAGGAAAAGGGTTAGTGAACCATACAAAACCCTGCAATAAACTTGTTACAGAAATGAACAAATAAAAACCCTGCAATGAAAATGTTAGCAGAAAACAAGCTATAAGCAACTAGATTAAACAATAAGAAAGCATTGACACCATTATACCTATGCTCTTTCTAGAAGATGGGCCACCATGCCCTAGCTTAAGGTGCTACCTCTTAATGGAATGGGGATTGGCTAATGGAGCAAATGGAGGAAGTGGAGTAGGGAGGGTGAATGGCTTGAGAGAGATGGGTCTCAAGACACTCACATGGGTAGAGTAATGGAAGGAAAATAGGGAGTGTTTTGAGAGTGACCCCCACTCTTGTATTTATAGCTTTTTCTTGAGTTTTTAGTGTTTTAAGCCCTTTGTCAAGGCTTTAGCCCCTTTTTTGGACTTTAAGCCCTTTTCGGCCATTCTTTAGCTTCTTTAGGGTTTCTAAGCTCCTTTTAGGGGTTTTAGCCCCTTTTTGGAGGTTTTAGCCCCTTTGAGAGCTAATGGGTTTTTGAGCCTTTATAAGGGTGTGGGGGTCAATGAGGGTAATGAAATAGATGTCTTTCTGTGGTGTAGGTCATGTAGAGCTAATTGGGGGATTTTTTGGGTTAACATGTATATAATGGCTTCAAGCTTCACTAAGGGCCTTTACTACATGCACATCACAAGAAAAATAGAACCACTTTGGATGAAGGGAAGTTGGGAAAAGAAGAAGGGATGTCAGGAAAGGTGATGGCTTTCTAGGGAAGGATACTTAGTGATACAATGGATATCAAACTCAAAGGTGCGATACCTCTGCTTTTATCGCCTATGATGGACCGCACTTAGGACCTGTAGTCTGTAGGGCATGTTGCATGACTTCAATTTCTCAATTAATTAATTACTCCAATCGTTGAATGAATTGTTGGCAATGGATGTTATTGAATCCTGAATGAATGCTTTGTGAGGGCATCTTGATGTAGTGTGGAAAATGGATAATTTGGGGAATGTAACTAGTAAGGAATTAGCTTTCTGTAGGGAAATCTAGAGTTCAAATCTATTTCACGTTGATCCGACCATACATTTGGATCATTGATCTTGTAGAATGATCAATGATCAACAGCGAAAACTCAGTGAATTGATAAGAGGGATTTTAATGTTATTTGAAATGGAGTTTTTCTTTAACTCTTCCCCATTGAACAAAATCCAACTCTGAAACCTATAAACAATATCCAATACACTTCTAATGATAATTCATGTCCTAGGAAATTATACTCTTTCCACCCAAGGTCCCCAGGTCAAACCAATGGGGTTTTGATTAGTTGTCAAGAAATCTGCGTGGGGGCTTGCACTTTATGCGACTATTTCACGAGTTTATGTGTAAAAGTAAATATGAATACACGTGGTTGGTTGTCCTTGATCCATATTTAGTTCATTGATACTTTCAAACTACAACACTAAAACGTTATTAATGACAAGTACATATTTAAGTAAAACATTTAGTGAAGGGGAATGTTAAACCCCAAAATGTAAAATAAAAGTGTTTGACGGGTAAGATTTTAGTGAAATTCCAACACTACTAGCACTACAAGTGTCTGAGCTCTGTTTAATCCAATGGCCTTGAAAATTCAGTGACCTGAAAAGTTTTGTACGTAGAATGAAAAAACACTTGTCTACATGGAGGGTTATGTTCTTGAACCTTCGTTGTTATATTGTGTTGTTATTATTGCTTAGCTTGGCACTACAAGCATCTATTTGTCCTTTAGCCCTATTTTAACTAATGGCCTTAGTGGCAATATAAGCAGTTCACAAGCATATGGATGAACTGCTAATCTTTGCATAAGGCTTAGCTTAATTATATCCATTAAGCCCTATTCCCTCATGCGAATATAACCTCATATTAATATGCCTTATTATAATAATAAGTTCCATTCAACCCTAAAGGAAGGGAATATTCCTTTTGGACCTTGAATTGACAATTTGAACATAGTGTGAATTTGAGGTTATATAGAACCCAAAAATATTCCTTTTGGACCTTGAAGGGAATAATAATAAGTTCCATTCAACCCTAAAGGAAGGGAATATTCCTTTTGGACCTTGAATTGACAATTTGAACATAGTGCGAATTTGAGGTTATATAGAACCCAAAAATATTCCCTTGTAGATCATTCCTAAAAAACTAACCACCACATTTTCCATGAAGATTTTAAAATACGTCCTAGGGTTGACCACTATAGAAAAGGGAAAGTAATGGAGTCTTTAGAAATTGATTTGAACCCTAACAATGTTAACAAATATGATGGATGGAAGCTGAGCAAAAGTTGGAGACCTCTCATATTTGCACTACTAAAAAACAAGAAACCTATGAGTTTGACCTCTTAGGGTTTCGTTCACTTGTTTCTCATATCTATTTATTAAATCTATAATGTTTGTTATTTTGTGAGCCTCTCCTCACTTGTGTGGAGATCTTGAAGATGGTCCTTGATAGGATCGAGACACATTGATGATTTACTTTTCTCTAACATAGATTCCAACTTTTCTAAATATGAATTCATTGTCGGACTCAATCCGATTGGGATTTCTTTAAAGCATCATCATATGTAGTGAATTTATGTAGGCTCAAAGCTGTTCTGTTTTTCTGCACGAGGCCCACGATGAACCATTGAATCAACAGATTTTCATCATTTTCATCAATCAAGTATGCTATTTGGATGAGTAAATATTTGAATCATTTATCATACTCTCAAATTATTTTTCCCGATATTTGTGTAATTTCTTTTAACTTTTTAGCAGTGAAATGCATCTTGTCTTGAGTCCAAAAAAATGTTATAAAATTCTGCTTTATTTCGTCCTTTGTTCTGGTGTAATTTTCAATGAAGTTCATGTACGAGGTGAGCACTCTTTTATGGAGCGAACCAACAAACTATGCCATTTGTTGTTTCTCATAATTGATAATATTAGCTTCCCACAAAGTCTTAAAAATGAACCAATGTCTTATAGGATATTTGTCCCCCCTCATAGGGATGTGTAATGAATTATGAAAATCCATATTGGAAATATTTTGGTTATTATCTGAAATGAAATTACCAGTTTTAGGAGTATTTGATTTTGTCTATCCAGATGTATGGCACAATAGTCATAATTCTCTATCAACTCTTCATTGTCAAGCCGGATCTCGAACGGAATTTGTACTTCCATCGATAATGTTTTTTGTGGGGTGTGTCCATGTGATCTGAATAGAATAGGTGAAAATTGTTCCTTATGAATTCGAGTGAGTTGAAAGTGATCCAATTACCATGAAGAAGTATCTGAATCATTAGTTGGTCTATGATTTTTCCATTGTTGTATAGTTGACACCATATGCTACTTTAGCCATTTACAATTCCCAAGTCCAGTGCTTGACGATCTGTCTTAGACTTGGACCATAAGTCAAAAGCATGGGTAGTGGATATACGAGACTCGTAACTTCAAGTATTACTATCTGCAAAGATTTCCTACCTTCCTCCTTCAACTAATATTCTTCGACCAGTGTCAGTGCTTCATCCTTTCTCTCAACTGGTCAAATTTCCCTCGACTCAGGTAGGCCTGCGCTCAACCTTCTTGATCGGTTTCTTCCTATTCCTCTTGTTACAAGAGGACTTAATATGTCCCTAAATTCTTCTTATTTTTTTTATATTTTATCCTTTTTGATTTTCTGAATACCAATTTTATGCTTGTGGTTGGCCATCTAATTTTCATTGAGTCGTACTTGAGTTATCCCTAGCTTCATTCCATTTTCATTTTGTTGACTAGTATCATTTATTCATCCATTTCACATGGTCAATGATATCCCCATTTCCAAACCGAATTACTGTTGGGAGACGTGTGGTTTCAATAATGGTGCCCATTTACTGAGAAAATATTCCGAATCTCTTTTGTAGATGAAGCGCTCCCAATATTTTTTCCTCTTTTCCCAATTTGAGCTACCAAGGACCAAAGGAGGTCCAGGTTCGACTATGTGGTCTACTCCTTTTATTATTAAAAATTTATAAAGTAGAGAAGGAATCATTCTTGAACCTTGTTATGACGTTGTCTAGCAAGGATATTTCTTCTATGGATTTCTCTTCATAGAAATCATCAGCTATCTTCTTGACCCACTCACACAAATTTGAAAAATCCACCATTGAAGAGTTTTTGAATCAAAAATATTTTATTCTAACCTTTTAGTTTGGACATGAACGTTATCGAGAAATTCCTTTTTTTCATGAGGAACATTATTTATAAATTGCAAATGGGATTCTGTAAAGAAATTTTCTCTGAGGAACATTATGTATTATGTATAAATTGCTAATGGGATTTTGTAAAGAATTTTTCTCTAGCCTTTGCAAGAGTCAACTTGTTCCTTCTGGAATAATTCTGAATGTGATTTGCAATTTTTCTATTCCACCACTCTTGTATTTCCTCCTCACTCACCATTTCTTAGAACTGCGATTGGTAATCTTGAGATGACCACGTTTAGATGTGTTTCAAGACCAACATATGAGTGCAGCCAGGCACACAGCCTACTATTCTCATTCCTCATAGTCTTTTCTTTACCACTGGCTACTAAACTGATAATCCAATACAACTCCAAAGCACACGAGTGTTGAGGAGTATGTCGTTTTTCAGCATGTCTATTTAAAATCACTCTGTAGTTTAACCTTATTTTTTACGAGGTATGTCATTTAAAGATCACACCATTAAAAATCAATATGTCATATTTTTGGCTAAGTTTGTTAAACATCTATGTCATTTAGCTATGTCATTTAGTGTTGTCTGTATGTTAAAAATTAATAATGTATGTTAAAAATTAATAAAATATCGTTGTGTTTATGTTATTTAGCTATGTGTATTGATAAAAAAATTAGTTGTGTATTACAATTTCGTTGTGGATGTCGGTACTGAAATTTAGTTGTAGCTATTTGTATTAAAAGTTCACCGTGTATATTGTGATGTCAATGTTCTTTAAATCCAGGTCCAAGGTTTAGAGTATATACGTTTACATAAAATCTATGAGGAAGAATAATAAATTGATAACAACTAACAATCTTTAGAGCCTTCTTCTTCATGATCTTTGTTCATATTTCCACTAGAAGATTGAATAGGATGGGCTCCTACACAACAATGTCATATAAAATGATTGATAAACATAGTTGCATTCGCTTGTTGAATACAGAGTAGTAGGGATGCCCTTGGAAAATCATCAATATTATGGGTTCCATCAACTTGTGTTGTAGGGAATTATAAGTTCACAATTGCTTTAAGATGGAACCGTGGTATCCTTTTGTAGAATGTGTCATCTGAGATTCTTGTTAATATGGTTCTCAAACATGTAAAACTAATATTGTCAATAACCCTAGAAGAACATGCCTGATGGGTGAGCTATTCAAAATGGACCCTGGAATGTCTATGTGACCGAGCTCACGCTAAAGGTTGCTCAGATGTTTAAACTCTTCGTTTCTGCTGCCTCCACTATCTCTTCTCCAACTCTCACTGCGTGTTTCTGAATTAGGGCTTTATTCCTATCTCTCGCATGTGTTATCATCCCATATTCTATGTCGTCTCGCAATTCCTACGTGTTACACAAATGGCAAAGCTATATACTGGTTAGCTTTTGTCTGCAGGTGCCAAGATCTCTATTATGTGAATTGTTTTACTTGTTATAATGGCACTTGGCCCCTTTATGAGACTTCTTTTTGTGTGTTTATCATTTTTTCAACGCCATTCAGTGTACCCTCTTTCCTACAGCCATCTTTCTTTGTATGTTTTCCTGCCAAGTTCTGTTCACATGTTTGTCTATTGGTACCCGCGCTTCAATCCTTAACGCTCATCCTATGCCATGGCCTCCTGAAAATTCCTAGGCGCTGAGTGGGTAGGAATGCCAGGTTTGTCGCTATGGCTATATATGTTTTCCATTATTCTTCTGCCAGAAAAAAACTAATGTTTATACTCCTCCCTTCACGTTGGGAATTCCCTTTATTCTCTTCCCTATCTAGTATTGCCAACGGTATTCTCACATGCATTTTTTATCATCTTTTTTCTCGTTTCCTATTGGCATGAGTTTGCTAGTTTCCGTGCCTTTGCAGCCAGTTCTATGTAGGGTTTCTCACGGCACTACGTGTGTCTCCCTCTCAACTAGACTTTCTGTCACGGAAGAGTTTGTGGGTCCGTAAACTTTGTTGTGAGGATATTTCCCATGCATTGGATCATGGTTATTGTAACTGCCCATTCTTGTGAACAACTGCCAATACTGCTGCATATAAATGTTCCTCTTTGTAAACTGTGTGGCTTTGCCTACATAAAATGATAATGCCACTCTCTACTAACCCTAATCTGCTTGGTGTCGTGACAATTGTTTTGAAGTCTGCTAGCATAGAGCACTATGTTGAAGTGTATGCTTATGAGCCTACCAAAGCTATTTAGCTTTGAAACTATCGCAAATCAACATGAAGAGAATTAAAACTTGAGTTAGCAGCAAGCTTTGAATGAAATCATCAATAGTGTGTAATTTGTTGTTTCATAGGATTTTATTGTTAAGAAAAGTTGGTTATCGTTAACATCAGCTATCAAGAAAACTGACAAAATGGCCATATTTTCTTTTGCAAATACTTTTTTGTTGTTAACCAACTTATCTTTTTGCTTGCATCTAGAAATGTCATTGATAATTCCCAAACCCAAACCATAAAAAAAGCATCGGACTTCAACAAATTTTACCAATAAATGATATGGGTTCCAATCACATTCATAATGGTTGCTTCGATTCCAGTACAAATTTCATTCTTCGAACTAAAATAAATTTACAACACATTTATAAATTCAATTGCAAGCTTAATTCTATTTGCAAAAAATATGTAGCTTTGCTACTCATCCACCTAGTTGTAGCTTATATTCCACCAAATACCATTAGCTTAATTTCAAAGGAATTGCTCATCTTATTCCTTCATATGCCGGTGTAATAATCAATATATTATGCAAAGATTATTACTATTTATTCCTTTAGGGTTTATTCCTTGGGAAATATATTCCTTATGCGAAGATTATTACTATTTCTCATCAATAGGAAATATATTCCCATAAGGCTTATTCCTTTGAGCAGGTGTCAAAGGCACGGAATATTTTAATTCAAAACTTGTGACAATGTCGTGACCATACAAGAGTATGTTGTTTATGAACATCGGATGCACTAGTAATTCAGAAAGAGCAAGCAAGCCTGTAATTCACAATCTTTATTTTAGGTAATGCTTATATTTAACTTACCAAATCGAGCAACAGTATATCTTGGTAATTTTTCACTTCCTTATGAAGAATGTTGCAAAGACAGTAATATTCATTATTTAGTGAAAAAAACACTTGTTTTTATATATATCCACATTCAATCTTGGAAATCTCTGCAGTGCACAGTTTCGGTTTCTCATGTTTACAAAATTTACCTATTTAGCGCGAAACACCACCAAAGATTGTCTTTCAATTTCTTCTTCATACCTAAAGAAGCAGGGTTCAGCGCGGTTTCAAATCCACGGCACTCCATTGGAAACAGTCGCCACTGTATTCCCTTTTTCATTCCCATTATCATATGCATCACTATAGGAATGTCGTTTCCATTGATGAAAAAGGAGTAAGATAAACTCTAGACCATTTACACCTTAAATTAAATTCTGCTAGTTTTTTTTATCGGAAATTGTTTAAAGGGTAGTTTTAAGTGATTGGAATTGCATAATATGGGTTCCCCAAGAGTAATTGAATAGGTCCTGAATCTATTTCTACAATAATAAAAAATGCAATTTCAACATTGAAAATCTCATTTTCAACAAGAAATCATGTTATCGAATTAGTTGCTAGTGCAAATGGTCTAGAGATTACGCAACTCGAATCCAGTTAATTGGTCAAGCAATCACAATGAACAAGGATATTGCCTTGCTCCCTAAAAATAGGTTGACTATGGCGTGAGTTGACTTGAGAAAATATGGTCCACTTTTTAACCTAATATTTTTGCCACATTATCCCTCTAAGTTTTCATGTGGTGTTTATGATTATTGTTGAGGAGGCATGATGATTTGGCTCCAAAAGGATCCAGCACTAGCGTTGAGAGAATGCCACATTGAATGTCTAGCATTGGTCACGAACGAAAAGTCTCAGATTACTAGAAATTGGCACTCGTCATGTAGACTGAATCTAGTGTGACGAGCGTTGAAGAATGTTTGGTGTAGTGTTGTTATGGGGTGATAAGATTTGATAAGGGTTTAGTGCTAATAAGAAGTGCACGAATGCATAGAGAAATTTGATTCCCCAAGTATAAATGGTCCCATTATATTTGGGTTATAAGTGTTTTGATTATTACTTCCCCATTATATATGTTATAAAGCTGGGAGAAGTAACACATTTTACTAATCTTATAACTTTATAACTTTATTACTACTTGGTTATTTGGTGAAGGAATGGTACCAGCTAATAAAGAATTTTGAAAGGAGAATTAAGCATTGGACCCATAGATTTCTTTCTATGGGGGGTAGACTTGTATTGATTAGGGCAGTACTTATTAGTATGCCTGTCTGCTGGATGGCACTCGCCCCTATCCCTAAGTCGATTCTAGATAATCTCAAGAAGCTCATCTTTTCTCTTTTATGGGTTTCATCAACAGATAAGAAGAGGTACCACTTGGTGGATTGGTCATCTATCTGACGACCTATTTCTTTTGGAGTCTGGGGTATTAAAAATTTGCGATGGTTTATCCTCTCTCTGCGTTTGAAAAACTTTTGGTTGATACATAATGGGACAGGGATCTGGCACCAAGTTATTTCCACTAAATACTTAAAAAACTACTCTATGGTGTCTTGGATTAGACATAAGTCTTTCTCTACAATTGGGGTATCGGTTATGTGGAATGGCTTCCTAAATACTCTCACCTAGGTTGGTAAATGTCTTTCCTGGCAAGTGGTCAATGGTGTGCATACACTTATTGGTTCGGATCCGATTATTGGCTTGGACACTCGGCTCTACTTTCCTCCTGATTTCAGATATTACTTTGAAGATTATGGTATTACCACCTTGGCCCATGCACGTAATATTTCACATGAGGCCCAGGGTTACTAGCTCGCTGCTGAGGATCTGGAACTTGGGGGAGAATGGAAAATATTATGGGATAAGTACATTTCAGGCCTTGAACATGGAAGAATACGACTCAATCAATCTCCGAATTCACTGATCTGGACACATAACAAAAGCAATGGGAGGATCTCGGCTGACCTGGTTTATGATCTTATCTCTAACTCCCTACTTGAGCCCAAATCGAACTAGGTTGTGGATGTCCTCTGATCTTGCAACATCCCATTAAATATCAGATGCTTCATTTGGCTTGTTGCTAAGAACCGCATCCTGACTTGGGATAACCTCATAAAACGTGGTTAGGTGGGGCCTAGCATGTGTGTCCTTTGCAGTGCTAGTGAGGACTTGGTGTGACACCTTTTCATTGACTATCTCATTACAAGGAGGGTTTTTTTCAGTATCTGCGAGAGCTTTTGTGTTTCTCCTGAATTGAATTTCTCTGTCGGTTCTTTTTTAGATCTCTGGTTTAAGAAACACTCAGTGCACAGCTTTTCTCCTCTTTTTGTATTCTAGAGTGTATGGAAAATGTGCAATAGGTGCATATTCAATGGCAAAAAGGCTTATGTATCGAGCATTATTCACCAGGTTGATTAGCTCATTCATATGTATCCTGTTTTGAAGCTGAAGAAAAAATTAAGGTGTATTGGAATCAGGACGCAGATCACATTTCCCTATGGTTTTTTTGATGGGGTCGCTTCGAGGAGCATTGGAGATGCTAGTTTTGTCTTACTTCTGGGTGATACACACTCTCTCAACTTCTCTATGGGTTGTGGCTCAAGCACCAACACCAGGGAAGAACTCCTTGCTCTTTTGGAACTTCTCGCTACAGCAAAGCTTATGGGGATCCCTTTCCTTAATATTTTTGGAGATTCCTTAGTCATCATAAATTGGGCAAATAATGTTGCATCCTTGGATTCTCCTTGCTTGGACCATTGGTGCAAAGGCATAAGGTATCAAATGAATAGTTTCTCTCATTTGACAATCAAGCATATCTATCATGAGCACAATCAGCAAGTTAATTTCCTTTCAAAGAATGCTTTGGATTTAGCTCCTGGATCTAGTTTTTCACTGAGAGTTTTGATGGTTTGAATGATTATCAAGGGATTTTTCAACTCTTTTAGAGCTTGGTGTTAGGACTCGATACCCTCTTTTTTGGGGCACGTGTTTTTATTATTATGTTAGATTGGAGTTGGCTTCTTTGTTTATGCACCTAGCCTTCTCTTTGTGCTCAGGATGGATAAGCTTGTTTGGCATTTGGAGTTTAACTGCTCCTCTTACTTGACTATCCACTTGCTCTGGCTGATAGGATCTCCTTCTCCTATATTTTCACATGATGGTCTGTTGGCATGTTGTTATAGCCTATTTTGCTGTCATGAAGCTTGGTTGATGGTTGTACATGTATTTCTTTTGTGACTCATGGGGTCCTCGAAACGCTGATAGATTTTGCTAGATAGAAGCCTGGTTGAAAGTTGCTTGTATAAGATGTCCTTTGATTCATAATATGAATATCAAGGTCTGGTATTTTTTCATTTGAAAAAAAAAACTTTATTACTAAACTTATAGCGTTATTGTATTATTCCCATTTTATCAAAGAACCCTTCAACTCCTATATTTTATAGGAGAGACACATTAAAGTTTCATTTTCATGATATTATGAAACCTCCTAGTTCATAAACACTATATTCTTTAACAGGTATGATCCATAACAAAGTTTCATTCTCATAATATTCTGAAAAAAGAAAGGATAAACTCCATAATATTCTTAAGGAATCTTGGCTTAGAAAGCGTGGAAGATATATCTTTAGCATTATTAATAAAAAAACAATACCCTGTCGATAACAACTATTTTAGACCATTTCCACTTTATTGTAAATAATTTACTGTATTTCATCTATTTAATATTTGATATTCTTTCTTGAAGTATCTGATCCACAACAAAGTAAAAGGCTGCATGCATTTTTCTTTTTGAAAATATTCTAAAAAGATAACATTCATAAGCTTTGAACTCAGGAATATCAATCCTAACCAAAATTGAGTAAAAGAATGAAATTATTGGATACATATATTCATAAATAAATAAACAAAAAAACTTATTTCACAGCTCATATTGCCTTTTGGAAGATCATTTCAAACATTGTTTGGATTATCATTCAAAGCCTCAGCAGTGCAGTGCTTGCTTCTGCAAAAGTTTGTCTAAATCAAATCTCAAGAATCAAGATCCCCATTACAAACAATAAAAAAAACAGGGAGAGTTCAGAAATCTCCAGTACAATTCCTACACCCATGCCAAAAAAAACTGGATCAACACTGAAAAACCATAACCGTACCATGTTGGAGACATTTACCACCATACACACTCATTTTGATCAATTTGGCCTAGTTAAACCACTATCCTAAGTTCTATTGAATTAATTGACATCAGAGGAGCACTGTATGACATCAGCATGAGCACACCCACGCCTACCTTCAGTCAAGGAGGCTAAGTAAGCCTTCTCCTACATTCGAGGAGGCTAACTAGAGCACTCCGGGGGTGATCTGAGAGTCATAAATGCCCCATATTGCTAACTGATGGTTACAATGAGTTAAACAGAGCAGTGAAGGTGCCTTCCTTCATTAAATTGATTATTTAATGATTATTTAATGAACTGGATTCAATAGGGGCACATCCAACCACTTTTGATGGTCAGTTACACTTCAGTTAACCTCATCAGGGTTCATTGGAGTCATTGATGTGCTACCACTTGTTGGTTGGCTTGGAGTGACATGTGTCTAAGCTACTTTCAGTTAGACTCAGTCATTTATTGCACTTCGACTTCAGTTGGGGCTCAGTTGAGTCAATTAGGGTTTTGATCGGTGGTTAACTTGAGTGTTGACTGTGGCTTACATTTAGTTAAGCTAGACTCACTCATTCAATTTGAACGACCTCCTTGGGAATTTGAATTGTCTTGGCATTCATGCATCTGGCATGATTATGGTAATGTATTATTCATTATTCATTTATTATACAGAGCTGCTACTTCCATTGCAACATCATTTTGCCAATTTTATGCATATTTGTCTATATTCTTTGTGAGACTGTGTTTTCAGTTTCTATACAACTGTGACAATTTAATATGTATTCAGATATCATGGTGGGACAAAGCTCATATCTCTCAAAAACAAGATTTTTGATAGATCTTGCATGAAAAATTGAGAAAAGCTCAAAAATTACAGCACTGCACCAAAATCCAAGGCTTACCACTTAATACCCCAAGTAAGGAAATTGTTGATCAAGCTTGCTTGATTGAGTATGATGGGTGTTGTTAAATTCCTAAAATTTGCAGGTTGTCTGACCTTACGGTGCCCCTTTTGTTGTGATTTTCAGGTTTTTAACAAGTGAAAGCATTCGCTCCAATAGTTTCAGATGGATTCTTCCATAGAACTCTTGACTCCGTTCAATTTCCACTCATGGAAAGGAGACATGGAGATCCATCTACATGCCAGAGGACTCTATAGGGTCACTATGGACACTGAAGAAGAGCCTAATTCTATGACAGACAAAGCTAGATTCTTGAACAAGAAAGATGAAGCATTCAAATTCTTGTGCCTCTCTATTTCCTGGGATCTTCTTTTCCATCTCTCGGGATTGAAGACTCCAAAGGAAATCTGGGACAAATTGGAAACCCTGTATGGAAAGTAGGATGATTTGAGAGTATACCAGCTTGAGAATAAGTTGATGTCTCTCCAACCTTCCAATTTTGAGACCTTGAATGACTTTTTCACAAAGTTCAATCACATTGTCTTACTATTGAAGCAATGTAAAGTGGATAAGGAGGATGATCAGCTCATCCTTGCCATACTCTCCAAACTTAGATCTAATTATTCGGTCTTTTGTCTTTACATTTCATGCGGGGAAGCTCACAACCCCTGGATGGAAGATTCCTTCACTCAATGCCTTCTTTGAGTCCCTAACAAGTGAACATGATAAGCTCGTCAAGATGGGGATCATCATATCCTCCCGTGATCAATCCCTCCATGTCTCGGGGCCCAAATATCTGAAGGGTAAAGGAAAGCAGCAAAAGAACCCAAAAACTAAATTCAAAGCTCCTAAGCCTAAAGTTGATAACCAGAAGCATGATGAGTCTTTCGGCTCAAAGAAGAACAACAGAAAAGGGCATCATGGAAAGGAAAAAGTCAAGTGTTCATACTGCGGGAAGGTCTTCCACCCTGAGCATGCCTGCATGAAGAAGAAACTTGATGAAGCTACATCTCTCCTTGAGAGAAATCACATCAATCTTCTGGAAAGCTTTCGAAGGAGAGATCAGCAAGATCGGGAACCACAACATGTAAGAGGTCATGCCCTCATGGCAAGCACTTCTAAGTACAAAGCACTCTCGATAGATTCTGGAGCTTCGAACCACATGATGGCTGAAAGAGATGCCTTCTCATATTTGGAGACCAGAAAATCCATCCCCATCCACATGGGAGATGACTCCACCATCATTTTAGAAGGACAAGGTATTATTGATCTTGAGAATGGCTATTTTTCAAATGTTTTGTATGTACCATCTCTGGCATCAAACCTCCTGAGTGTTTATTGAATGACATATATGGGAGTACCCAAGAGAGTATCCTTCAGCCCGAATGATGTAGAGATCATGAAACTTGCATCTGGGAAACTTGTTGCAAAAGGCCTTGCAAACCATCATGTAAAATCCTATGAGTTTTCCCATTTTGTGGCGGATTCAATGCCAAGTGCACTGCTAACTCATGGAAATGAAGTTAGTAGACTGTGGCATTAGAGATTTTCCCATATCAACTTTTACAGAAAAATTTCATGGTTGAATGCCTCCCATTCATCAAGGCAACCACTAGAATTTGCAAGGGTTGTGTTGTTGGAAAGCACCCTGAGCACAAGTTCGATCGGGGGAAGGCAAGCGAATCTACATGCATCTTGGGACTGATACATTCTGATATTAGTGATCCCATGCCTATAACATCCATGAATGGATCAAGGTATGTTTTGACTTTTATTGATGATTTTTCCAGGTACACATGGGTCTTCTTTATCGAAAAGAAGTCTGAAGTTTGTGAAAAATTCACTGAATTGAAGGCCTTGCATGAGAATGCATCTGGCCAAAAGATCAATATCTTGAGATGTGATAATGGCAGGCAGTATGTTAGTAATGAGTTGCTGCACATATGTTCCCAAAGTGGTATTCAGGTCCAGTATTCAATTCCCTACACTCCCTAGCAGAACGATGTAGCGGAGAGGAAGAATCGGTCTCTCAAGGAGATGACCACCTGTATGTTGGAATCAAAGAAGTTGGCTGCAAATTCGTGGGCTGAAGCCATGCATGTTGCAGTATACATTCAGAACAAAGTGCCACACTCATCTATGAAAGAGAATACCCCTTTCGAAGCATACTTCGGACACAAGCAAGATGTGTCGAACCTGCGGGTGTTTGGGTCCACTGCATGGGCCCAAATTCCACTTGATAAAAGGAGGGATTTACAACCGCAAATCATAGAATGTATATTTATTGGGTATCCTAATGAATCAAAATGTTTCAAGCTGTTGGATATAAAAAAAAAATAGATCATCATCGAAAGGAGTGTCAAGTTCGATGAGCCTCTTCAGGAAGTGGACCTAGTGAAGGAGAAAACTGTTGAATTTCCTTCCTATTCTACTGAATATTTGGATGATGAAATTGGGGGTGATGACCCTGATTTGGATTCTCTAATTTATGATATCAGTGTATAGAAAATATCATATTCTAAATAGGAACCTAAAGTACAAAATCATCTCCCAATTTGGGCTCAACAGACACTCTCCTCCGCAGGAGATAACATTGGAAATCTGGATGATCCAAGGAGAACCCGATCTGATTTCCAAAGAGCAGGTATTTCCCTCTCTTGTCCTGATTATTTGATGTCTGAATATTGTTATTTGACTATAATTTTAGACCTAAATTCCTACTACCATGCTCGAAAGGATCCAGGATGGCAAGTTTCCATGGATGAAGAGATGAATTCTCTTAAGAAAAACACTACTTGGGAGCTAGTTTCTCTTCCTCCGGGAAGAAAATTGGTTCAATGCAAGTGGTTGTTTTGGACTAAGGTTCCTGCAGATGGCAGCACCTACAAATATAAGGCAAGGCTGGTGGAAAAAGGTTTCTCCCAGGTCCAAGGTGTGGACTACCATGAGACTTTTGCATCGCTTGCAAAAATGGACTCCATCCACCTAGTTTTGGCAATTTCAGCATCTAAGCACTGGGAAGTGCATAATATGGATGTTAAGTCAGAATTTCTAGATGGATATATTCATGACGATATATACATGAAGCAACCTAAGGGCCACATCTCTGATCCATCTTTGGTTTGCAAGCTAAAGAAATCACTATACGGGTTAAAACAGGCCCCAAGAGAGTGGTATTCCAAGATGGATGCCTTCCTTCTCTCGCAAAACTTCCAAAGGTGTAGATCAGATCCAAATGTGTATATACAGTAGTCTGATGGTAGTTTGATTATTATTGTTTTATATTTTGATGAACTGATTACAGGTAGCACAGTTGCTTCTATTTCAGTCATCAAAACTGCTCTCCACAATGCATTTGAAATGAGCGATTTGGGGCTCTTAAAATAATTTTTGGGGCTCGAAATTGAGAAACATTATGATGGGATAATCGTCACTCAGTCCAAATACATATCAGGCCTGTTAGTCAAGTTTAACATGGCTGAATATAGGCCTACACCATTCCCTTTCCTTTCAGGGATCAGCCTTGAAGAAGGAAAAAGCGCACCTCCCATGGACTGCACTATTTATCGATAACTGATTGGTAGCTTGTTGTAC
The DNA here is from genome assembly GCA_001517045.1 of Pseudotsuga menziesii. Lineage (NCBI taxonomy): Eukaryota > Viridiplantae > Streptophyta > Pinopsida > Pinales > Pinaceae > Pseudotsuga > Pseudotsuga menziesii. The sequence continues at coordinate 182,965 of LPNX011121477.1, forward strand.
TTGACTTGTTCTCGGCCTGATATATGTTATGCAATGAATGTTGTATTAAGATACATGCATCAGCCCCATGATCTTCATTGGAATGCATCCAAGAGGATCCTCCAGTACATTCAGGGAACCAGGACCTACGACATTCACTATGCTGCAGACTCCGAGCTAGAGCTGGTTGGATACATAGATTCTGATTAGGTGGGTGATTCTATTGATCGGAATTAAACTTATAGATATGTCTTCATGTTTGGTGATGGCCCCATTTGTTGTTCTAGCAAAAATCATTCCGCCATAGCATTGTCTTCAGCAGAGGCCGAGTATCGAGGAGCGGTGAATGCTTGCATCCAAGCTGTTTGGTTGCAAGGCATTCTTTCAGAGTTTGATCTTGGTAGTACTTTGTCCACTATCCTATTTTGTGACAATCAAAGTGCTATTAAGATATCCATAGATCCATTTACCAGGCAGACGACCAAGCATGTAGAGATACACATGCACTATATCAGGGAGCTAGTGCATGACAAGACCATCATTCTACAATACTGGCCGACTAATGAGCAGATTGCATACATCTTCACCAAGAGATTTTCAGAAAAGAATTTCACTTACCTCCGTTCACTGTTGGGAGTGAGTTCATTAGGGTGATCCAACTACTTTCAGTGTTAAGCTTGAGGGGGGGGTTTTCCCACTGGATTTTCCCTCTTTTCCTCACTTAGTTTGTTTTGAGCATTGTTTGAGTTTCAGTATTGTATAGGGTGACCTATGGCCTTTGTTTCCAGGGCCCTAGCATTCTTATGCACTTTATGTTTTCTACTTCTTTTGAGTATAGCTTAAAGGGGGGTGTTGGAGACATTTACCACCATACACACCCATTTTGGTCAATTTTCCCTAGTTAAACCACTATCCTAAGTTTTATTGACTTAATTGACATCAGAGGAGCACTGTATGACATCAGCATGAGCGCAGCCATGCCTACTTTCAGTCAAGGAAACTAACTAATCCTTCTCCTATATTCGGAGAAGCTAATTGGAGCACTCCGCGGGTGATCTGAGTGTCATAAATGCCCCATATTGCTAACTGATGGTTACAATCAGTTAAACAGAGTAGTGAAGGCACCTTCCTTCATTAAATTGATTATTTAATGATTATTTAATGAACTGGAGTCAACAAGGGTGCCTCCAACCACTTCTGATGGTCAGTTACACTTCAGTTAACCTCATCAGGGTTCATTGGAGTCATTGATGCGCTACCACTTGTTGGTTGGCTTGCAGTGACATGTGTCTGAGATACTTTCAGTTAAACTCAGTCATTTATTGCACTCCAACTTCAGTTAGGGCTCAGTTGATTCAATTAGGGTTTTGATCAATGGTTAACTTGAGTGTTAATTGTGGCTTACATTCAGTTAAGCTAGACTCACTCACTCAATTTGAATGACGTCCTTGGGAATTCGAATTGTCTTGGAATTCATGCATCTAGCATGACTATGGTATTGTATTATTCATTATTCATTGATTATACATAGCTACTACTTCCATTGGAACATCATTTTGCCAATTTTATGCATATTTGTCGATATTCTTTGTGAGACTGTGTTTTCAGTTCCTAGACCACTGTGACAATTTAATATACCATAGCAAAAAACCAAGAAATAGAGAATGCCCATACTGACCTGCAATCCAATGTCCCAAAGCTGCAAATCTATGAGTCTAGGCTTAGATCCAGTAGTACTCTGCAACAATACACATTGTATTTTTTGTTTTGTATTTAAGCATTTTTGTTTCATACCCAGTTGTTAAGAAAGAACAGAACCATGAAGTATGGAAAAGAAAAGTAATATAAATACCTTGCCCGTAGCAGTTTGTGGTTGGATTGACTCAATTTCTTCAAATACAGGTGAATGAATTGTGTATTCCCATGAAGCCGCAAACACCTTCACTCTGCTCGCACTCCACACAGGCGGTGGGGAAATTGTTGTTGTCGATATTGAAGTTATACTTGAGTGCGATCCCATAATTCCAGCACGCGGGATCGGTGGCATCGTCACCAAAGCTGTAAATGTTCTTGTACAAGTGGCATTGTAGCTTTACTAGGTTTATTTCATCGGCGGAGCACAGATTTATGGGTGCATATCCACAGTAAGAAGAAATTGAAGAATATTGGAGGTAGACCACGTCATTATATTCTCCAGCACCATCCCTTCTGCATTCTGGAAGCTCCAAATTTGAAATCCCGTCATTATATTCTCCAGCATCCTCCCTTCTGCATTCTCGAAGCTACACATTAGGAAGCCCAATGTGTAAAGCCACAAGTTTCTTGTGTTACAAGCATATCCAAGAGGATATGCAGGTGCCAGACATAGCCACGTGTTGAGCAATACAGGCGACAAATAACCACACTCTCAATGTCACTTACAGGTGGAAAAATGTTAATACAAACTCTTGTCATCGCCAGGAGGTAGAGTAATGTCGGGGAATTATGTAATCACCCAAGTTTTGTTATTTGTGCCCTATCAATTAGGATTTTTTAAGATATGATTTTACAACATAATCAACATGTTTTCCTTCATCCTGGGCTCTGACACCCTGACAAACTGCATCTCTCTCGATGATTCTGACAAACCTTTCGTGCATGCACAGGGAGCGTGGCGACGTTGTTTCCACACAACTCAACTTCGATTAATGGAACTGCACTACAATCTATGCTCTCTAACACCTGTTCTGGATTAATCTTTGACACCTTCTCTGAATCCTGTTCCAAATCACTGGAATTGGAGCACTTGTACTACATCCAACAATGAGAGTTATTCAAGCAAATAGAGCTTTGATGTCTATAAATAGAATGAGGTTGTAAGAGTGTATTATGCACCTCCTTCAATCAGGGTAGACAAACCTTCTTGATCATTCTGCTGCATTTCATTACGAACAACCTTCTTTCCCATTCCTTCCATTGGGGTTGAGAGACTTTCCATGAGCATTCCACTGCACATCATTGCAGCAGTAAGTGCAACAATGCATCGTTATGACTCAGTTCGATATTTTTGAAAAATGTATATGCCTTCGTTTGGTCTTTTTGGAAGAATGTATATGCCTTCATTCGATCTTTTTGGAAGAACCAAGACAAGCAACCTATTTTCTAGGTATAGGAATTGTATACCTGTAAAACCTATGTGGCTACTTTAGAAATAAGCTAACACTGAACAATGCATGTATACCGACATTTGGAGTTCATACAAATTGTACAAATAATAGTTCAAAACTAGGTCATTTTGAGCGTCAGAGATATTCTATGATCTCGGTCAGAATTTTGTAAGAAAACTTAATTCACTATAATTTGTTTCATTATAGTATTGGGAATTAAAATATGCTCTAGATGATTTTAAAGGCATTCAAAAGACAAGTTATTTCATAGATACTAAGTTACCAAAGTACTTCTTTCAACTTAACATCCAGGGAGAATAGAGAATTTTAGTAGGAATGAAAGACAATGCGAGTCCACCCTTATCATAGAACAGATGGGCCACATGCACAAGTAAATATATTTATAATTTTATTGTATTAAATGATGACAGCTTCTATGCTTTAATCTGGGTCCTATATGTAACATTAATATTTTCATTTTGGGTGTTGTCCCTTGCCAAATCCTCCACATCCGCTGAAATTTTAGGTGGTCTCTCTAGCAGTCAATGAAAGGCATCTCCATGTCTTTGTGTCAACCTATTGCCTAGACACAGTGAAATGTAGGTTGTAAATATTACTTTAATGGCTTATGCAATTGAATCCATATAATCATTTGAGCATATTTGTGCTAAGATTTGGGCTTCAAACGATAGTCTTGTGTTTTTTTTATCGATTGTGGTAATGGTTTCCATGCATATTTGTTTTCAATATATGTTTGCCTTGAGGTGTTATGAAGGTCCTAATGATATTGATGCATAATTGTGGGTAAACTTTTCAAAAATTTCACAATACCAGCATGTTTTTTTTATATTGAGATATGTTTGTATTTAGCTACTCTGAATGTTCCTCGTATATCAATGCAAAATACTAGTTGTAGAGGGGGCCACTTTCCCTCCTAAATCTCATCATATTTATATAAGTATATAGTTTAAAATATAAATGTTACTTAACAAATGATTAGTTGGAGTGGGCACAACCGCTCCAACCTCTCTCATAATGTATAAATAGTTACCAAAGATAATACAAAGTCGGATTGGATGTCCCTTCCCAAATACTTGTCTTTAATGGTTGTGTATGAGTGTTAGTATGCTTGAATGTGATGTGAAATCCTAGCTTCCAACATCTGGCATCGTTGTCGTTCTCTGTTCATTCTGGGTGATAGTAGTAGCAGATGGAGACGGTTCGAACCTACCTGCAACAAATCCTGAGATAAAAGGAAAACCTGCAAAAAGAAATAAGGACTACTCATCATGAAGAAATGATGAAGAGGAAGCAATCACCGAGTACTAGACCGACCACAAATAGCTTCACTGCAAAATCAAAATCGATTATTGACTTGGATAGTAACCGACTTTTTTATAGTGTTGGTATAGTGGACGTACCTGTTATATATTTAAATTAGTATGTTTGGCATTTGCATTTTGTGCTTAAAATACCCAATAATGGTTGACACTTGAACTCGTTATATGTTTTCATGGAAAAATCATTATGCTCATTCTATAACTACCCATTTATGATCAACATTGTTTCCCAACCAATAGGATACATTTCAGCAGTTCCATCCAATTCTACTTGTAGAGGTGCTTCTACAAAGTTCAATTAATTAGACACCATTGATGTATGCACTAATCGCTCAATTGTTGCAAATCACATTTGGGAAATTGATGTATGTGCCTTATATCAGTCAAAATAAAGCTAGAGATGTTTGCTAAAAATTATACCAAATGCTAGCGATTGTAGTAATTACTTCACCTATAGTCGATCGATAATCAACTGAAAGAAGCAAATTGACCATACAGCCCATAGTAGTCGTCTGTCGATTGGTATAACTGCAAAAGTCGGTGTATGTAGAAAGAGGACGAGAGCGTCGACGAAATTATGAAAGATGACCAGACCGTTTGATTTGAGTGTCCATCGATCAGAATATTACCTTTGTTGGAAGCATGGATGAAGCATGTTGAAGGGTAACTAGTTGATGACATTGGTTGAAATCCTTTGTCGAGACTGTAACAGTAAAGAACATGCACTTGGCCAGCTTGCTCGATGTTTCGTGATAAGTAGCGAATGACCAAGCTTTCAAAATATTTGCAATCAAACAGATCCCATTGATGTTGGAAGGCAACCGGTTGAAGAATTCATTTGATAAATAATTTTGTCGATTTCCATATGGTTATATACTTTATATAACACCGAATGAGCATTTGACAGGCGACAGAGAATCTAACCGACCAGTGAAAAAATGAATATCTCTGTCACCGATTAGATTACCATCAAATGCTAAGGAGTTCATCACTCAAAGTGGAGTAGTCGACTATAAATTTCTCTAACTGGAGAATGAGTGGATTGGCATTTTGTCGACCAAAGAAGCCAACCAAGGGGCCCAGTTTGTTACAATATTCCCATCAACTGGGATGCTCAACTGTCCAAGTTGATCGTGGATGTGTTTCCGATTATGGATATCAATCGAGGATGCGACAAAGGTAGATGTGGTGCTAACTGTGGAGGCCAACAAAATTCAATGCATATAGAAAGAGCTTCTCTGTTGGTTGCATAATATTTAGTCCAACTAGGAGATATTTATAATCCCGTAGATTCCAACTGCAAGAGTCGATCGTTAAATGCAACCACCATGCAAAGAGAACCTATGCAAGTCGCATCATCTTGGATACAGATGAAGAGGGTTAGTTGACCATATGTTCCACACCATCACAAGCAAAGGCCTTCATGCCTCCCTTGACACCCAAAGTTTGAACAAAAGGGATGACATCTCTGCAACCTTACAGCACAGAATTCAGGCTAGTTGCATCTTGATGCTCATTTTATCGACTAACTATGCACAATCACCGTGGTGTCTTCAAGAATCCTCTCTTATTGCACTACATGTCGGCCTCGACTGCGTATCAACCTCGACCACTCTCGACTTCTCGACCATTATCAACTACTTTTGGAATGGAGTCGGGGATCAACCACCACCGACAAGCATGCCTATAAAATTTCTTGCTTGTCTGATGATTGATGATTATCTCGGTATACTTTGTTGGTTATAAGTAAATCTTGTTGAGGTAATTGATGTATAAATGGTATGATCCATATTATTAAAATTTGGTTAATGTCCTTTTAAAGTTAACATTGTCGACCCATTCAACTAGTAGACACCTAAGTTGGTTGATGTAGCCGACTTCTTGTTAACAAATTGTCAATTGGTTAATAATTAATAGGGTCAGTTTTAATTTTGGTCGATGTATTTCAATATTTAATTTTGGTCGAAGTATTTTAAAAAGTGTTCGTTGGTCATGCAAAAATAAGCCGGTACCGACCTCTTGTAGTTGAGTCTTTTTAAAGTGATTTTGTTGTAAAGTTTTAAAGTCGAGGGGGTTAAACGTGAGTCTTTTGAGGCAGGAGATCCCCTCTACAATTGTAAATCAAGTTGATCTCTAGCCGAATAGTAAATCATGTTGAGTAAAGTCAAGTCAGTCAGCCTTGACAAATATCAGTCGGTATCGACTACAAGAAATGAAAACTTTACAAACTTGCAGGAAATTTAAACTCTCACGACAGAGGAAGATGACAATGATGGCATTCAAGTAGATATCATACACCTACACAGCAAAGCACTCTAATGAGACATGATGACAATGTGCTTAAACCCTTCGGTATTGAAATGTTGAAATTGTTCCTAGGTTGTGACCTTGGAAAGCTAGAAAACAAAGAAATGGCATAGAAAGTCGAAGAGCCAAAAGGCCCCGCATTCCTGAACCGATGGAGATGATGGTCAGATGATCTAGGGTGAGGCTTTAAACCAAAATACCTCCTTGCGGAAGAGGATGGTTGACCATCGTTGTGAGAGGATGAGACTTTGATGGACTACTACTAGATTGAAGATGGAGGCTGAAGAGTAACCAGTCACAGTAGAGCCCTGTACACATGTGTTTTCCTATCAAAATGGCGGTTGTTGTGGCTGAGTTACCTATGCAGACCAGTATGCATGGTTGATGCACAGTGACGACTACTTCAGCAGTAGCAGAGACCTAGGATGTTAATGCATATTTCTTTGTTCTCTTCAAGATGAAGAAATGTTTTGTTTGTGGAAGAGATGTAGAGGGGGCCGCTTGCCCTCCTAAATGTCATCATATTTATGTAAGTATATAGTTTAAAGGATAAATGTTACTTAACAAATGAGTAGTTGGAGCGGGTACAACCGTTCCAACCTCTCTTGTAATGTATAAATAGTTACCAAAGATAATACAAAGTCATATTGGACGTCCCTTCCCAAATACTTGTCTTTGATGGTTGTGTATGAATGTTAGTATGCTTGAATGTGATGTGAAATTATAGCTTTCAACACTAGTTAGTCTTCAAGGTAGATGTCGATTCAATTATAATCTGCCTTATTAAAAGTTCCTTAATTTCTGAACTAGAATTTATTTTTAGTTAGTTGATTCTATTGTTTGTGATGTATAAATTGGGATGTAATATAGTAGCAGTTTATGTATAAGCACATTTAATTGATAGTTAACATGAATAATGTTAACCAAGAATATTAGTGCTAACATTAATGATGTATATTGAGTTGATAGTACCCTGAAAATTGCTAATTCCAAAGCCGAAAAAAGCGTCACTTCTATACTAATAGAAAAGAAATAATGCTCGCGGGTCCCTTGAGTATATATCTATATTGGGTGTGAAACTATTATTAGGATTCTTTGATCTTGTGATGTCTAAATCATTGTTTTGGGTTACTCTTTCCTTTGATGGCTTTATTTTGGTGTGCCTTATCCAGTTCTTTTTCTTCAAAAAACTACACTTGACTTAACGTCACATGGGACTTCCCTCGTCTACTTCCTTCCGCTGGTATTCTTGTTGCTCCTAATCTACTATTATATTACCTTTTTTGTCAACCTAAAAATGGATTTGTTCTTATATTGAAGCACGTATCTCCTTATTAGAATAATGCACGTCACTTGTCTTTATTTAAAACAACCACTACAGCCCCTCCTACGGCCGTGGGTTTTGTACCATTGGTTTTCTTATTAAAAACTCGAGTTTCTGCCATCCATAAAAAGGCGATCCAAAACTATGATCGGTCAAATAGCTCTCGACCACTTCCCTTCCCTCCTCTAAAATGCCTGATTGGTCTGCAATTAGTTACTGATTCTTTTTGGAATGAAGAAGAAGCTTGTTTAAAGATAATATGTTCCTTCTACCTCACTCCTAACCTAAACCAAAAGGCACACTACCAAGAAAGTAAGATAGGTTCTCCTATGATTATAAATAAATAAATCTCTCCCTTCATTTATGTTGTTACGGAGAGAAATTCCTATGGCTTGGGGTACCACAACAGACAGCTTTGACTCCAGAAATCAATCTTTCCCAATATGCAATAGAAATAAAATGTCTAACACTAAAGGATCAGACCTCGTACCTTATTCCAGACGGTTAAAGTAGATCCCTGTTGAGCTTTCCAATCTTTAGCTTGAATTGATAGAATACTTCCTCAACAACAAGTAAACAATACAAGCATACTATATATCATGGTGTTAGATCTAT
>LPNX011121477.1:191831-204667 GCA_001517045.1 Pseudotsuga menziesii
TACACGGTTATAGGGGTCAAACCCACGTATGTACGCAGTTATCGGGTTAAAATCCGCGTATATCATTTTTCATATGGTTTTAGGGATGATCAAGGAAAAATCAAAGGACAAAAGATGGTCCATGGGGTCTATGGAGTCTACAGCGGGACAGGGGAAGGCCATACAAAGTGTGATTCACCAAGAGTGGTGAAATCCGCTATAACAGATGCCCCCTAATGTGTGAGGTCAGAGGGGTCATACGATGGCCGAAATATATTATAATTCCATCCCAGAAGTGGAGTGATGAAGGATCCCAAATGGAAGACCAGCCACCCAATCATCATAGTACAATAATACAACTCTGCATACAACTACAAGTACATATAGCAGTCTCGGATACATAAGAGTACAATGGCCATGAATAGGCATAATACATGATATCACATATGTGGTCATCGCCACATACAATATACATAGATCAGAATCTCCATGATGAAGATATACAAAGGACCATGATCTCCAAAATGGCTGAAGATATATAATAGATCAAGATCTCCATAGTGGCTGGAAATATCTGATATATACTGGAACAAGCCACGAGAGCTGAAATCTCATGAACACTGGCACGATCAAGGAGGTAGCATGTAAGAGATGCCACCAATCTGGAAAGTCTTCTACACAAACCGCTATGAGTACATGTCCTACTATGCAAATATAGGTGTCGAGGTCGAACATAGTAGTCCATCGTCTGATTACCGGTCATTAATGTATACCGTTAATAGACGTGAGATCACCCACCAATAATGAAAATGGGAATCAAGGTACTAGAGTGCAAACTAACAAGTGTGAATAAATGTGTTGAGGTCGAACACTTGAGAGAATCCATCGATCAGGGGACATTGATGTATTCCCAAAGACTGTCGATGGCAAGAGAACCTGCCACTGATGACTGCAAATCTCAGGGAACTCAAAATGACTCTAGATTCCAATCCCAGAATAAATAATATGAAGTCGATGGGATGAAATCCACTGGAAGGAGAGCATTAAGGCATCCACCATCATCCAACACGAGGTACTCAGCAAAGCTATATAATGTGGAAGGACTCGATCATAAGGTGCATGAACCATGAACTGTACCGGGAATGGCCGACATGCAAAGTCAAGATAACTGAGGAATGGCCGACACAGGTTTCAACTTCCTTCGAAAAAGAGCATAACGGTGTATGGTGACTGAATGAAGGCAGCATAGACTCGATATACAAACTGGGACATCCCTGTGACACAGGAGGCATCAACAGAGGCTCCATAGGGACTGGAAGCTTAACCAGTCGGTGGAGATATACTCAGATAAATGAGTACAGCTCCTAAAGTCAAACTATAACCCAACTAATGGATGTGATATATAGTGCTCTGTTTGAAGGCAACACGACTCGATAGCTGCCAAAGATAACATCTTTCCTTGTCCAGCATTTTGGTTTTTTTTTTTTTTTTGGACTTTTTCAGTTATTTGAAAAGATTGAAAAAAGAATAAACTAGTTTTATAGTTACAAACTAGGAGGAGACGAGTGTCATAAGGGCAAACAAACTAGTTCCAAGCAGTGGAACATACCTATGCTCAATGCAAGGATACATGTGTAGGATATCGACACTCAGGGGAAAATCCCCTCCCGGTAAAAAGGGACATCAAGCTGCGAAGGATATAAAAAATGGCTCTGCATGGCTAGACACGAGACAAGCTCAGGCTATATGGCTGAAACGCAATGTCAGGGGAGCTAGCATAAAGCTCAATAAGGCAGGCAAAGCTCATGATAATGCATTCACAACTTGACATAGGGGAGTCCGGAGGGAAATAGGCCAGCATAAGATCAAGAGGAGTATGAGGCTCTTGCTAAATGTCATGGCAATACTATACAATGGACTCCCACACCCTAAAGGAGAAAACGTCGGCATGGGCACCAAATGCAAATAAGGTGCTAACTTGGGTACCCATGTAAGGTGAAGCTCTACCACTCATATCATGCCACTTTTAAAGCAGCAAGAAGGTTCCATGACATAATAGAGTGGGTTTGTACATAAGGATATGATGATATGGTCATAAGGTCATGCAAAATGTAAATGGTGGTGAACCTAACCTATATGCTAGTGTAGTCATGATACATGAGATCAGTACGAACGGGTCAATCCAATGGCTGAAACGGCACTGAAAATGGTCTTCTACATCACAAATTAAGTCAGAAACAGTCCAAAATGGTTAGAAAATATCGAAACTATAGAAAGGGGGTAAAAATTTTCAAATATTTGAAATTTTTTCTATAAATAGTAAAAAATATAAATCATTTGAAACTTTTACCCATTGGAGCTCTGATTTTCAACTGCAAATTCCAGGAGATCCAGCCAGCGGAATTCACAACCGTTTCTTCCAGGTATTTACTCATGCTCTCCTCTTGCATTTTGATATAATTTTTGTGAGTTTTCATGGTTAAATAAGGTGTTTAGGCCATCCCTACATGTGCGCTGCGGCCCACGCAGATATCGAGGCTTTTTCCGCATATAGGGCTGGCTATATGCGGAAAAGGGGCTAAAACCCGCGTACATACGCGAATGTTTGCAAAACAATCGCATATGAGGCTGCGCAAGTGATTTTCTAAGAAACTAATGGGCAATTTTCAAATTTTTCTTACAGGATGGTGCTAGAGTGGAGAGAGCGTGAGCATGGTGAAGTAGAGGAAGCAGTAAGGGATGACGTAATGGCTCAACAAGCTCTTCGAGGTTGTGGACTCCACAAGTTTTGGTGTCTTGGTGGTTTGAGGGCCAAACCAAGACTGCTATAGATGCTGGTAGACTATTGGGATCCAGACTCAGAGTCCTTCCACATAGATGGGATGTATCTCACCATAGAGGTGGAAGATATATACTTTATCACAGGTTTATCTAGACGAGGGGAGGTGGTGAACCTTCGTTCCCGAGGTGGGCCAGGTGGTGACCTTACTATCGACGAGTACATAGCTGTGGATTCAAGTCCCATATACAGAGAAGGTGTGGATTCAAGTCCCAGATACAGAGAAGGTGTGGATTCAAGTCCCCACCAATGCTATACAGGTGCTGGGCCTAAAGGCCATACTACTGACGCTAGGCAGGATAGTAGGCTTAGCATCACTCCATCAGGCCTTGCGGCCACTGATGTTCTATGCGGTGGAGTGTATGAGACTGACCATATATGACTGGAGTACTACACTACTGAGCAACATGAAACACCAGCTCAGTGAGTGTAAGGCAGGAAGGATATGGAACTTTGGGTTCAACAGCATTCTGAGCATGTTTTTCTTCGAGCGTGTTCTAGGATTGAGCCCTAGAGTGGACGTTCCTCTCCACAGGGTTCGATATCTGTCCCAACGGCGTTGGGAAGATGCTATGCGCAGACTGGGGGGTGGTAGGGTGGTCAGTCCATATCCAGCTAACTTCTTTCCATGGTGGCTACGACAGATTGTTGCCATAAATGACTACCCCTATGAAGGGATAGATTTCCGGGGGGATCCGGACATGCCATTTCCACCAGGATCGGCATATGGAGAGATAGGTACCGAATCTCGACTCTCACTCTTTTTTAAAAATTTTGGATTTATTTAATTTTTTTGTATTTTCTTGATTATGTGGAATCAAAAAGACATGTTTTTGCGCGACAACACATAGTGACACCTACCATTCATGTGCAGATGTGGGACCACAGTGACCAAAGGGCTTCCCATGTCATAGACAGAGGGGAAGAGGAGACGACATCACCGATGTGGATGCGGAGCGAACGCTCCAAAGCATTCATACCAACTTTGTGAGACTGACTCATAGAGTTCCCATGGTGCAAGTCGAGGACTTTCCTGAGGCCATGCAATGATAGGTGGTGGGAGTACCACACGCATGGGTGCATTTATTTCGATGGCTAGCTAGAGCTGTGGTGACGTACCATGATCACAACCCTCCTCCTCCATAGGACTAGACACCTGGGAGTGTATATGTTTTGTACAACCGTGTATTATATGATCGAAGCTTTGAAAGCTCCACTTTTGTATATGACACTATGTATTACCACATTTTTTATATATAAAAAAGTTTTATGGTGATCGATTTATTTATTTACATGTGTAAAAATGTTTGTGATTAATTTATTATGATTGATACAAATGCTAATCTAACACGTAGTTAGCATATGAGTAAGCAACTTGATTATTATTTCTTGAAATGTGTATATATGTTATACTGTCAAATTGTCATTCTAACAAACTCACACGTAAGAACCTTCTCAATAACGTCGGATCTCTAACATGGTACAAACCATTGAGCTGTGACACTACCAACTCTGAATCAAGACGTACCTCAAGAGATAGAATGCCATGCGAAATGGCATCCCGTAGAAGCTCAATAACGGCGCTATATTCAGCAACATTGTTGGAAGATGGCCATAGACATACACCTCCTGAAGACAGTACCTGACCCATAGGAGTATAAATCACCCAAGAAGCAGAGGCTGAGTGTTGAGTGTGACGGCTTGCACCATCCACGAATCCTATGTAGGTGGAAGATTCCATTGACATCTGCAAAAAGAAATGGAAACTAATCACAAATCCGATCACGATAAGAAAAAGACCTAACTATGGAAAGTTGTACAATAATATACAACAAGCAGCCTTGGCTAAAGATCATGCATAGTATTTTTTGAGATAGAGCCCATTTTTAGGCTCCGCCAAAGCTGTGCCTTCGTAATCGACCAACTCATAGGCACCCTTCTCTAATACACGCTTGACCACGTAAGGACTACGCCACATAGGATTAAATTTCCCTGCCCCCAAGGGTTATTTCGATTGATCCCACAAAAGGACCAAGTCTCCTTCACTAAACACTCTTGGACGGATAGACTTATCGTATTGGACCTTAACACGACGTTTATTAACCTCTAGAGCCACCAAGGCATCTTGACGCTGCTCATCAAGTTGCTCAAGGTGAACCAAACGCTCCTCCAAAGGTGAAGTGTATGGTAAGATTTCCACAGCTAGCTTCAACGAAGGGATCTCGCATTCAACCGGAAATATTGACTCCACTCCATGTACAAGCTGATATGGAGAAAAACTAGTGGCAGTCTTAACCGCGGTTCGATATGCCCACAAAGTAGGGTATAACATAATATGCCAATTCGTCTTGCTTTGTGCGATGGTTCATTGGAGGATGGACTTGAGTGATTTATTCACTGCTTCAACCTATCCATTCGCTTGGGGGTAATAAGAAGAGGAGTTCTCTTTCTTATACCCTAACTTGGATGCCAACTCTTCCATCATACGGTTCTGAAAGTGCAAGCCATGGTGAGTGACAAGCTCTTTCGGAATCCTGAACCGAGTAATGATTTGGTTGAATACGAAGTGAGCAGATGTCTCACTGTCATATTTTACTGTAGGCATTGCCTTAGCCCATTTCATGAAATAATCAATAGCCACTATAATATTATGGTGCCCCCCAGCCGAAGCTGGGTTGCAATCCATAAAATCGAGCCCCCACTCAGTGAAGGGACCGCCGATGATAATAGGATGTAACAGGGCAGGTTTCGAGCGCATATTATGTGCGAACACCTGGCAAGGGTGGCACCTCTTGACCACATCAACACAATCTTTAAAGATCGACGGCCAGAAATAACCCGCTCTCAAAATCTTTTGAGCTGTAGAAAGCCCAGATAAATGACAACCACACGCCCCTCCATGGCAATCATTCAGCACAACCTCAGCCTCCTCATGAGTCAAACAACGTCGTAAAATGGAATCTACCCTACGGTGGTACAAAGTATTGTCCACTATAAGGTAGTTCTTAGAGACGTGACGTACTCGTCGTCGTTCATCTCGCGAGAGGTGAGTAGGGGTCCTTTGTGTTTTCAGATATACTATGATATCCCCATACCATGGGTTAGACATTGAGATTAAGAAGATGTGTTCATCGACAAACGTATCCTCACAAACCAACTCCTCGGCCTCACTCGGGAAATTTGATATAAGCTCTGCAAAAATTAACAACTTCTTCGACTTTGCCGAAACAAATTCGAGATCGAATTCTTGCAGAATGACAATCCATTTATTATACTTTCCCCCAATCATCCTTCGTGTGAGGACGAACTGAAATGGATTGACATGGGCCATAACCAAGGTCTAGCGAAGGAGAATATAATGTCTCAAACGCTGAACCGCATGTACGGTAGCTAAAGCAAGCTTCTCGACATGAGAATAACGAATCTCTGCGTCAATAAGGTTTCAGCTCAGATAATATATGACATGCTCTTGGATCTCCTCATCCTCTTGAACCAAAATCATACCAATCGTCTCTAAGGACGCAGCCACATATAATAAAAAATCGCGGCTATAATCCGGAGGACTAATCACCAGGGCTGATGCTAGGGCTCGCTTGAGTGCATCGAAGGACTCCTGGGCTCGCTCATCCCATTCAAAGGGAGTATCCTTCTTCAAGAGACGCATGAAGCCTCTAGTCAAATTGGCAAAGTTGACAACAAATCTTCGTAAGAAGTTTGCCATGCCTTGCAAACACTGAAGATGGTGAATGTTCTTTGGGGGAGACAACTGAAGTATTGCCTCAACCTTTAAGGGGTCGACTCTTATACCCTCGTTTGAAACGATGAATCCTAATAAATGACCTGACTTCACGCAAAAAATGCACTTATGAGGATTTAATCTAATTGAATAGTCCCGTCATCTTTCGAATACCAATCTCAAGTGATAGGAATGACGTATTCTCATACGAGAATGAGCAGCGAGGTCATCCAAAAATACTTCAATAATAGACTTGAGATCGTGGAAAATCAAGGTCATCGCCCGCTGAAATGTAGCTCTGGAATTTTTAAGCCCAAAAGGCATTTTTCGATATGCAAACGTTCCCCAAGGACAAATAAATGCAATCTTGTGTTGGTCCTCAGGTTTAATCTGGATCTGATTATACCTGGAAAAGCCATCCATAAAGGAGAACAGCTCGCTACCCGCACACTCATCCAAAATTTGATCTATAACTGGTGTGGGGAAGTTATTCTTAGGACAGGCACGATTTAAATCACGGAAATCAGTGCATATTCGGATCGCTCCTTGCTTCTTATCCACCGAAACGGGGTTTGAAACCCACTCCATCAAGGGAATGGGATAGATGAAACCAACTTTCAATAACTTCTCTATCTCTGCCTTAATAGCGGGTGCTTTCCTAGGATTCACGACGCGTAAACATTGTCGAACAGACTTAGCGTTGGGGTAAGTCTTAATCTCATGTTCGACAATCCAAGGGTCAATACCTGGAATCTCATCATAGGACCAAGAAAAAACATCATGGAATTCCTTGAATAGCTCGGTATATTCGAGAATCTCAGCATGGGAACATTCCGCCCCAATATAGACATTCTCAATGGTGCCAGGATTGTGAGAGATGTTGATAGGAATCGTGGAAGATATCTTCGCCATGTTTCCATCAGCCATCAGACCAGGAGAGCTTAATGGAACCACGGGACTACCAACTCTCTGACTAAGAATCTCCCTATAATCCTCATGCTCCAAACGGTCAAGCGGTGGAAGGAAGTGTGATCGATGATGAAGTTCCTCCCATGGCATCTCAACACCCGACATAGCCTCGATGATCGCTTCATATGAAGGGAAAACCATATCAAGGCAGTCGTGGGCATGAGAAGATTGTACTGCCCATGCCGGCAACACATAGGGGTCTTCCTCTTCCGTCCGCGAAGAGGAAGAACAAGGCTCTGCAACACTCTTAAGATTAGCTTGATAAGCTATCATGGCTACAGGAAGAGACACGTTGGTCTCGACAGGCTCACTCAAAGTACTCGATGTAGGAAGAATCCAAGGATCTTCCATATGAGTCATGTGAAAAGACACTGAGGTCGTAGAAGTCAAAGCCTTATTGGAACAAGATCCTATCATGAGGACTGGTGCATGACAACTAAAGCTTCCCATAAGGGATGGATACATTCCTACACCCACACTCCCAGTTGCCAGCTAAGAGTGCTCAACGATCGGGACCGAAGCTCCCGAAGATGCAGTAATAGGCGAATTCTTGAATGCCATTTGATCAATCATTACAATCTTCCCGTTATGTGGAAATCATACAACACGGAACAAGGAAGAAGCAACGGCTTGCATACTATACATCCAGTTCCTACCCAGTAAGAGATTGTAGTCAAGGGGTGCATCAACCACCTCAACCTCTATCACAACGGTCTTCCCCCCCAAACAGACTTTAAGGGAAGGAAGGATGTCATGCGGCCTAAAAGATCTCCCATCAAAATTAGTTAACATAGTCACTGACTTAGACAGCTCAGGAGAACCCAGACCCTTCCAACAGGACAAAGACATCACAGAAGCCGCAGTGCCTTCGTCAATCACAGTACGCTTGACGATCATATTAAGACATTCTACATGCACCAAAAGGGACACATAGTAGGGCAAGCAAGGCTGCAATCCTGCGGTTTCAAATTTGATCACTGAGGAAGAATCATCACCGTTCACACCAAGAGCAGAAAGCAAGGCCTTCCTTTGAGAAGGACAACTCTGAAGCACTTCCAATGCAGACATCGCACAATGAGTATGTCCCAAATCCTTGACAACTGAATAATTCTGGGTGGCTCGGGCATTTGGATTATGCCCCGAACGCTTAAGGACTCCCTTAGGAATGCGAGGTGCAGCCTCAGGTTTATCCGCAGGTTTCTCAATGCGCAAAGGGGTTCTTGGTGGATCAGGCTCTTTGCCTGGGCTGGGTTGTGACGAACCATAATATTTCGCATGAGTCACAACCTTCGCAGCACGGACCATGTTAATGCAGCCACGAGCACTAGTCTCTGGTGGATCATTCTCACTAGATTGGTCATGGGACTTCGAGTTCATATTCTGGTTATTCAGTGAAGGGTTCGTTATCACAGCTGGGCCTTGTGCTAAGAATCTGGAAGCTTCATCAATCCGAGGGCACAAGTAAGTGAGGTGATCATCCTTACATAGCTTGCAAGGGAATTTAACCTTACATTTCTCTTGCTTGTCCTCCCCAGCATTCTTACTGTTCTTGTCATTATTGGTAGCATTCTCATTCTTATTCTCACCCTTTCGATTATTATTCTTACCCTTTCTTCTATTCCATCCAGGCTGCTGGTTACCCTTCTGGTCCAACAATTGCACGGAAATTACATTCACCGTTTGGGCGGGTTGAGACGAAGCTGTAGCTTGTCCCGAAGCAGATTGGTTGAGTGACAACTGACTAACTTGTTTTGCAACTGAATCCGCAGGTTTCACACTTGCACAACCCACAATGCCATCGGCATGTGGTCCAGGTTTGACCTTGGGATCGAAACTGGAATGAGGAGCGTTGGGAATAATCTCATATAAAAAACCGGACTGAGCATAGATCAAGTCCATTTCCTGTGCCCTAAAGATCGCTTGTTCCTCATTCTGCACTCCGGATGTGGAAACATCCTTCGCTATATATGGCAATAACGACTTGAGGAACCACTCGAGAAGGAACTTCGGCGGTATAAAGGCTTTAATTAATCTCTTCCGTCTACGCCACTCGTGAATATGATCAGAAATATGGGTGGCTTTATCTTGCCGAAATGTCGACAAGAGTTCAGTACCAACGTCATAGCGCACTGGTAGCTGGAAGTGATTAAGAAAATTCATCGCAAGGTCGTCGAACAAAGCAAAAGCACCCTCAGGTAAATCTATATACCATTTCCCAGCAGGCCCTATAAGGGTGCGTTGAAATAGTCTCAAACGGATCGAGTCCTACGAATTCGAAGAGCACCAAAGGTGAAACGTAGTAACGTGTTTGCTCAAATCCTCTCCCGATTTGCCTTCGAACTTAGGTATGTCCGAAGGAAGCTTGGTAGGGACAACCGGCCAAGCCAGGTCATGAGCCACAGGATCGTTCGTAAGTCTCGATAAGTCAGGAAGGTTAAGCGTTGCGAGGAAAGGGAGCCTAGGATGATGAGGTCAATGGACCACTCCCTGGTTCATATAGGGTTGAGCACCACCATGGCCTTGGCCATAGTGTCCTCCTCCTGTTTGACCCGTGTAGGGTGGCGTGGAAGTACCATGATATGGTGGACCTTGACTAGTAGGAGCTATGAAGCCATAATTAGGAGAGTAAGTAGGTTGTTGATACCCGCCTCCATAAGGTGAAGAAACCTATCCATATTGCATCCCGTAATAAGGTCCATAGGTCATCGCATGTGATGTCCCATGGGACACTCCGTAGGTAGGAAGATAAGCTCCGAAAGGGGGGACATACATACCAGAAGTAGGTATATACGCCCCGGAAGTAACAAGCTGACTGCTAGAAGCGTGAACATAGCCTTCCGAAGCAACGAGCGGTATGTAAAATTGAGACACAATCGGACTAGTAACCGCAGTACGGACCTAACTCATAGCCATATACCGGCTCGAAGGACCACGTGAATAAGGTGGAGGATGTAAATTTGAAGAACTCGAAATCGAGGACAAAGGAATATGAGTAATAAGATATGTACTACCACCTATCGTCACTCATCTCGGATCTAGTATCCTAATGGGATTGCTAACCCTAGACCTAGGAGGGAGATAAGATGTAGCTTCCACCACTAGGACGGAAGGTGCAATGTGACTAGTACTCCCAAACCTCTCTGCAAGGTAAGGAATGGGATTGCCCCCAGGCATAGTTCTAGGCTCGAAGTCGGATTCAACATGAAATGTCAAATCGTGCATAGGAAAACCAGACATAGCATAACTACCGTAGCTAGTGCTGGCAGGTTCAAAGTGAGTCTCAAATTCTTTCGGCATTCCATACCAGTAATGTGTCAATGGGGAATCATCCCTAGAGTGAGTAGGTCTATCATGCAAGGATCCTATCTGGGAAATCATAGGACCGAACTCAGCTAGGTCAGGTGAAGGATCATATGTAGGAGTAAGTTCCCCATCATCAATACGAATGGGAGGAGGTGGTTCAGGAATATTCTCTGAATGGTCCTCCATGGTGTGTGAATTAGTGTGTGACATAGTCTGCCTGGACTATCTAGGTCTCTCTCCCAAAGGAGGAGGATAAGTAGAAGGCGGAAGTCCTGCTAACCGACGAGAACGGCGAGGAACTGCTCCCGAATCCACAATGACTCAAAAAAAATAACAAATACTCTCTATTTACGTAAACCCTAGGCCAACTAGCGTGCACAGAGCAATCACTAATAAAATCTAAAGCCAAATGCAAGCAAACAAGGGCTGGATAAGTGAGCTCCCGAATGAAGCAGGTATGTCTCGCCTAGGAGAGGCTTGAGACTCCCATACACAACAAGCGAAGGTACGTAACCAATTATTGTGGCCCTCAGCTTCAACGCGTAAAGTGACTATGCTGTCTGACCCCAACCTGGCCAGGACATCAGCAAAATAACCTCTACAAGTACCCCCTCGATATCCTAGGTAAGGTCACTAAGGTCACCTCAATATAATTAAAGCTCCGGCGGACAGTCGCAGGCGGGATTAACCGTATGGGCAGGGTAGCAAAGCCCGAAACTCTCAAAAGAGCCCCCAGATACGAATACAATCCTGGAAATATCTCCGGTGCTACTCAGTTATGACTAGGGGTCATCCCAATCAATAACCGCTCACACTGCCTCGTGCTTAAATCCCGTTTGAGAGGAGGATCCTGAGAACAATGGTTATACCAAGGATTTCACACACTCCCTGGACAGACACCTAGATGTTGTTGTTTAGTGATCTTGGAGAATTGACTTACAATGAACTATTCCAAGATCCTAAAACCTAAGCTTGTTGGTGCACCCTAGAAAAGAAAAGAGTGTAATTCATTTTATTTAGCATTGATTTTAGTTGGCTTTATTACTCAAAAAAGGGATATGATCATGCAACTAGTGGTGTTATGACGCAACAAGAAGTAAAATGCACACCGTAACAATCAATGCAAATGCATTGTGTCCATGAAAACAGGGTATCCGTACTACGTGAAATGCACAATTTTTCTTCAAATGAATGCAAATATTTCCTATATGAAGTCCTAACTAGTACTCCAAAGAAAATATAGATCTAATACAAGTACAATGCAAAGTGCAAAATGCAATGCATGATGATAAGCAAATGTTTTTGGATTTTTTGAAAATAAAAGAGAAGCAAAAAGCAAAATAATGATTCTACCACCCTCAGACTTTGCAAGCACACATAAACAACATTCAAGCAAAGCACTAAGGTAAAATAACTCTAATGCACTAATCTCAAACAAAAAATCGAAAATACCATGACAAGAACTTTCCTAAAAAAAAAATTAGGCTAAAAAAAAAAACGTTTCTGGTCAGGAACAGTGGTCTAAACAGACTCAGGCAGTGCCAAAGGAGACTCAACAACTAACAGCATTCACCCAGCAACCAAATATCTTCCACAAAAAGGAAAAACCAAAGGTATACGCGACTGTTCGCAGTAAACCCGCGTGTATACACGGAAATCACAGAGGAAACCGCGTGTATACGTGACTGTAAATCAAAAACCTGCGTATAGGAAGAAAAGGTGTATAAAACAAGGCAAACAGGCAGGCTGAGACAAATTTCACACAAATCAGACTCTACCAGGCATACATGCCCCCAGACCCAACATAGAAACAAGAGAGAAAGAGCAATTCAAATACATTGAATGCCGAGAAAATCACCCCCAGAAGACAACTACTAGGAACTCCCCAGCAGAGTTGCCAATTCTGTTATGTAGAGAAATTCCTATGGCTTGGGGTACCACAACAGACAGCTTTGACTCCAGAAATCAATCTTTCCCAATATGCAATAGAAATAAAATGTCTAACACTAA
>LPNX011121477.1:204946-228639 GCA_001517045.1 Pseudotsuga menziesii
GAATCCTCCATCTCTTGATAGCAAGCTCACAAGTAAAAGGCAAGCTTGGGAAGAACACAAAAGTGCTCCAAGGGACAAAGGGATGTAGACTCAAGTATAATTTCCAGCAACAATGGACTATAGTTTCTTTGCTCTTAATTCTCTCTATATGCCTTCAATGTACCAAGGGGTTCCTTATATAGCTTTCAAAGGGATAATGAAAGGTCGAATCCGAGCGATCTCAAGGCATATGGAAGGCCAGGAGTCGAATGAGTCGAATCCATGTCAAGGAAAAATCCAAAAGGATTTGGATTATGCACACATCCCGATGTACGCGGTTATACTGGTCAAACCCGCGTATGTACACGGTTATCGGGTTAAAAGCCACGTATATCATTTTTCATATGGTTTTATGGATGATCAAGGAAACATCAAAGGACAAAATATGGTCCATGGGGTCTAAGGAGTCTGCAGCGGGACAGGGGAAGGCCATACAAAGTGTGATTCACCAAGAGTGGTGAAATCCGCTATAACACATGTACCTATACTTTTGTACTCCACGCACTCCTAATAGGCGCATCAACTACTCTTTTAGATATACAAACAAAACAAACAACCACTCACTGGATACAGGCAGATCAAAAAGGCTCTTTTGTAAGTCGTCCTCCGTCCTAAAAATACCTCAGGTGCGGAGACTTTGAAACTAGACTTCATTTTCTTAAACTATACTTTATACTTCTTAGGTTTCTGCTAAATTTTAAAGCTTTAATCGATATTAGGTGGCCTTGCAAATCCTATGGAAGGAGGTCCTTGTTATCAATTGTACACAAAATATGTCTATGAGATTTCTCTAAAGCCAAAGATGAGTTTATTCCCTGCACCAGACGTGCTTTGACATCCTCGATAATGCCACTTTGAGATCCTGGGCAATGCCACTTACATACTTTGACCACTGACATCCTCAATTATGCAGGCTATGCAGGCAACGTGGTTGGTAAGTCCCTGTATGCCCTTCTTGGTGCCATGATCACTCATATCTCCATGATTATAAAATTAAATGTTGGATGAACTAATACACTACCTAATTTATTGAGCAGAGTTCTCATCTTGAACTTTCATAAGGTTTCAACATGTTCACAAAAATGAAAAATCCTAGCTATGTATCATTTGTGTGAAAAGTCTTGACAAAACTGGAAATTGTATTAGACTGTTACCAATTGGAGGAATTAAGCCGTGCTCCAAATCCTTGCTTTGAGGGAGATGGTTATCATAGACTTAAGCAATTAGAAACTTCTACATTCTGTAAATTTTTCTATTTGTTAGATTTCAAGCTGCAATTACTGTTTAGGTTGGAGCTTTTTGTTTTTCTTTCAGCAGTTCTGGGACATTTACAACTGTTTCCAGGAGCCTTCCCCCAATAACAAACTTTCTTTTAGAAAGCAAGATTGCTTGCCCTATGAAGTGATTGTTTGTCCAATGGAATCATGGAAGCAATGAATTCGTTCTACGTTTGGATGTACTCAGCCAATTCTCGTGTTTAATTTTATTGCTTTTTTTTTCTTATATACACATTTTGAATGTACTCAGCCAATTCTCGTGTTTAATTTTATTGCATTTTTTGTTCTTATATACACATTTGAATAGGATATCCTTGTAGGAGCTTCGATATCTTGATAAGTACCTGGTTTTTGGAAACACTACAAGAAAAGTCATTAGTCCAGAAATCAGGTTCCAAAAACTCAAACGAAAGTTTCCAATTCCACACGCCCATCGATTCGAAAAGGTACAAATTCATTGTAACTACCAACAGTTGCAAGGTACTACCACTGTGATCAAATTGCACTGAATTTTTAACTCCTTTTTATCTTGCGCAAATACCTTTCTTGACACCATCATATCTCACTGTCATAAGGAAATGCACAAAATTTGCAACATTTTCCTGGTTTTTCACATCCCAAATTCTCATAAAGATTTGTGTAGTCCTAGTTCCTAAGATGAGACCATTAGGATGGAAAGAAGTAGATTGGAGGAGGGGAGAGCTCAGATTTGTGGCCTCTTCATGCCTTTGTATTCACCATAGACCAGTCTTTTTGAGGGAGAGTTGAGCTTCAACTCGAACTCACCAAATTCTGATAACTACTATCATTATTACATATTTATATGTTAACCAATTGTGTGCTCTTCTACAGTTTTTAATGAGTTTAATTAAATCACTTTGTGTTCATCCATTCATATGATTTTTTCATCTTTCAACATATTTTGTCTGAATTTCTTATGCTTATAAAGGCTACTTTCATGATTGAACAAATGGCATTTGGAATTTATGTAATGAAAATCTAATCGTAGATGTTATTAGAGACTTTTATATTGAATACTATGCCTTGTACATAGTCATATTGTTTGTAAAGGTTGGTTGTTGTTATGATAAATTTGCAATAGGCACCAAGTTCCATCTAATGTCCCTAGGCATATTCTATAAACTCATGCAAGAATATATAATGGAATATGACCATTCTTGGAGGGAAATTCCTTGAAACCATCCTCAAAGACAACCAAGTAACCCAAGAGGAGATCAATCTCTATGAGGTAACAATGCTTCCCCAGAAAATTTCTTTGACATGGTCTTGAATATATTCCATTCACTCCATATTGGAAACTTCTGCAAAAAAATATCCCCTATTAGAAAACCTAGAAAAATATGAGTAAAATAAAGAATAATAAGATTTAGAACAAACCGAGATCTAATAATTGATCATACATGTATGATAATGTTGGATTGCCAATTTTGTTAACAATTCGACCAAGTTACTTTGTCAGATATCCATGGAATAGGGTACCAAGATAGTTAACTCAATCCTCAGCTGAGACTTTGGAAAATCTATAGGATCCGAACCATACCCTTGTGGAAAGTGGCTGATAGAATAAGGAATAGAATAACATTAAAGGGAGGAAAATGATTCTCATCTTACTATTAAATAGCTTTAACTCCTTGTCACCCTGGAGATAACGTCGCAGTAGTAGCCACTCACCCTTACTAAGCTTTGCACTAGTTGGATGAAAGTATTAAATATCAACCTTCGGTCATGACTTAGTAATGTTTAACAAGTTATAACATGAGTGTGGACTTACACACTTTCATGTGAACTTTCTAGGAACTTCATCACCATGGAAGAGGTTTAATAACTCCTTAACCACATTAAAGAGGTACTAATGTTTCTTCACTCCATGATATTAGTTTATACTCATGCCATATGGGTAGGAGACCTTGGTCTCCATCCTTAAATTTATTAATATGATCCTTAAGTCATGACAGCTGAAGTTAGTCAACCTAAATACATTATAAACCAACCAAATGAAATTAAGAAATGTTTAACAATGCAACATAAGAATCCAAATTTAGTGTAGTACTTACCTTATTTTGTTCAAATACAATCTAAGTACACTTGATTTTTTATGTTCATATAGTCATAACCTACGGACATTTAGTAAAATTGTTAGCTATTTCAACTAAGTAAGCAAAATAACCTAAAAGAGATTGAAATTCTTGAGTTAAATAAATTATCTCTTGGAGTAAAAAAAATTAAATTAAATTTATTGTAAAGGTAAACTTATTTTTGAAGGATCATTACAACATCTTACTCACATGCCAAAGATGGTCTCTTCATGGTTTATGTTGTGTCTTAAGTCCCCACACATGGAATGTAATGTTTAGATAAATATTCCATGGATTAGAAGCTATGTTTCTACACCAAACTATGCCCTTATCCCAAAGAAACAGATCAAGTTTTTCATACCTTGAAATCATCACCATATCAAACTCATAATCCAAACATTATTTATTAAGGGAATGTGTGATTCCCTTAGCAACGAAACATGTCATGTGATCCCCATATAAATATATGTTATGTCCTATTCCCTCACCTTTTATCCCTACACCATGGCATGGGAATTGAGAACCAACCTTGGTATGTTAATTCTCAAATTAATGATGGACATATCTCACTCATATGATAAATGTTTTCTACGTAATGAATTTGTGACTTTTTGGGGTGCTATATGTTGATTGTACAACATTAGGAGTCATTCTATGGAATTTTGTTACATCAAGTCAGGACTTGTGTTGTATCAAGTCCTATCTATATTCTCATGTGTTGACGTGGGATGCTATTATTGAAGTCTTGTTTTGTATCAAGACTGTAGACTTGTGTCAATTCTAGAATTGTGTTGTATCAAGTCAATGATTCTCATAAATGGTACCCTATGATATGGATCTCCAAGTATGGAGATGGGGTTGTGATTTATATCAAGCAATGATCCTCATACGATCATCCAATGAATGGAAACCCATTGAGGTGGACCTCTAGTGATAGAGGTAAATGTTATGTGGTATATTACTAACCATGGTCATTTGAGATGGATAAAGATATTAAGTCTCCTCTAGATACTGATCACCTCTAGAGTGAACTACTTTAGGATATGACTATATGGTTCGGGGTAGTATAATATGATCATAGCACTTGACCATTCTTTTGAGTATAATATTATATGATAGATGATTAATAGACCATGAAATGAGATAAAGAGATAAGCAATAAATAGATAAAGAGAAAAAGAATTCAAAATTACCCATGCAAATGTTTGAGTGAACTCAAGTTGTAAAGATTCAGTTTGCCTCAACAATGCTTGAGTTACAACATCAGTTGAACTATTAATGAATGTAATTAATTAAGTAAAGAAGAGATAAGTGTTCATCAATCAACATGGATTAGTTACTAAAGATATCCATGCAAAAGTTAATAATAATATATTGGATGGAAAACACTAAAGTTGAAGCACCATGACACTTAAGTTAGCCTCATAACTAAATGGTCATGCATTCAGTTAAAGATCGTATTCATTTCAAAGACAAGTTAACCATCAATTAAAGTTCAATATGGAAGGAATGTTGCATATCTTGTGCATGGAGAGGAATCTAGGGCACTAACTTGGCACTAGTGTAAGAAAGGCACTAATAATTCCATGGAGAGAAACTGATGCTCCCAATGAATGTTTCTCTAAGACAATTTCCATATTTGATTCTCCTGGAGCATTCTTTGGTCAAACAATTCGCTAGGGTTTGCATGGCATGAGTTTTTACGTGTTATTAAAGTGTTTGGAACTTGGAAAGATCATTACAGTTGATTGAGCATCTCTCTTATCGAGTAATATTCTTATCTTGTAAAAGTCATTTTATGCAATATATCTATTCTACTCTAAATAATTGTTGGCATTTTTTATCCTCTCTGTTATGAGGATTTTCAGCAGGTTACATCTTGTGTTATGGATGAATTATTGTGTGTGATTGAATTGTTCATTGTTACATTTGCTCCGTATATTATTGATAAAAAGTTTAAAGTTCTAAGCTCTACATATTTTCTCAAAACATTGACATGGTATCAGAGCTTAGGGTGTGAAGGAGTTGAGTTTGTGCAAGCAACTAGAAACCTACATGAGCCTAAGGATTTGAGCAAAGTTTGAGAGCCATAACATCGATCTTCATCCGACTTAAAGATCGTCTTGAGGGTAATTCAAATATCAACACATGGAAGAAAAATGTATTGAACATATTGGAGGATAGCTACGTATCCACAGTGATAGAGGATCATTCATATAATGTAGTTATAATCAAAATCAAGTCAATTTTCACCAAGGAACAAAATATTTTCGTCATGGAAAGAATGAAGAAAGGGAGGAAACTAGTCCTGTCATTATTCCAAGAGACAAATTTGTGGAGAATTTTCGATCTAAACATGAGGAATCATTCAAAACCATTGAAAACCCACTTCCCAAATGGGCTCATTCACCGAATTGTCAATTATATTTCAAAAATTCATAATTACTTGGGATATATGCTTAGGTATTTGAATAAGAACTTTTCAGAATTTTTGTTATGGCCAATTTTCCAAACTAAACGAATTGCTTGAACGGCCCGGGGATTTGTGGATTGGATATTATCCTTATTTAATGGATCTTGTGTATAATAATAGCCTCATAGGATTAAGAAATCATCCAAGGAAGAAGATGATGACCACCGGAATAAGTATTTTATTTAGTGCAGAATAACACTCGCTCCAGTTTACATGGGATCCAAATTCCCCATGCAAAGATTCGCTACCTCACACATGGATCCATATTTGCAAGTTAAAGATGCAGTAAGTTTCTGTGAAGGAAGAAAATCAAGACTAGGGGACTGCGGTAATCTTCGCAAGGAAGCAAATATCAAGAGGGATCCCACAGTACAAACAATAAAAGATAATTTTTTGAATTTTATATGCTTTTATAAATCATATCTAGAGGATTTTGAATGTGTTTGATTACAACTATATAGATCTGGATTCCTAGAGTTAGTAAGCATGTTAGGGAATAACATGTCAAGCATATAGTCTATCTTTTATTGGCATATAGTAAATCTCATGAAAATACATGTTATGATGAATATGGCACAGCATAAGATATGAATATATAGGGTTACATGATTGTTCATGAGATATGGATATAAAGGATGCATAAGTATTCATGAGGTATGAATATGGATGTGCATAATTTATTTATGAGATATGAATTATTGTTACGCCGAAACATTGATTTAATATGTATACATAATTGTTTGAACCATTATCAACACATTGGAGTATTCATGTGATTAAATTTATGAGATTTGGTTATACTGAAACTTTGCTTAAAATTTTTGCATGCCAGTGTGTGCTATTTGTCATTGTATTGAAATGAATGGATTATGTAAGGTTGTTAATAACTTCAATAAATTTGGCTTGTAGTGAAATACCATATGCTATGGCCTATAAGAAGTGAATGGGAAATATTAAATGAGGAATGATTCTAACGGCTGATCAGAAAGAGAGCGAGATGCTATGAAGAGGGAGCTTCCTTGGAGTAGACCAGGGGCTTCTTATGTTTCTTAAGAAGAAGTCAGAATAAAACCCCTAATATTATTTTGAGAGATGTGAATACTCCTAAAGATATTTAAAAATATCTTATTTACATTCATGTGTCAAGAAGAGCTTAGTACATAAATGAGCATGAGTCTCTTTGATGCGGAATCCATTTTATGATTCTCACATCTAGATGATGAGAGGGAGAATCTAGATTCGCTAGCTCCTGAAGAACTAGTAAAACTAGTTGTTGTACCTCTTATTAAGAGGAGACCATCATGATACTCATATTCAAAAGGAAGCTAAGAAAAATATTCAAGAATCTTGTTATGATTATTCAGATTAAAGATGTGGCAATCACTAGTCAAAGATTATCTTTAGTTAAGGAAAATATGTAATAAGGATCCTGGAGAGTTCAGGATGATGGACTATATGTCCATGTCCACACATATGAAGATCAATCTAAATTTGATAATTATTAATTCAGATTTGGAGAATCTCAAAGTTAGTTGAGATGTACCTAATTAGTACCAAGATGTGATATATTACTAACCATGGTCATTCAAGGTGGATAAAGCTATTAAGTCTCATCTAGAGACTGGTCACCTCTAAAGTGAATTACTTTATCAAATGACTACATGGTTCGAGGTAATATAATATGATCATAGAATGTGACAATTCTTCTTAGTATAATATGATATGATAGTTGATTAATAGACCATGTAGTAAGATAAATAGATAAGCAATAAAGAGACAAATAGAGATAATTCGAAATTGCCCATGCAAATGTTTGAGTGAACTCAAGTTGTAAAGCTTCAGTCTGCCTCAATCAGTGCTTCAATTACAACATCAGTTAAACTATTAATGAATGAAACCAGTTAAGTAAAGAAGATCTCAGTTTTTATCAAACAACATGTATCAGTTAACTAAAGAGATTCATGCAAAAATTAATAATAGTATCTTGCATGGACGACACTAAATTTGAAGCACCATGACAGTTAAGTTAGCCACCTAACTAAATGGTCATGCATTCAGTTAAATATTGAGTTTAGTTCAAAGTTAGATAACTTTCAGTTAAATCTATTCTTGGAAGGTATGGCACATGTCTTATGCATGGATAAGAATCCAAGGCTTCTGACTTAGCACTAGTGCAAGCAAGGAACTAATGATTGCATGGAGAAAACTGATGCTCCCAATGAATGTTTCTCTAAGTAAATTCACAATTTTGATGCTCCTGGAAGCATTCTTTAATGAACCCATTCGCTGAGGTTTGCATGGCATGGTATTTTGCTTGTTATTAATATGCTAGGAATATGGAAAGATCATAACAATTGATTCGGTGGGTCTATCTTTTGTATTGCTCTGTATTCTTTCTTATCAAGAAATATGCTTATGTTGTAAAATTCATTCAATGCCCTCTATATATTATACTATGAAGAATTTTTGGGATTTTTCATGCTCTCTTTTATGAGGATTTTCCCCAGGGTACATCATGTGTTGTGGATAAATGATTGTGTGTGATTGAATTATTCATTGTTACAAGTGCGTAGTATATTATTAATTAAAGTATTAAAGTTTGAAGCTCTCCATATTTGCTCAAAGCATTAACACATGTAAGGTAATATTTCAGTACATACTATATTGATGAGAAGATTGCAGATATGTGGACAAATCCGTTGTTAGTGACGAAGTTGAGATACTTTCGAGATAAGCTTGGTTTAGTAGAAAATGCCTAGTATAGCAAATAATTCCTCCCTCGTTGAGAGGGAGTGTTGATTGTACATAATCAAGAGTCGTTCTCCATACTTGTGTTGTATCAATTCCTATCTATATCCTCATGTGATGAGGTGGGATGCTAGTACTGAATTCATGTGTCATATCAAGACTATAGACTTGTGTTGTATCAAGTCAATGATTCTTATAGACGGTACCTTCTGATATGGATATCCAAGTATGGAGATGGGCTTGTGAGTTATATCAAGAAATAACCCTCATATGGTCATCTAGAGAATCGATGCCCATTGAGGTGGACCTCTAGTCATAGAGGCAAATGTTATGTGATATATTACTAACCATGGTCATTTGAGATGGGTAAATCTATTAAGTTCCATCTAGAGTCTAATCACCTCTATAGTGAATTATTTTTGCATGTGACTATATGATCTGGGGTAGTATAAATAATATGATCATAGCATGTGACAATTATTCTGAGTATAATATTATATGATAGATGATTAATAGACCATGCAGTAGGATAAAGAGATAAGCAATAAAGAGATCAAGAGAAAGAGAATTTGAAACTACCCATGCAAATGTCTGAGTGAACTCAAGTAGTAAAGATTTAGTTTGCCTCAATCAGTGTTTTATTTACAACATCAGTTGAACTATTAATGAATGTAATCAACTAAGTAAAGAAGAGCTTAGTTTTCATCAATCGACATGCATCAATTAACTAAAAAGAGATCCATGCAAAAGTTAATAATAGTATCTTGCATGGTCGAAACTAATGTTGAAGCACCATGACACTTAAGTTAGCCTCCTAACTAAAAGGTCATGCATTCAGTTAAAGATTGAGTTCATTTCAAAGACAAGTTAACCATTAGTTAAAGTTTAGTATGGAATGAAGGGCACATATATTGTGCATGAAGAGGAATCCAAGGAATTGACTTAGCACTAGTGCAGGAACGACGCTAAGGATTGGATGGAGAGAAACTGATGCTCCTAGTGAATGTTTCTCTAAGTCAATTCGCAGTTTTGATGCTCCTAGAGCATTCTTTGGTGAACCTATTCGCTAGGGTTTGCATGGAATGAGTTTTGACTTGTTATTAAAGTGTCAGGCACTTGGAAAGATCATTACAGTTGATTCAATGGATCTCTCTTCTTTATTTCTCTGTATTATCTCTTATCGAGAAATCTCATGCTTATATTGTAAAAGAGATTCTCTGCAATATATCTATTATAGTATGAAGAATTACTGGGTTTTTTCATCCTCTCTGTTATGATGATTTTCCCTAGGGTATATCATGTATTTTGGATGAAATGTTGTTTTTGATTGAATTTTTCATTGTTATAGGTGCTTAGTATATTATTGATAAATGTTTTAAAGTTCGAAGCTCTCCATATTTTCTCTAAACATTGACAACATGACCCATGGGACCTAGAGGAAACTATATGAACTTAGGCCCTAGAAATTAATCCCAAACAATGACCTAGGTGTGAAAAATTATTCATGGTGTTATACATCCCAAGATGGCCACTATATCCCACTTACAAGCCTAAAATTCCCTCTATAAGGCCTATGTGATGGACTTGATCCCTGCACATAGTTAAGGGTCATTTATGGGTAATTATAGGTAAATGAAGTGCAATTAGAGGTTAAATAGTGATGATTTAGGGGTAATTGGTGGTCAATTATGGGTAATTATTAGGTAATTAGGGATTAATATGTGGTCAATTATGGGGTAATTAGGGGTCAATTATGGGTTAATTGGGAGTAATTATGGATCGATTATGGGTAGGGTAGGGGCATTTAATCCCAATGGATTAGCTAAACTAGTGGTTAATGCCAATGATGTTGAGGATTTAATTAGATTCATGTTGGCATGTGCCCATTTTGAATCCCTATGTGTGAAGCACACTAGTATACATTGATGGGTCTATCAGGGAATATGCCATCTATGAATGTTTGGAAGCATCCCTTGGGTTTCTCCTCGAGGTTTTCCTTGGAAAATAGTAGGGGTCATTTAGAGGTTATCTAGGGTTAATTAGTTGTAAGTAGGATTATTGAGGGGTAATTAATGGTCAAGTTAGGGTCATTTAGGGGAAATTAATGGTTGATTAGGGGTCAATTAGGGGTAAATTATAGTGTAATTAGAGGTAAATTTAAGAATTCTTTGAGAGGATGAATATTGAGAACACACTTGAAATATACATTTAGGGGTGGTCCATCTAAAACTCTACCAAAATTCATGAGAATTGAACTTTTGGTAGCAGTATTTAAAACACTGCCTCTAAACATAAAATTCTCTTTAATTTTAGGGGGGAGGTTTAGAAAACCTATTTAAAACATAAATTTAGGGGAGGTATTTCTAACCCCCCCGCATTAAAAGTCATGAAAATTTAACAGTTGGAGGCAAGTTTTTACTAACCGCCACCAAGAGTTCAATTCTCAAGTCTTTCTTTTTGGCCGGGGGGGGGCGGGTGTTTAAAAATTTTCTTGAAAAATACCTTTAGGGGGAGTCTTTAAACATTCCCCCTAAAAGTCACGAGAATTGAATTTTTGTCCCCAAAGACCTAAAACAACTTTTTTGTCTGGGGTTTATCAAAACCGCCTCAAGCCAAAACCAACCCATAAAGGGTGATTTGTTGTAGTGGGGAATGGATACTCAAACATAGACTCAGTAGGAACTTTCTTTATATAACCATATCACCATAACTATAGAATAAAAGGGACCTTGACATTCATATATGTAACTAAACTATACACTACCTTGAAAAGAGGTTTATCCAAGCCAAAAGGGTGTGTGTGTGTGTGTGTGTGTGTGTTCTCAACAAGGAATGGAAGAGTATGTATAGCCCATAATTCATCAAACTAACCTAATCATAGAACACATACCAAAGTGGAGTCAATCCATAACTAGATAGGGGAATTATTAAGGGTGTTATCAAAGGATCGATTGCATGTCTTTTGTGAGACATACAATAATATCAAAATTAGTAACCACACACAAGCTAACCAACAGTCAAATCAAGGAAGGTTGTGGCCTCCTCTCAACCTGAATATGCATGTCTAACTAAACAATCATAATAATAATGGGTGGATGAAAACCTATAACTAATTTGTTGAATGGAAATGGAAATCCTTAACCACAAAGTGGAACTGTGACTACAAGAAGAACGATCCTCTACTGAGGCATTGTGTGAATGGGTAAGTGTATACATATATTCGTTGGTTAAATGATCGATGAGAAAAATCTAGATAAAAATAATGGAGTCGTACAATTTATATGTTTAATAAATCATATGGGAAGGGGAAAGCCTACAATTTCTTCCCCCTCCTATATATCGAATCATTTTCCCATAAGAGTAGTTGAGACACGCATGGGTATATACCTTGCAAGGGTCGTGAGTTAAAAATATCAAACAATAAGAAGATGTGAAACCATGGCTTAGAACTAGTGTGGAATTTCCTCTCCACTCATGGGTTGCATCTGGACGTCGTGACAATGGGATCTTGATCCCATTGTGCCCATCCTTGACACTGAGTAGAAGCATCTTCCTCCTTGCCTCTGGTTATGACCAAGGATTCCCATTGAAGAAGTGAATGACCTTACAGAGTAAGTAGTTGGACTAAATTAGCAAATGAACCCCCCATGCATAAAGGGCGAGCGTATCTAACAAAGGTTGGAGAGGGCGTAAAGGAAAAATGTTAGAGAAATAATTGTTCTCCCCTTAACCATGGATTCAATCAACTAATTGTGGGGATGTGACCCTACCATGTAGAGCATGCCATGGAAATTTCCCTCATTCATGTTATTAAAAACAATAATTACCATGTTTACAACAGTAAATTCCCTCTCCTTTGGGGATGAACCAATAGTTTCCATATTTCGTGGATGAGTGGGATTAACCCCATGCTCATGTGTGTGCCACAATGGCAACCCTATCTACATGGAGTGGTGGTGGGGATCCATGTTGGATGGGAACATGACCTAGCAAGGCGATGTTGGCCTCAAATCCAAGCAAAAGACTTGGATATTTTGGGATGTAGAGAATGTGAAAGCCAAATTAGAAACTAAGAAATATTTCTTTGTATAGTATTTGTTCATGGGAGGTACGACTGCATATATTACAATGACATGCCTAGGATTTTAGAACCTTCACGACTCTCGAATACATACATGTTCAAATCCTTTGTGAAATCCTTAAGCATCTCTTTTGGTTTATCTACTTTCCAAGTCTTCTTGGCTTGGGTTGAATCTTTATGGCCAATATATATCGAGATCCATGTCATGAAAAGTGACCTTATTAGGATATCATATACCTTGTACCTTAGAATTGTAATCTTCTTGGATGCCTATTCATTTTGGGATACTTTTTTTTCTATAGAAAAAATAATATATATATATATATATATATAGATAGATAGATAGATAGTGTGTGTGTGTGTGTGTTCTCATAGTATGACAATGAACTATAGGCTTTGTCCTTGTAGATCAATGTCCAAAAATACAAATTCTAGGGGGGACATTAATGACATCCATCCTATTCTTAATTTTTGGGGTGGTTCTACATCAATGAGTAGGGAGACAATTAGTGCCTCTACTACCCATTGAACATAGTCTTCATAGTCACACCATAGATATGGTAGATGGTAAGAGAGTCAAGAATGTAGACAGAATGGAAAATTTTAGGGATCCATAATTTTCGGCAAATCTCACTGATCCTTAAATTTCCAACCATATAATGTTGGGAAATATTTTTCTAAAATGATTCAAATTCTAAGGAGTTTATAAGGTTTCTGGAAAACTTTGGTGATTTTGAGTAAATTTTTTATTCCATGGAACTTGGGCCAATTAATTTAGAAAGAAAATGGAAATTTGTGAATTTTATTTTCTCGAAAAAGGTAAAAAATTAAGCCCACTGGATAAATTTTTCCCTATCTTGTATGCCTCATCTATGTGTGTTTACAAATCAAGCAAATTGTTATAGGATACATATTAGATCTCTCGCTTGCGTGTAGATGTGATTTCAAGTAGATGGCATATTTCTATTGAAGAGAACACTAGATCATTGATACCAAATCTCATTAATGCAAGTTCTCTCTAAATCTTTATTTACATTGCACCCTCAAATGGGTGGAGAGATGTATTCTAAGTGAGATTCATAATCAACTACTATTCTTTGAATCACATCATTCAATTTCATAGTTTGAACCTCTTTATTTATGGCTACCATGAATGAGCTACCATGACTCAACTTCCATGGGTTGCAACCATGGAATCACCAATCCATGAATACCAAGGAGATATGATACAACGTTAAGAAATAAATGAGACATTGAAATTGACAAAAAAAAATATTTAAGGGATATTTTAATTATGTATTCATCAAATGATAGCAATATATAATACATGGATTATACTATCTCTAGATCTAGATATCATTAATAACCCATAAGTAGATAAAGATGACACCTAATCAATAACCAATGATTACAACTCATAAGAAGTTAATCTCATAATTCATGATTGCATAGTGACTTACAACCTAAGAAAATTTGTGGTACATAAGTGATGAAGGAGGATAGGGCACAAAAAACCTAAGATTTAATTGATACTTGAATTGATGACCGAGTGAGCTAGACTTGGAAGTTGCATTTGTATGGAGAATGAGTTGAGGGCTAGAGTTAAAATGGCATATCAAAGAAAAAGTGTAGCTTCGAGCTAATGTAAAGGCGTGGCCACTATGCATAAGGAGGCCAAATTTGGCAAAGGTCTTGATTGAGTTGCTGCAGAAAGAGAATGGTACAGGCTCTTTGGATCTAACAAACTCGACAACAAAGAGATGATTTCTAAAAGATGGATTAAGAAAACCTTTGTGACAACCATATGGGAGAGCCAAACATGGACACGATAAGAGTGACAACACTGGGGGTTGAATGAGGGGATGAAACATTAGCTTGGTAAATAAAAGCTCTTAAATGGGTTGGGTGAAAGGGTAACGAGATCTTAGCTATATGAAGAATAGGTTCCAAGACCCTACTTTGATACTAATTGATGTAACTTATGAGATGGGGTTCTAAGAGAGTCACCTGGAAAGTCAATTATAAGAAAAAAAATATAAACGATAAACCATAAATATGAAGATAAACCAATAAACAACCAACTAGATAACTAACACAATAACTTAATAGATGACCAAGTAGCTTTAACTTAACAGCTATATACACATGATGATACTCATGATGATGGTGGTTACTAACATCCAGTGAGACCAACTTTGGTCTCTGGAACCTTAAAAAAGGAGACACTTGGTTTACTTTAGAATTTTATTTCTTGCCCGAAGATAAGCATCCCTGGATCACCTTAATTGTTATGAGTTAAAATGTTAGTATTATATCAAATGTTTTGAAATTTATTAATTTATATGATTTTATTATTACATATAAATGTTATGTAAATAATTTATACTATTAATGTTAAGCTATGTATGCCATATTATTGGAAAAAACAAGATGAAAAACTATAAATAACTATAAGATTCCATTTTCAACTCAGAAATTTGTATACTAAATCAAAATTGTTTACTTCTTAATAAAAAATAATATTTATGAAATTATATGAATAAACACATCACATCATTTTTTTTAATGAAAAAGTAGTTAAAATATATTTAAAACATAAAAGATTTTAATAATAAAATATTGAGAACTATTATAAAATTTAAGTAATTAAAAAAACAACAAATAATTAATAACCAAAACATTTCAAAAATCGATATACATATAAGAAAAATAGATAAAAACTTTAAACTATAGAATATTATATATCTATTCTATCAAAATATTACTTCATTAACTATCTTACATTTATATGAACTAAATTATCATATAAATTAAATTTATTATATTTATTTTAAAAATTCAAAATAATTTTCCTATTATAAATTCTAATTAATTTAATAAAATGTACACTATATTATATAATTTTAAAATATGATTATAATATAAAACGTACAGCTATATTATTGGCTAATTTAAATTATTAATTATAATACTTATTTTTCCTAAATTTTCAACTCATCAAAATTTAGGTGATTTAGGAATGTTTGAATAAAATTCAAAAAAAATATAGTAAAATAATATTTTAAACTTTTACATTTTTATAGTTTCAATTTTTACACCGTTATAAAAATTAATATAAATATTTTAAATAAAAATATTAAAATATTTTAATATCATTATAAAAATGTTTATTATTCATATTACACGTAAATATAACACACGACACAAAATATAATTATAAAAATATTCTATTTTAATAACCCGCTGTGATGCGATTTCAAATTTTAATAACCCGGATTTCAAATGTTATATGCTGCATCGAACAAGGTGACATATGCAACAGCCTGTTGGAAGAGAGTAAAACAGAAGGAGGAAGCGCGGAGTAAGATGAAGTCTGGAAGAAGAAAGCAGAAAGGGGGATTTCTATGAGGCCGAGCGGAGAAAACCAGATAGCCACGCCCGAGCAGAGAATTGGCCAGAGAGCCAAAGAACCACACCGAGTCGAGAGAGCCGAGAGAACTGGTAGTTATGGATTTGTATGAACCCGAGCCGAGAGAACCAGACAGCCACAGAGCGACGCCGAGCAAAGAATTGGCCAGAGAGCCGAGAGAATTCGCTGGAGCTGGGTGGCCTTGAATAGTTCTAGATTTTTAATTTTCGGAGTCCTTTGAAAGTCTGTCTGTTTACATTTTTTATTAAGATTGAAGCATGGCCATGCTTTTTTTTGTCTGTGTTATTTTTGGACTGTGTTTTTTGTTTTTGTTTTTAATTTTAATTCTTTTGATTGTGTTTGGGTTTATTCTTTTAATGTTTGGGTTGGGGATAGAGTGAGAAAATGGGGTGAAGAATAGCAGATCAGAAGATGTATTTCACACAGACAATTGGCATCATTCAGGTAATGCATTGTATGTAATGCGTCATTCAGGTAATGCATTTTATGTAATCCATCATATATTATCTTGCTCTCTTTTATTATTTTGTTAAATTTTTTTTGTTTTATTTTCCAGTGCAAGGCAAATCTACAGGATCATATAGCTGAATTTCAAATGTAGCTGAATTTCAAGACTCTCCGTAAGTCTTTAAGTCCTCTGGTTGAATATTAAATGTGTGTGAATATCAATATAAATCATGATAGTGTATGTTACAGCTTTAAATTTCAAGTGGGTTGTTAGAGATAAGTTTATAATACAGTTTCTTGATTTTGGGTTTTGGCATGCTATTTCTTGATTTTGGGTTTTTGGGTTTGGCATACCATTTCTATATTAATCTCCTTGCCTTGGGAAATCCACAATAAATCCAATACCACAAGATTAATCCCCTCCCTCTGTGGAGCTGTAGAGTAAGTATGGCTGGACTATCAGCTACATCTCCTGCTCCTGCCTGCAAATCTTATTCCTCTTTTTATGGCTTTATATATTCTTTTGTTATTTCTTTGTATATTTCATTTGATTTCATAAACCCCTTACTGGAATGAGAATAAGTCTCCTACATAGAGATTCATTGCTCTGTCCATTGTCCACTGAGTGTTTGAAACGAGCAGTCCAATAGGCCAGAGTAGTCAAGAAAGACTAGAAAAGCTGTAGATGTCTGTTGTTTCGCCAACCCTGCATAAGTGCAAGCCCTGCATTGTTACGCTACATTTACCCTTGCAAGCCCTGCATCAGTGCAAGCCCTGCATTTACCCTTCCGAGTATGTGACTATATCTCCACCCCTTCTTCTCACTCAGCACCCAAGGATTGCGTTTGGTTGCGGTCAACAGAATGGAGGAAGTGGCTTGAGAAACTACCCGAGTAACTTCTCTACCACTTTGATGGCATTTCACTGAAACTAAAAACACTTTTATGGGCATTTTTCTTTCTGGGTACATTCTAGGAGATCCTTTTAGTTATGCATCTGTTTTCTGTTTTCTGCTCAGTTATTCAGATTATGCATTTCTCAACAATTGATTTATTCAGATTGTTATTGCTTACTCCTCTGTTATTGCTTTCTATATTTCGTTTGATTTCATAAACCCCTTATTGGACTGAGAATAAGTCGTTTGATTTCATAAACCCCTTATTGGACTGAGAATAAGTCTCCTGCATAGAGATTCACTGCTCTCTCCATTGTCCACTGAGCGTTTGAAACGACGTCTCCAACGCAGTCAAGAAAAGCTAGAAAAGCTGCAGATGTCTGGAATTCTGAATGACAGAGAGATGTGTTTGCCCAAGAATTTCGTCCTTCTTCCAAATGTTTATCAGGTTGGCCTCCATTTCAGTTAAAAAACCTCTTCTATTTCGTTGAGAATAGTCTGTAATGTTTTAGCAAGGAAATAGTTGTTTCCATTCTTTCATCAGAATTTCCTGAGCCCAACCATGTATTCAATCTTTCCAAGCAGCAACAATCGGCCCTCTTTTCTAGAGGCTCTGGATTGCAAGTCATCCTTAAACCCGCAAGTAGCATTCACAAATGTAAACATTCTTCTATCTAGTTCCATTGTTTTCTGACAAAACCGCTTGGCAGCATTGTCACAGAAATAAGGGCAGCCAAACCCTATAGAGATGTGTTCTCTGTCCTCTCCCCGATTGTTTATCATGTAGCAGATGAGAAACATATGGTCCAATGCTCCAGCCAAGCCATGACCTGAAAATATTATCCTCTTTGCAGGGTAATGTTGAAAATGAGACATTCTTTGTAGTTCGGATGTTATTATCTGGAAAAGCCCATAGTGAAACAATCCCTTCACGTCCTTCGCTGCTTCCCCGTCGCTGTCGATGAATTCACTTCAACCTGCCACTTTCACGGCAAATAGATAAACGCCTCCTGAATCCAACATACAGCGTAGTGTTGGTATCGAGTTTCAACATCTGCAATTGCCTCTTCATAGTGTTGTTAATGTTGAAAATGATACATTCTTGGTAGTTCACTTGTTATTATCTGGAAAAGCCCATAGTGAAACAATCCCTCCACGACCTGCCATGAATTCACTTCGACCTGCCACTTTGACGCCTCCTGAATCCAACATATAGCGTAGTAATGGTATCGAGTTTCAAAAGCTGCAATTACCTCTTCACTATCGAAGTAAAAGCCAATGAAGATAACACCACATGGACGCAGTGCAAGCCCTGCATTGATCATACGAGACCAGCAGAATGGAGGAAGTGGCTTCAGAAACTACCAGTATTCATCTTCATTTTGGAACCTTCCTTTTAACTTTCACCTTCCTTCGAGTAACTTCTCTGCCACTTTCATGGCATTTCACTGAAACTAAAGACACGTTTCTGGGCATTTGTCTTTCTGGGTACATTCAGAAGGAAAACGTGAGATACATTCTGGGTGCATAACGTGAGATTCTTTTAGTTATGCATCTGTTTTCTGTTTTCAGCTCAATGATTCTTTTAGTTATTATGATTGAAATTTACGAAATTTACGGTCGAATTGATCAATATTCAAATTGTCATTTCATTTGCAAATTGTCATCCAGAGGGTCCTCTTTTAACCAGTCAAATGCTCTGTCCCTCTTTTAACATTTAAATTTGGCATGTCACTTTTAACCAGTCAAATGCTCTGTCCCTCGTTTAACATTTAAATTTGGCTTGTCATTGGTTGATTTTGTGGTTTCAAAATTTTAGGTTGAAATTTACATGCTGTCCTTTTTTTTTCTTTTGTAATTTATTTGGGCTTATATTAGATTAATTTTAATGATGGCTGAATTTGTATATATATGGTTTTTATTTTCTAGTATCTTTTCTTATTTCAATTTTGTTTTCTAACAAACAAATAGAGGGTTAAGA
The DNA here is from genome assembly GCA_001517045.1 of Pseudotsuga menziesii. NCBI lineage: Eukaryota > Viridiplantae > Streptophyta > Pinopsida > Pinales > Pinaceae > Pseudotsuga > Pseudotsuga menziesii. Next base: position 224,414 of record LPNX011121477.1, read on the forward strand.
TAGGCTTAGAGGTTTATTAAAACTTTCTTGTAATAAATAACAAGGAAAAAAATAGTTGAACTATTTATGTTTGTTGTCTTGTGTTTTTTTATTTATTGTTTGTTCTCAGTTTATGGTTGTTTAATTTTGCTCTTTTGTGACAGTAATTTTTTTATGTGTTTTATTTTTCACATTGGTTGATGCATTTCAGTTAGGTTATTTATCATATTGTTTTACTTTTGTTTCTAAGGTTTATTTTTTTTTCTTTAATTGGAATAAAAAAGTGAAATAGATTAAATAAAATGCGTATATTTGTCTTCTTTGTTTTTAAGGTTTATTTTTTCTTTTTTAATTGGAATAAAGAAATGGAATAGATTAAATAAAATGGGTCTACTTGTCTTCCTTGCTTGTGAGTGTTATTGTGTGTGAGTTTATTAATGTGTTTGAGCATGGTTAGTTTTTCAATTTGTTTTATATTGTTTCTTAGTTTTATTTTTGGTTATTTAATTGTAATAGAGAAATGAATAAAATGAGATAATGGGTGGATGATTAGAAAAAATAAGCTAGAGGCCAGTGAAATGAAGAGGGAGTAAGCTATATATGATTTCATTTGGATATTGTGTTATTTATTTTGGATTATATTGTAAAGAAATTTTAGTCCTATTTTGTTATTTATTATTTTTAAAAATAATAGTAATTATTAGTTAATATTTTTTGTTTTGTTTCTAGGTGACGAGATGATGCTTTGATAATGAATCACACATGAAAAGAAAGATGGAGAATGAAATTCATGAAGATTCAACCTGAATCACACATGCCAAGAAAAATGGAGAATGAAATTCATGAGGATTCAACCTCATTTTTCAATTGTAAATTATATTAGTCTTTTTATGTAACACTGAAATAAGATATATTAATAAAATTATCATTTTTTTTTAGAGGAAGGGCTTTTGCCCTTTCTCAAATCTCTCAAGGATAGCTATGGCCAAAGCTATCTTTGAGAAGTCTTCTTATTTTTTATTTATTTTAGATTTTAGATTTTTTAACTTTTTGTTTGATTTAATGTTTGTTGTATTTGTAATTTAAAAACATCCCATATCTCCTAAATATAAAATAGTTTCAATTCTAATATGATAATGCATCATTTAACTAATTAATATGTTTGTATAATTTGTGGTTTGTTTTATTAATTAAGTAAAAACTACTTTATTACAATCATAACATTTACAATCTTTTTCAACTTTATTACAACCAAAACATTTTCTTGTTTAAGTAATTAAATAATATTAACATTTACAACGTTTTTTAACTTTATTATAATCATAACATTTACCACATTTTTCAGCTTTATTACAATCACAACATTTGTTTGTTTAAATAATTAAATAAAATTAACATTTACAACATTTTTTAACTTTATTATAATCATAACATGTGCTTGTTTTAATTAATTAAATAAAATAACTTTATTATAATTATAACATATGCAACATTTTTCAACTTTATTACATTCATTTTCAAATTTGTTTACAATTATAACATAGGCAACAATTTTCGACTTTTTTTACAATTATAACATATGCAACATTTTTAGACTTTACTACATTCATTTGCAACAATTTTCAATTTTATTATTATCATAACATGTGCTTGTTTAATTAATTAAATAAAAACAACTTTATTACAATCATAACATTTCAGTTTTTTTTACAATTATAACATATGCAACATTTTCCAACTTTACTACATTCATTTGCAACAATTTTCACCTTTATTATAATCATAACATGTACTTGTTTAATTAAATAAATAAAAATAACTTTATTACAATCATAACATTTGCAACATTTTTCAACTTTAATACATTCATAACATTTGCATGTTTTAATTAATTAAATAAAAATTAATTTATTACAATCATAACATTTACAATATTTTTCAACTTTATTACATTCACAACATTTTTAACTTTACTATAATCATAACATATTTTAACTTTATTACAATCATTTCATATAACATATTTTAACTTTATTACAATCATTTCATTTGTAACATTTAAAATCATTTTATATAAAATTAATTCTCTTAAAAGACTACATTTTAAAATTCATTTAATACAAATAAAACTATAAATTTAATCTATCTATACTATGTTATTGTAAAGTGTTTGTGATGTAGTGTTGTATTTTTTTCGTGTTGTGTAATGTCGTGTACTATTTTTGTACACCACATACATATTTGTGTAATACATTGGCTGAAAAATTGAAATTATAAAATTTATTAAAAATAAATAAGATGAAATACTTTATTTCATAATGCAATATTTCATTTTAATAAATAATATATGTTACAAATATTTTTTTCATTTTTATTTTTACAACTTAAATATATTTAAATTTTATTTTATTTTATTTATAATTTCTTAATTTAAAATAACAAACAAAAAATAATTTAATATATCAAATTTTATTTCAATGGATTTGTTATTATAAAATAAATAAGATGAAATACTTTATTTTTATAATGTCATATTTATTTTAATTGATAATGTATGTGACAAATATTTTTATTTATTTATAATTTCTTCATTTAAAATAACAAAAAAATTAAATTCAATATATAAAATTTTATTTTTCATAATATCATATTTTATTTCAATGGATGGATGATGTATGTTAGAAATATGTGTGTTTCATTTTCATATAAATTTTAATAATTTGAATTTTTTTTAAAGTTTTAATTTGTAATAAAATTGAATAAAATGAAATACTTTATTTTCTTAATATCATATTTCATTTCAATGACTAATATATGTTAAAATGTGTTTTTCATTTTTATTCTTGCAATTTAAATATAATTTTTTGTATATGTATTTATTTATTTATAATTTGTTAATTTAAAATAAAAAAATTAAATTCAATATATAAGATTTTTTTTATAATATTATATTTTATTTCAATGATGTATGTTACAAATATGTGTTTTTTTAATATATGTTTTTATGATTTGAATATTTTTTTTACTTTTTAATTTGCTATTATAAAATAATCAACATATAAACTTTATAAATTCAAGATGTCATAAAATGTTCATATAAAAAATATTAGTTACAATTACAAAATTGAAATTAACTATGTGTTTTTTTATTCCTATTTTTTTAAAAGATTTAGTTTGTTACAAAATAAATAAAATGAAATATTTTATTTATGTAATGTATGTTATAAATTTTTTTTTTCATTTTTATATTTATAGTTTAAATATAATTAACTTTTTTTTATATATTTATAATTTGTTAATTTAAAATAAAAAAATTTAAATTCAATATAAGATTTTATTTTTTTAATAATGTTATATTTTATTTCATTTCAATCATATATATTACAAATATGTTTTTTTTAAATATATTTTTATAATGTTATAATTATTTACCTTCTAGACTAATTTTTTTCTTATAGAAAATATTAGTTATAATTAAAAAATTGAAATTAATTATGTATTTTTTATTTTTTATTAAAGTATAATATATTAATTTCAAATAACTAAGAACATATAATTTCAATATATCATAAAATAGAAATACTTTATTTTTCATATAAAGTTGTCTATTAGTGTTGTACACGAATATACTTATATGTAATATGTTGAAAAATTGACATTATAAAATATAAGTTAAAGTAATAAAATTTATAAAAAATAAGTAAGATGAATTACTTTATTTTCAAAATGTTATAATTTATTTCAATAGATAATATATGTTACAAATACTTTTTTATTTTTATTTTTATAGTTTAAATATAATTATTTTTTATTTTATTTATTTATAATTTGTTAATTATAAAAAAATCAATGTATATATTTTTATTTGTTTTGATAATATCATATTTTATTTTAATTAACGATGTATGTTATACATATGTGTATTTTTTTATATATATTTTCATATTTTTGTAATTGAATACTTTTTTAAACTTTTAATTTGTTATTATAAAATTAATAAGATGAAATGTTTTATTTTTATAATGTTATATTTTTTTTAATGAATAATATATGTTAGAAATATTTTTTCATTTTAATACTTATAATTTAAATATATGTAGTTTTTTTTTATTATATAAAATAACAAAAAGAAATTAAATTGAGTATATAAGATTTTATTTTTTAGAATATCATATTTTATTTCAATGAATGGATGAGGTATGCTATACATATGTGTTTAATTTTTATATAAATTTTAATAATTTGAT
>LPNX011121506.1:0-68209 GCA_001517045.1 Pseudotsuga menziesii
TGACGAAGATGGGTTGCTTTGGAGCGATGGTCGCTGTACCTCGGTCGAGTTCTCTGTCCCTCGGTCGAGCTCTGTCCCTCGGTCGAGCGATTGAAAATGACAATTGGGGCCTCCGCGGCCCCATTTTATAATTTTTTTTAAAAAAGATACCTCGACCGAGGTATAGACCTCGGTCGAGCTACATAGCTCGACCGAGGTCCATACCTCGGTCAAGGTATTTATTAACCCTCGGTCGAGGTTTTAATACCTCGACTGAGGGTTAATAAATACCTCGACCGAGGGCTGAAAAATACCTCGGTCGAGGGCTTTATAAAACCTCGGTCGAGGTTTTAATACCTTGGTCGAGGGTTTATAAAGCCCTCGACCGAAGTATGTTTTTTTGTTTTTGGCAAGATGCGCTTGCCAAAAAGTGTTACCCAGGTCCGTGGATTCACCCTAAGGTATCATTTTTTTCATGCTTGGTCAGTTGGGTTGGTGAGATGTTGGGTTGGAATTTGAAGGGGATGTGCATGAATGATGAAGTGTTAGAATTGAGTGGGAAATGATGGAAATGGATGGACATAAAATGCTATATAGACAATGGAAATGGCTAATGCTTAGTGGTTCTTCATGACATTTCCCTAAATCTTTAATAAATAAAAAACTCATGCTATTTTACCTCGAGTGTTACCTCCATGGAAGCCTTGGTTGACATGAATGGACTGGTGTATGCTGGAGCTATGTAGGTTGATCTGATGCTGAGACATATGTATATGAGAGCTAAAACTGGATGAGACTGAATTTGATCCATGATGTTGTTTTGGTTGCATGTAAGACTAACTGCTGAGACAATTGATGAGGAGAAGTTCTACCATAGAAGCAGAAAGTCCTTTCTCTTATTCTGAAAATCAACTGCTGAACTGAAAATGGAAAGGAATTGCAAAACTACTGAACAAATGATGCTACAAATCATTGTTGAAACCATTAGATCACATAATCTTCAACTGCTACAAACCGAGGTACAATTCTTACCATGCGAATGAATGTGTTGAAGTCGAGCATGGAAAGAAATCATTGGATTACCAACCATTAATGTATGCCATTAAACCAATGTGAAGAAACTCACCTTTGATGACAGTGAGATCTAAAGTACCTTAGTGCATCTTGACAGGTACGAATGAATGTCCTGGAGTCGAGTCGCCTACAATATTTGTCAATCAAGACGCATTGATGAATCCCCATGATTAACAACAAGGAAATCTGCCATTGATTCATGAAGATACCATGGCACTGTAAAACTCTAATCTCGATCCCAGATGATGTGTCGGAGTTGATGGGACAAGACCATTGGAAGATGGACCTTAATGAATTCCACATCAGCCAATACGAGTACAAAATAAATGATTGTGAAGAATCATAGTGAAAAATAGAACCAACATGAAACTCAGAAGTGGAAAGTATATGTGAAGTCATGATGTAGTAATGATGGGAAATAAAACGGTTATGGTGACTACATAAGCAGTGGAAAATGGGACTTCGACATGAATGGATTTTTGGGGTTTTGAAATGAGGAGGGTGAATGAATCTACCATAGGGCAATTGGCTTCTTGAGGGGTTTTTTTTTCGGCAACAATTGATATGACAGGTGTCTAAAAATGATTCTTGGAATGTAGCAATGGGACTTGACTTATTGAACATTGGTATGATTTGCACATCAATCTATCTATTTTTTTTATGTGCTCAATCCATTTGCAAATTGATAAAAAGTATTCAAAAGTTACTCGTGCATGCATTGACCTTCTTCTTCCAAGGACCTGCAAAAACCTAGCATTTGCCTGCAATAAAACATGAGATGATGGAAGAAGAGAGATGATTGGTCTCTCTTCACCCAACACTTATGAAAAAAACAACAAGCAATTACTCATAAAACAAATCCAAAGAAAAATGAACAAAGCAAAATCCATTTTATACCTGCGGGAGAGCAATGTCCATCTAGACTCACCAACGGTATTCTGATCATAGATTTTTCGTTCCTTGTCCAATTTGAGTGATTCCAAATCCAAATGAAAGTAAATTCATAGGTATATTTCCATTAGAAACAGGTTTTTAAAATTCTATGTAATGATGTTCCAAATCACTCAGTAACATCCTGCATGACAAGGTGTTTTTTCGAATTCTGGACTAGACCAATAGTCACAGTTTTAGGCTTAATGTTTTCGTTTGATAACGGATTAATGTGATTCCAATTGGAGATGAAATTAGATTCATGTAGGTATCTCCATTAGAAACAGGTTTTGAATCCGACAAGAATTGATGGGTCAAATAAGCCAATGAACAGTCTAGAAAATAGAGTTTTAGGAATGCAGATTTGTGATAGGCAGTCGGTATTTTGGTCATAAAATTTGCATAAAATATCGAAATGGAGTGATTCGAATTGATTTGTAAACTAGATTCATAGAGGAATATATCAATGAAACAGTTTTGAAAAATATGTCCAATAAGGCATCCAAAAATTGACTGTCCCAGCTCTGTTCCTAAGCTGCCTACTTGACACCCTGTTAGTATTTTGGCCATAAAATTTTCGTTTAACACCCAATCGTAAAAATTCAAATTGTTTTGAAAACTAGATTCTAAGGGATACTTGGGATGTAAACAGGTTTTAAAAATAAGTTCATTTGGTCTCCCAAAAATGGACTGTCCCGACTGTGTTCCAGTAAAATTTTCAAGCCAAAATGTCACAAAAAAATTTAATAGATGAAATTTGACCGCAAAAAGTGATCGAAATAGGTGTGAATGTTTTTAATGATGTAAATTTAAATATAACACACATCCATACCAAAAATTCCAAGCATTGAACACCTAGATTGACTTAGACGGTCTGTTGCAGCCGCAGCTACAACTCTTAAAAAAAATGACATAATGTTGAAATAAAGCATGTGCATTTTTATGGAAAATAAAAACTAAATACATATCATGATGTGCAACACACACATATCTCAAACTCATAAATTTTTACCTGTAGCACAGTCACAGCTGGGTGTTGCAGCTCACTGTCACAACTGAGAGTAATCAGTGACAACTGGGTGTTGCAGCTAACAAATTCATGCCAAATTTCAAGCTTGAAGGGTTCCATAATCATTGACTCATTTTCCTGTGGATCCTTTATTCGCCTTCCCTAATTACTGTAATTTTGTTTTCATGATATTTTTATTCTTATTTGTAACAAATAGAGACAAATTGAAATTGGGAGATTGATGACAAAAAAAAAATGACTTAAGCATTTTGTTCAGATAGTCAACAATTCCAAAGCATTCATGAAAACATCTCATACCCATTCCTTATATTTCTACTTCCTGATCTTCCAGATCACAACAAGGCGCAAGAAGAGAGCATACTTATTCAAAAATAAAAATAAAAACTTAAACAAACAAAAGCATGGTTTTATTCTGTTACTCTATTCTACCCTATTCTACTTGGAAATATTAAAAAAATTTCAAGTGTATGCATATTTCCAATGGAGCCACCTTCGAAGAGGTGACTCAAGTATGTTCATACTCCCAACAGAAAAATATAACTTTATGAATGCTAGGATATGAGAGATCAACTTCCCTTTAAATGGTGGTGCCAAGAATTGGTGAAGTATGAAATGATGCTGTAGACCAATGACAAATTGAAACCAAGCTTCAATATAGTCTTTGTTCCCTTGATTGCTCATGGATGTTACACCATGAAGATCTTTATTAAACTGATCTTCCTTAATGCATAAAAGTTTCGGATCTAATGATGTGAATGATGCTTTTGGTTCCAATGGTTGTTTCCCATCAAATATCACGTGTGTCTTATTGATCTTGTCTGCTTGCTTATGAGGACTAGAAGAAACTCCATCTGCAAAACTTGGATTTAAAACATGTTCAGGCCTCGTATGGATTTGCTGCCACAACGCACAGTCTTTTTGCAATGGTGTAGATGAGGTAGAACAAGAGGGAAATGTAGGAACATTTTGTAGTTCAGCACTGTAAGCATACTGTGCTGCTTTATTATGGTTAGGGTGGAGGGTGGATTGGACAGGAAATTGTGTTGGATACCAAGGAGTTTGATGAGAAAATAGATGTGGCTGATGTAGATGATTGATTTGTGCGGTTGATATTGAAGGACCAACTTGTGTTGTAGCATGAGGGAGAGTGGCCATATGATCATAAGATAGGCCATTCCAACCTTGTGGGTAAGGTAGGTAAGAGTTAAATTGAGGCTGCAATAGCTGCCATGGTGGAAGAGTATTCAATGATTGAGTATGAGAGTAAGGAAATGGAGGGATAGAATTTTGAACCATACATGTAGGCCATGGTTGACATTATTGTTGCAACGAGTTGGCTGCAACTCCCAGATCTCTATGATATGTTTCTTTCATCTTTGGTAAGGAGGGATAGTGATCTGTGGAATGATTCAAGTCACATATACCACAACTTTCAAGACTATCCAAAGGGAAATCCCTTGCTTCTCTTATTTCCTCCTGCTTTTTCTTATCCTGCAAAATACCCGATTGTGAATCAGCTTTAGAAATTTCAAATAAATTGTTGATTTTAGCTCGTAAAACTCTTGTTTTTGTAGCAGATTTAAAAAATAAAGATAAAAGTTCCTTAGAATTCTTACCAGTCTTGAAGTTTCCTCTTGAATACCTTCTACATAACTCACAAATATCATCATATGCTAACTGAAATACATTACCTGTTCCGATCAAATTCAATATTTCTGAACATTCAGCTTGGATTCCTTTGAGTAGAAGTGTTTTTAAGATCTCCTTCCCCAGTTTCCTTTGTTTGGATCTTTGGAGGTTATATTGAAAGCGTTCTATGTATTCCTCTAGACTCTCTTCTTCTCCTTGTGTCATTTCGAAGATGTCTTCATTAACCCTGCAATAATCTTAGTACCTTTTCAAGAATACATGTTTCATGTCTTCCCAAGTTTGTATACAATTCCCACCGAGGCTCATGAACCATCGGAGGGCTGTTCCTTTTAGAGTAAGGGGAAACACATTCAATTTTTTATCATTAGCACAATAACCATATCCCCTACAAAGTACTTCAAATTGAAATAAAAATACATCAGGGTCTTCATTTTCCAAACCATGAAAATTTGGTAGAACATGTGGGGGAATTCTTTTCGTTGGTGCCACTCCTCTCGAATCTCTGATGGGAAATTCGAAGGTAACAACTTTTGCATCATTCTTACCTACCATATCTTCATTAGATTCTTCATGTGCTATCTTGAGGCTCCTCCTTCGAATGTTCCTGTCAACTTGTTAGTAGAATGGGTAGTGCTTACAACACCACTAAGGGGAATGATAAGATTTATGTTGCAAAGATTGAAAATGAAATAAAACTAAATGTAAAGACAGAAAATTAACACTCAAAATAAATTTAATAAACTGAAATGTAATCATGCAACCTACATGCCCTACTTTAACAATGCATCTACAAAACAATGTCAGATGTACTTTTGCACAATTAATAACTTCCCCAGCAACGACGCCAAAATGTCGTGCCCACTATATGACAGTTAATTAAAACTTAACATGCAGAGTGCTAAACATAAATTATCAACTCGAGGAAGTCTTTTATTTCAAAGTTATCATGCAAGATCTATGCAAGCACAATTTCTACCTGACATTGTTATCTTATTGTTATGCAATCGTAACTGTTTGTAGACTAGATCACACCTGCTTGAAAGTAAATCAATCCTCAGCCTATTCATAAAATCACACTGTAAATCTAATCACACTTGAACAAAATCAATTATCATGAAACAAGATCTAATTGCATATATCTAAAAGAATTGTTATGTTGGCCAACGATCTACTAAATGAATTATCAACACAATGATTATGACAAATCTAATGAATCAAAGCATACAACTATGATAAGCTTAATGAATGAAAGCATGAACGAAATAATAAGCAAATCTAAACAATAACACATCTACAATCAACACTACCAGCATCTGCTCAGGGAAGAGGGCCCTTCGTCCACTGAGCAAAGCTGGATCTCCACAATAAACGTCTACAACTCCATAATTAAGAGATTTCCAGCATGTATTATCATAATGGAAGGATTACAATAGATCTGGACCAAATCCTACATCATAACATTGTGTTTTCTCCTATCATGCCTAATCTCCTTCTCAATGAGATTGATTACATATTTATACATAAAATTATCTCATGGAAATGAAGAACTGAACCCCCAACTTGTGATCTGCAACAGCTGAAATACGGCCGTAACTGTTGGCAACTTTGGCACCGGCCGCAACACCAAATCTGGAAAATACCCTCTCGAAGAACCACCTGCATATCACAAACCGTAGCTTTGTTTGGTGATTTCCTTACTAGTTAGGTAAATGAGTATATTACACACAAAACCCATGTCTCATATTTTTGAGATTCATTTCCATATGCCCAAAAATCAAGATGCGAATCAAGGTGTTCTTATGTGGCATGCATTTTCGGTTAAGGCTGTAACAGCTGGCTATGAGCGTCATGTACGTGAAAACTCACTCTACAAACCATCATTAGTAAAATTATGCATAATAGTCTTTAATTCATCAAAGATAAAAGAAAATAATCATTATTAACCACTTAAAACATCAATGGAAGTATGTTTTACGCACAGCTACAACAAATAGATGAAAAATGGAATGATAAATGGGCAATAATGGTAAGAAAATGGATGAAAGGTATGTCGATAAGTGATAGAAAAATGGACAATTCCAGGGCCCAATAGCATGTAATCCCTACTATGCACTTAATATGTTGGAATATTAACTTCCATACTTTGGATAAATTGGTAATCGTTATCCTATTTAATTAATGCATGTAATTCCTAATGGGAAATTAATATGTTGAAATAGTACCTTCCATATTTTGGATAGATTGGTAATTGTTATCCTACTTAATTTATGCTTGAAAATTAATTATGCAGTTATTATGTTAGAATATTAACCTTACTATCGTAAGTATAAAATTATTAGGTTGGGAATGTCACATGCCCCAATTTTGCAAAAACAATTTTATATTATTGAGGAACATTGTGTTAAATTTTATGCTAAGTTGTAATTGATGACCCAAGGAGGTCAAGAATATTTAATGTAAATTCAGAATATTTTATTTATAAATAAATAAATGAGGAGACAACAATTTAGGAGAGCTGTTAAAAGAGTGTTTACTGGTCAAATTGGTGGAGGAGACTGGGTGGAGAGCAAACTAACATGTGGCAGCATCCTCAAACCACTTCCAATTGTTGCAGGTGGCAACCTCCCTATATTTGTGGTCATGATTCCCCAAGAAAGTGGAATCAGAGCATGTGGCTCAATCAATGAAAACTGACCTAGAAGACCTAGGCATCTCTATAAAAATTCCCATTGAAGAGAGCTAAGGCTTCTCATTCTAGAGAAGTGATCATTCAGGGTGAATGAATTTACTTCAGAGAAATTCAATGGAGGGGAATCTGGAAAGTGTTTGAGGGGATAACTGCTGAGATTGATCTAGTTGCAGCTTTTAAGCTGAAGATCATACTGCCGAGAGCAGATTGTTTTTACTGAGGTATTGAACCAGTCAGGTGACAGCGGGTTCTACAATTGCATTCTCCACCCAGTTCTCAGCCAAGAAGACCATGAACAGGCTCGGGGGTCCTAAGTAAGTGTTGTTTGAGCGCTCTGTCTTCTCTTCAACAGGTTCTATTTTATTTTACTATCTTAGTTAAATAAATCTTAGTTTATCTGCTACATGAATGTTAAAAGTTCCTAGTTTTGTGAAATGTTAGATTTAGTATTCTTATTAGATTATTTATAGAAATGAAAATGGTGTAGGGAAATAATGAAATAGAAAGAAATTAAATTTCTAAGCTGTGTTTTTCTACACCTGGAAACCAGGTCATACTCTAGCATAGTTAGAATGTTTTAAATAAATGAAATAATTCTTATGGGAATGAAAATAGTAGATATGATTTTGTATCTATAGGTAAACAGAGTAAATTTTATTTCAATGTTTAAAATGCAATGAAAAAGCATTGTTATGGTTTGTTTATATTTATTGTTTTACTTAGTATAACTAAATGTAAATATAGGTAAAAGAAATAGTAAAATACACTAGTACCACAGTATTAGTATACTGTTAGGAAATAAAACTTTATAGGAGATAATAACTAATATTCGAGAAAGTATATAAACAAGTTAATAACTAAACAGTTTCTTTTTAAATATTACTTCAATCTTAACTATTACTTAATAAAACCAGATTATGGTTTAGTTTATAAACCCTTCATTTATCTAAAATAAACAGAGTTCTAGAGTTAACATTCTTTTCTCTACAGAGCTCCAAATAAATATAACTTACAGAGTGATAAATAAAAATAAACGTATATATAAATAATAAACAAAATAAACTAAGAATTATATATATATGTGCATTTTTTAAAAATTTAAAACGAGACAGGTTATTAACCTGTGAAAACCTAAGGGTCGAAACCCCTTCGACTATTCTATTCAAATACAAATTAATCCTGTATAAGATACATCCAGTTACATTGCTAACTGAGAAATAAAAATAACAAGGAAAATATGAACTATGCAATTAGACTGACCACACTCTTTATCCTTAAAACAAATTATATTTATAAATCTTTTTCAGTAAATTAAACGCATTATTTACAGGTTAACGAAACAACAATTCACATCTAAAGGTAAAACCGGAGCAAAAACGAGACAAAGCTCAAATAAAAACTCAAAGCTTAACGAATTCTTTTTTTTTTATAAAAACCAATTGTATTACATTATCAAGCTGCAAGGGTAAATTGTTAACCAAAAACCAAATACATATCACGGCTCAAGAGCCGGTAATACCCAACGAAAACTGCAAGGGTTTTTAAGTAAAACTGGAGTAATGACACACTAAACATTTAACCAACGAAGAAACCGAAACCAGGCTTCCAAGTGCTGTAAATTTTCCTTCCAACAACCGTCATCGTAAGTAGGGAAAAACCCACATTCGAAGCTAGGGCTTACCGGTTGGAGGCCACAAGTTCACTGAAGCTGGAGAATGTATTTCTTTTCCCACTGAAGGTTGGAGCCGTCGCAGGTTCCTTCAAAGAGTACATTGCCGAGCTTTAGAACAAGACTCGGTTCCTACAAATAAACCCTAGCTTAAATATTAATTTGACAAAAGAAATTTCTTAACAAAGAATTGAAATAATTACCTTCGAGCCAGAAGAGAGTCGACCCGTGAAGGAGTTGTCACCGGCGTAAGATAAATTCACAGAGAAGCATTCAAACCCTTATGCTAACCCTGTGATGGACGTAGAATAAACAAACTCAAAACTCCACAAAACTGTGGCAATAACCAGTTTTGACAGAGCTAAAACCATGTACAGACCTCGAGCGAAGTGTTTAAGAAAAGACCACTCGCACATTATTTCTTACACCCAAGAGAGTTCAAGACTACAAGATTGGGTATCGAGACCACTCATTATCAAATACAAGCTACGGAGCAAGCAAAGAGAAGAAACAGCCTTTCATGGCCGCAAGGAAAACTACACAGAGCAGCCCACAGGCCAACGAAACCCTCGGAGTCAAATGCCAAAGGAATAGGGTTTCAATCCTTTTAAGTCACCAATGCATGGAGGAGATCAGACCACGTTCCCTTCAAATTATTTATCCATGCGAGGGTCATTTCTATAGTCAACCCTGCACTATCAAGTTTAAACTTATCATTGCCATAATAAAAAACTATGCAATCGACTATGGAATAAATACATTTATAATTTGAAACTCAAAACTATATCATTTGCAATCGATGGTATTAAGGATTGCTATGATTGCTAATAACGAATCTATGTCATCGACTATAGAGTAAAGGTGCTTTAACCTTGTCATTAAAACAATCACAAAGTTCGACCATAGTATAAACAATTACAAATAATGATTTTCATGCTTACCTTACCAACGACCATTTTGATGGTTCTTATCATTGTTTACAAAGTCAATTATATGATTGTTTGTGCTTTGCTTAATCTAGCATAATATAGGAACTTCTTTTATAAATTTTTTACTTTGATGTCGATCTTAGGATAGAAGTTTTTAGGTAGTAAAATCTACCATAGTAGTTATTATAAACTACAAATCATTATAGTGTGGTAACATTACAATAGTAATCTTACTATTGTGTAAACCATGCACTAGATTTAGTAAACTATAGGAATAACATTGATAATGTGTTTACCTTTGGTTTCAACTATATGGAAGTGGTGGTTAGGTAGTATTCAACCTTATGATAATGTATCTAGTTACAAGGAACCAAACTTATAATATATCATGGAAATTACCAGGTAGGAAGACTACCTAAGGATATAAGTAAAAATTATTTTGGTACATTATAAAAATGATGTGGTATTGTATATTTTTACAATAATACTTGCAGTAAGGCAATAACTTAGGAATCAAAGTTTATAACTTGATGTTTAGCAGCGCAAAAGGATTGGCATAATTACATACAATCAACAGGTTGATAATTTTCATGACTAGTAAAGAAGAGACAAAGTAGAAACATGTAATCTATTGGTAAACCTTACCTTTGAGAATTATAGGAGTACATTCATGCATAAAAGGCAGTACATTTGAGCATTAAACATAACATTAGCAGTATGAGCATGTGTTACAATAAAAGTAATTGTATGTCAAAGAACTTGAGCTCTAAGCTCACAGGAAGGATCTATTTGTTTAACTAAGTATGTTAAGGATAACAATTTTTATGGCTAAACTTTGAATACTGTCTTAGAACCAAAACTATGAAAGAAAATTACTTTACCTCATCACAGCCTTGCTTTTAAATAATCAGTTTATTTACTAGCATATTAACATGCTACAAAAATACTTCTCGCTATCTTACAAAATAAACTCCTACTTGATCATTCGTTACCTATTAAACCTGTAAGAACCAGCAGTCCATCTGCGTTAGCATAATGCTAAGTAAGCCCTGAATTTCAAAGATATTTTTTCACCTACTTGCCAAAGTTAAATTATTAATATAGCTAGAAGCAATCTAGATACAAGTCATTCTTGTATAACTTATAAAAATTAAAGTTGTATTAGTTATTGTATTTTGAAACTAACTAATACCAATTGTTAAACTGTTTCATTTTTCGCTAATCGCTAGCAGTTAGTAAACTGTGTATTCAGACATTTTATGTTACCTTAAAAATTTTAAATTTTTATGAAATTTTGGGGTTATGACAGGGAAAATGTTTCTCCTTATCATAATAATATGATGATTAAGTAATTGAAGGATCGTGTATGGATATGACTATAATTCCTTTGTTCCACTATGTGATCCCTTCTATGAAATTTCCATGAAAGATCTAAATTGCACAGTTCTAAATTCCTATATCTCTTATTGAGAAGTTCTAAATTAATGTATTACTACACAGTTCCTAGTGTATAGTCCTTACAATTTTTATTAGGCAGTTTCAATTAAATGTTTATGTCGTGGCTCGAGGAATGAATTTATAAGGTAGAGTTGGAAGTGTTTCCTTCCGAGCCTTAGTTTTAATTATGCTTCCACAAATTTGCATAAAATGATTATGCTTGAACGCATGTGATTATGGGTTTCTCAAAACTTTATTAAGCTTCCGCTAAAAGATTATATTTAATATACATTGTTATGCATCATTTATAAGAATGCATGTAACCACTATGCATGTAACATTTTCCTATATATTTTTTGCATTTGTTGTGCGTGTGTTAAAAGTATGCATGTGACTATTATGCATATATGTTTCCTTAAAAAAAAATATTAGTGTGTTTTAAGTCTAGTGCAACGCTAGGTGCATTACAAAATGGTATCAGAGTTGAGGCTACAACTCTCGAAACTCAGGGGCATCTACTTGATTTATGAAATAAATTAAATGTATAAATGCATCTATTGTATTATTTAATGAGTTAATTAATAGTTAATGTAGGTCACGAGCAGTTGAGGTTACAACTCTCGATCTTTTCAAATTTGAAAAGTAAAGGAAAACCTAGCATGGTTACCTTACATGGGGAAAGGATGGATTAACTTAATTCCATCTAAGTATTTCGAAGAGTCAAGATGTTTGCATAATCTAGGAACTTCATCATAAGTTTTTCTTAGAGTTTAAGATATTGTTTCTAGATAGAAATATAATTTTTTTGGTGAATTTATGAATGAATATTTTGCAAGTAGAGACCAAATAGAAGTTTGGCTCATTCCTAGAATGTTATGTACATTCTCAGCTTATCTAATTATTCATATATATAGATTATAGTGGTTCATGTTTGTCCATGTAACTGTATGATGTAATTTTAATTGAAAATATAAATTATTTTTCTCCTCAAAAAGTGAATCTCTAGATCTATCTATAATCGAGAAGATGATTTATCAAAGTGATCAAATTGGTTGTGTGTATGACTGTATAAAGTATTTATCATTAAAACCTAGATTGTATGAGACTTGGTTGTTGAATAAAGTCTTTGGTGGACCCTTGTCTTGGGTTTTTCGTAGTGAGGGACTTTTTCCTTATTATTCCTTCGATGAATCCCATTGTGATCTCTAATTATTGTGTATGGTCATTGTTTTTGTAAATTGTCTCTAGTTGTTCTTGTAACCATATTCCTAGGCCAATTAATTGTTTTATGTTGGATGTTGTTTTCAAAACCAGATCTAATGTCTGATGATATGGAAAATGGTGTATGAATCGACCCTAATGGAATTCTTGAGAAGTGGGAAACCAATGATGTATCTTATTGTTGTGGTTCCAAAAGGAAACCAGGGAAGGGAAATGCATTGTTTTGTTGTGAATCTAGTTGTAGTAGATTCCCTGACATGAGGAGTACTAGACATCTCTTGTATTTACCCGTGTTTACAACTGAATAGCTTAGATCTGTGTGGTACGCATAGATTGCATAATGTTTGGTAGATAAATTTAAATTAATAAGAAGGATGATTTGTTTGTATGTTGGATGCATATTAACCTAGCCTTGATTTTTTGTGCATTGTTTGTATTTCTTGTATCCAGGTATTCCCTTAAGTCTCCAACCGATAGTAGATTAGGGACATGTCAAATGATTTCAATGACTAGTTGAAATATTGAATGCATGATAGCTAGTTGGTGTGTGTGTTTGAAATTCTTTAAAACATGTTGATGCATGAGAATGTTGAGCATGTTGATGCTTATTTCTATGAAGCCATGTTGCAGCCAGGGAAAACCTGAGATGGATGATCATGGGTATTTATCCTAATCGATTATGACTGAGGTGTACGAATATGCAAATTCAATGATTGATTGGTTGCATTTTATATTGAATTTTAAAATTTATTGCATGAAGTGAATGATTTAGTAGCATGGTTATTTATGACTGGTTTACTCATGTATTCTACTTCATAGTAGTGTTAGAGTTATGCAGTTGGTCCAACAAGTGTTTGAAAATACATAAGTTGTATATGCATGTGTTGCATGAACTTTAAATTTCTAATTAAAGAACTATTTTCATGTTATTATGCTCAATTAGGATCATAATCCTTTGGTTGAATATAAATTGCAGAGTGATGAGTTTATGTGAGTTTTCTAATTCTACTAGATAAGGATTACCAAATAGTACCTTGATTACAAAGTGATATCTTCTAGTATGTAAAATAAACTGACCCCTATCATGTCAATTATTTATGAATAATGTGAATGGTAAGGTTGTGTTAATTAATAAAAGTAGAGTATGGTTCAGTTTGATCCTTTCAACGCCCTATTAAAGGCTAAGACCTTAAGGAATGAGACCTTAAGGTTCTTGCAATTTTATTTTTGATCTTGCTAATTGGGAAATCTTGTTTCCTTTACCCATTGTTGGTAGTTTGTGCCTAGTTTGTATTTTAAGTCTAATGGTAGATGGTCATATTGGACAACTAACTAAATTCTTTGGATAGGCCTATGCTTGAGTTCATCTATGTAAGAATGGTTTATTCTTATGCAATATTGGAATGTTGTTATTTAAAGGTAATTAATGTAATTGTAAAGTTGCATATCTGCAATTGCTAATGCAATATTAAATGTATAAGTATTTTTTGAATAAGAGTCTGAATGCTTAGGTTCTTATTAACCGTGTTTGTGTGAGTTGTAAATGAATTGTTAATACTTCCATATTTATGGAAACTTATGAAAAGTTAAAGTTAAGAAAATGTTGTTGACTGAGATAAGTTGTTAGCTTATTATAAATTGTTAACTATTCTTATCTAGTAAAATTGTTAGTTGGTTATAACTTTTTATGGGTTGATAACTGAATTTATATGATATGATTTATTTGTACGCATTTAATGTTATTACTTGTAAGTGATGCAGAGAATGAAACTTCAAAACTAAAATAATCATATGCAGAGAAAGAGATTGCAATATTAGAGTTCTCTAGGTTCATACAAGAGGTTCTTAATCCTGTTTGATTGAAGAATGCGGCACAAATAAAGAAATTAAAAATTTGCTCAAGCCTTGAGGAAGAAGGGAGATATTTTTACCCTAACCTCAATTTAATATTGAAAAGTTTTTTTATAAGATATAATATTTAGAAAATGCTTTTACTTTGAGAATATACTTAAGCTACACCTCCATCCTACTTGGCATACACCAAAAAAGGAGTGGACACATTTCTAGTGTTGTGTTGTGTCATGGTTGCTGACATTGATTACACCCCAAGGGAATGGACACATTCCTGGTGTTTCAATGTCGAGAAATAGATTTTACATAGTAATATGTTTTTAGTTTCATAATAATACATTATGATAAATGTATGTGATTTATAACATGATATTGATGAATGATGCTAGTTACTATGTATCCAACAAGTACATAAGCAAAGCTAAATAAGAGAAATATGGTAAATCCGAGTGTTTGCATTTTGAATAAATGGAGCAAAACTAAATAAGAAGAAGATTTTGCAAATTCGAGGACGAGTTTCCTCATTCAATTGCATTGAGGATATATTTTCCTCTAATTAAAACTATGCATAGTCGAGGATGGGTTTCCTCAGTTGATTACATTAAGGATATATTTCCTCTACAACTAATTGCATTGAGGATATGTTTCCTCTAATTAAAATTATGCAAATTCGAGGATGGGTTTTCCTCAACTTGTTGCATTGAGGATGTGTTTCCTCTAATTAAAACTATGCGAAGTTGAGGATGTGTTTTCCTCAGCTGATTGCACTAAGGATGTGTTTTCCTCTAATTAAAACCATGCAAAGATGAGTATAGTTTTTCCTCCGTTGATTACATTGAGGATGTGTTTTCCACTAATTAAAACTATGCAAATCCAAGGATGGATTTCCTTCAGCTATCTGCATTGAGGATGTACCTCCTCTTAATTTATTCATAGCCGAGGATCTGCATTGACATTGTGTCTCCTCTAAAGAAGTAGAAATATATGCAAGATGGAGCTAGAGTGCAGGTTAAAAAAAACTGAAGAAATATAAGATAAAATAATAATAAATTAATAAATTAATAAAAACCCTCACCTACTAACAAAATTCGGAGGGGGGGAGGCACCCGGTCTAACAAACAAACCTAATAACAACAACAACAACAACATCAACAATAACAATAAATTATGGATGATGTTGTAGGCCTATGGTGATCCCTTCAGCTAAGGATCCTCTACTAAAACCATGAGGAAATGCCCTAGGTCAGAGGCCTTTGAGTAGACTTCAAATGTGAAGTGTCTTAGCTGGAATAATGACTAGGAAATCCAAGCATTTACATCTGAAAGAGAAAGGGACTGAAGAGAAAAAATGTCATGGTTGTGGAGCTCCAGATTGGGACAAAAACTAATAGGGGGAAACTCTCACTCTTCTCTTTGTACTTATGTTATACTTTCTAGGAAAATAAAGTTGTTGAAATGCATGTTACAGATGAAATTTGTTGTGTTTATTTTTGTTTGAAATAGACAATGAATGTTGAAATAGTTAAATTTATGTAAAATAAATGAAGATGAATGTATTCATCTATATGCATATGCTAAATTAATCATGAAATGCATGAAATCATTCTGAGTAGAGAAAGATATAGTTGACATTCCATAAAAGGATAGCTTGATTTTTATATTATACTAGCTTAATGAATTTATGATGATGGATTGCAGAGGAAGTATTTCATTTGAAACTTGCTTTTGTTATCATAAAAGCTGAATAAAATTGAAGAAAATCACACAAACCGAAGACTGTAGCTGATAAGAAGTTTCTCACATTATTGAAGAAATGTTCTGAATTAGCTATAGATTCCAGAAGAGCCCAAGCAGAAGTAACAAGAATTATGATCATAGATGAATAAAAATAACTAAAGTGACCAGTCTATAGGTTGAGTTGAAAGGCCAATACATCAAGAATAACATGGAGAGTTCCAATGAATCTGACCCAATTTTGAAAGGTTAGCTTGAAAGATGTACAATGTAGGAAAACTAGTTGCAACATTTTCTGAATTTTGAGGTATGTAAGCATTGTATAAATATCTATAAGAATTAGAACATAGGACGATGTAGAATTTAATGGTGAAGGGCATGTAACACCCTTGGTTTGAAACCCCTATTATGATGGTGCCAATATGTAATTATTGATTATGAATTCCTACAAGGTTGAACATATTGTAGTGTTACAATTGTTAATATTATAATCCATAGCTGGTTATGGGAAGGTAGAATGATGGAAAGATCAGGGACTCATATACTTACCAGAGACAGTAATTATAACCTTTAAGACCCTAAAATTATCCTAAGTCATTATTAAATCTTAATCCCATTTAATTAAACGAAAACTTGTTTTAAATCGTGATGATGATTTAAGTGGAATTAAGGAGAGAGGTTATATATATTTTAATTAAAAATAAAAGTAAAGGGAATAAAAAGTGAATATGTGGGTCTCATGGAGTGCCCACGTGAATCATACTTCCCATGCATTAAATTAATGCATGAAAAAACAAAAGGGTGTCCATTCCACGAGAATCTAGGACTACACTTACCAAAGAAAGAGAGGAGTGTTGGTTTGATTCCACTAACCCATGTTCAGTTTTCCTATCCAGACAAAAATACCCAAGGCGCTGGCCCGATAGAGTATAACTCCATCTGATACACATGTGACGCAATTGAGGTCTCACTTGAGATACCTATGGGGACTTCCAGAACCAGGATTTTGTAATAATAGAACGGGATTTCTGCATGGCAATGTTTAAACAGACAGATCAACCGAAGAAGATAAATGGAAAACCATTGACGCATACTCAACATATAAAGTATATCGATATAAATCATGTCTACCATATTTATTATCAACATTACATATTACTATTAGAAATATTAGTTGCGACAAACTCATAAATATTCAAACACAATATAGATAGACATCATATACACATAGATTTGACGTGAAAATCCATATGGGAAAAACCACAAAATCTCTCTTTATTTGGCATGAGTTGTGTTTTAGAACACTTTTGGTATGTGCACACAGCCTACAGACATCTCTCAATATCTTCTTACAATGGATGAGTTCCTCTATATCTCTTTGTATCTCATATTTATATATTTTCTTATTCTTGTCGTCTACTCCTCTTTTCCATGTATTCAATTCCAACCCATTCATTACTATTATTCTCCTTGCACACAGCTTATGGATCGGCCTTATATACTTTTTCACGACTCTTTTTCTAACTGCGACTGGTATTTAACTAGTAGTCGATTGTTTCTTAACTAACCCAAGAAAACCCTTTACATTTATAAAGTCTCTATTGGCCCAGTTTACATTCATGCACATTTCTAAAATAGACTACTTATCTAGCTTAAATCATTGTTTACATTTAGTGTTTCCTCAAAAACAGGCCGAATTCCTAGATTCAACTTACTCTCTCATTTTCTGTCGTGGCCCTGTTCTTCTTGCGACCAGATTCTTCAAAACTTCCAATAAAAATTGTTATGCACTTTCCTAGGGCCAACAAAACCATAACACTCACTTGTGCCTCATCCCAAGCTAATTCAGCCATAAATATATGTCGCATGGAGTTTATTCTG
Source organism: Pseudotsuga menziesii (assembly GCA_001517045.1). Classification (NCBI taxonomy): domain Eukaryota; kingdom Viridiplantae; phylum Streptophyta; class Pinopsida; order Pinales; family Pinaceae; genus Pseudotsuga; species Pseudotsuga menziesii. The sequence goes on from LPNX011121506.1 coordinate 18,075, forward strand.
AAGCCCTTGAAATATTTTCATTACTTCTTTTTATTGTTGTTGAACGCATTCTTTGACTTTCACAATCTTTTCCACAAGTTCAGAACTTATATGTTCTGAAGTTTCCACTTATGTCACTTCTTGCACTTGTCGCACTTGCTCGTGTATGTGTTGGATGGTTCTTATGACCTGTATGCTTCGTACTGGAGTTTTGTGATACCTTCAGTTCGGCATTGTTGTTGTGTTAGCAGTTTGTCAACCTGTTGTTGTAATGTTTTCAAGTTAGCATACTTTCTCATTTTCTCGATCAGTGGCAATGTCTTCAATGTATTTCTTAACCCAATCAAATTTGTCTCCATGGTATGAAGCTACTTTGTTACTTCCTCCAATTCCTCATCGTCCATTAAGGCTTTCAAAGAAAGATAAACTTGTTCATATGCCTTGACACAATTATGAGAATTTTGAGGTCTAAAATGGGCCTCATACGAGATATAATAAAATAATATGAGTTATATATTTTGTGAGGAAGGTATATTTACAACTCATCTCTTACACTATAACCAATGCAACTATGGTTAAGTTAAATTGAAAGATGTCTAAAATAAACAACTATGGTTAAGTTAAATTGAAATATGTCTAAAATAAAACCAATAAAAAAATCATCTTTGATATGACTAAAAGTAAAGTACTTTTGAGTACATAAATTACTTTTAAATATAATATGATTGATATGCTTAAAAGCAGAGTACTTTTGAGTACACAAATTACTTTTGAATATAATATGATGAATGTACTTATAAAGTAATGTACTCATAAAATAAAATATATTAATTTTGAAATTTGAAACATAAGTTACTTCTTCAATATTCAAAATATGTTTATAAACCTTATAATTTTGAATTTTAAACATAAAATTAAATTTAAATGAATAAATTTAAAATATAAATATAAAACTAAATTAAAAAAAAAAACAATTTTTAAATTTATTTTTCATCTTTTTAATACACTCATTTTTAATAGTTTCTTGTGATATATATTATGTATATTATATCTCATTTTTAATGCAATAATTAATAACATCATTAAATAAATTTTTAAAAAAATGTTAATATTGAGATGAAATAATAGTACATAAATTTCTCCCACGAAAAAGTTGAGTTAATATTAAGCAAATAAGATTATATGTAATATACATTATTATTATATGTAATAAAAATTATAATAATATAATAACTTATTATGATATAATAGTTCATTCAAATTGCTACAATAAGATTTTATGCATGTAAATTTTGGTTTTGTAACTTGAATGTACATGTCTAATTTATGTTGGTATAGATGTAGGTGTTTCAAAGGTTAAAAGGTAATAGTCAATTATGAACCTTCTATAATACCTAAATTAAAAAAATATATTAAAATCCAACACGATAAGAATATATATATAATATTTTATTTTTATAAAAAAAAAGAAAATATATATATATATATATAGTAAGTAAGTATAGTAAGTATTTAAAAAACAAAAACTATTAATCGTCAAATTGTTTTGTTTTTATTATAAGATGTTAAGCAATATTGATTTTAAATAAAGATTTAACTTATATATTTTAAATATTAAAAAAGTAATTACATAATTTTAGTTTTTAATAAAACATTTGTTTTTTTTATATTTGTAATTCATTTTATATTGAAAGATAAAAAAGTAATTACATTTAACTAAAACATTTAGTTTTTTGGTGTTTGTAATTTATATAATATTGAAATATAAAGAGTATTTTTATTTCTAAGTACTTTAAGAGTACTTTAGTATATTTATATTATATTCAAAAATAATCTATGAGTACTATTTTCATAATGAGTACTTTACTTACAACATTGATATAGTTAATTATGAATTTTCACTCACCATTTACAATTTAACAAATAAGCATCCTTAACTCAACCAATACCACCTCAACTATTATAGATGATGTCATCCTCTAGAATGTGATTGGTTCTTTTAAAGTGAATTTTGATAGTACATTTTTTGTTTGGAGGCCCATTTTTTACCGCAAAATTCCCCTAATGGTGCCTCGACCTCCTCAATTTGTTGTACGTTTTCATTTAATGCATTTCGTCACCCTTCCAATACTTCAGAGGGTGTACTGGGAAGTATCTTTGCTTCTAACTCGGTAATGTGTTAGCGGAATTCGGACTCCACTTCCCCGAGCCGAATGATTTGAGATTCTGGGATAATTTCAGGTGTAACTCCCACCTCTAGAATTTTGTGGCATGCAAACGCAACAACTTGTTACACTATTTTCTTGTCATGTTGTCATCTCTATGTATTTGTATCTATTTCCTGCACTTTCCTCTGTAGAGACAATATGGTATTCTTTGAATGCTTCAGTTGTTAAATTACCACATGTTCTCTCACATTTATCTCGTCTACTACATCCTGTTAAATGTTATGCAGTAGAAACATAGGTATCATTGACAAGTCGATGCTCACATGACCAATGTCCTTGATCATGTTGTTATGTTCTGGTGTGCCCAAATCAAGTGCCTTAGGTGACACTTATACCTTTCGATGTTTTCGAGGTAACTGTACTTAAACTAGTTGAACCTCAGAAATACCAACTTCTTGTGACTGTGATTGTGAATGTGACTACGAATAGAATGGGTCCCTACTTACTACTATCCTGACTTCTTTTACTGCGATGCAGAGAGTCTATAGAAAGTCAGTGATTCCTCCCACCAAATTTGTATTATGTGCATCAATTTGTTTGTGAGTTTCATTAGCAACCTATGTCATTCAATCATAAATCAAATTATAGTCATCATGTCTAGCGGCTACCGCCAGTGGAAGTTCTCACAACCTTTTATTTCTTGCGACTCTTCTTATTTTTTTTCATATGCTTTCCTCTTTTATCCTAGCTCAGGCTCCATTGGTGTTGCACCAGATTCTTCATTTCTTTCATAGAGGGAACTCGGTGGGTTTTCTTCTTCTTGATGGTCTCCTCCTTGGGTTCCCGACGTTCCATCCTATCGCGGGTCAATCTCAACAGATATTTGTTCATTTTCGACAGGTTATCTCCATTCTTTGGTGTAGTCTCGAATGATCATCTCAATGTATTCGTATGTTAACCAAAAATTAGTGGTCAACCATTAATGTTGCAGGTCTTATCATGATTACAAGTAAATATGGTGATCCTCGACAAAAAACATGATCACATTTTTGTATCGTTGAACAATCTTTGTGAAAATCCATGATTGGTTTCCAATGTGATGCCTCAATGCATGAGCATGTAAATAGAACTAAATATTATTTTTAGTTTTTCTCTGTTAAGTTATTGTGGCATTGATCTTCAGGCAATGAGTGCAATTGAATTGTTGTATTATTATGCAGTGTAATGGAATGAAAATACACACCAAACAAGACAAATTTCAAGGAAAATGGGTAAGAATTGCTCAGTATAATTACAGGATAAACTTCATTAATTCCAACAATATACATGAATGCTACATAAAGGAGAATTCGAATCATGTGGATATGATTCAAAACTACCAACTCAATCTGACTGCATGGCTAACTAGAAGTGTCTAAATCACTATCAGTACTCACTAGTCTAACTCCAGATGTCTAATTCAGTCTCTTAATCAGTTAAACCAGTTAAAATGATGTGGTAGGTAAGAATAGGTTCTTACCCACATGCAGTCATGCAATACTGGAGATAACTGAACTAGAGGACATGTAATTGATGTAACTGGAACATAACTTAGCTTAACTAGTTACCAACTACCAACAAGTGAAGGAGGTTGGTGGTGGCACTCTCGGTGGCTCCTAAATTGTAGGGATTGGTATCAGAGGCACATAAAATGATGCATGAAGGTGTAGTCAGTTGCAGTTAACCTCTATATGTGTTCCCCACACTCTAGTGACTAGTAATAGTGGCACCAATATCCCAAGTGGACCCAATGGTGCTAGTGGACCCAATATTAATTAATGAATCCTAAGTTAGGAAAATATAATCTAATAGACAAGTATGGACAAGGGAGGATTATAAATCCTAACACCCCCCTTAATCCTAACTTGGAAAATGGTGGGCCCTGGAAACAAGGCCAAAAGTCACCCAATTACAATGTAAAAGAATTAAAAAAATGATTCTTAATAAACCGAGTAAATAGGGAAAAACCTCGTTGGAAAAACCCCCTCAAAATAAGCAAGAACAAGAACTATGAATTGGGATTTTACACCTAAAAGAGATCTGAGAAAGAAAAGTCTCTTTTCTGTGAAGAACTTGGTGAATATGTCTGCAATCTGATCCTCTGTAAGACAGTAATGTAGTATGATGGTTTTTTCATGCACTAGTTCCCAAATATAATGTATGTGAACCTCAACGTGCTTTGTCCTTTGATTTTGAACTAGACCACTGGAAATTTTTATGGTGCTCTAGTTGTCACAATAAATGTCCACTGAAGGTGGAGTGTGAATCTCAAATTCTGTCAATATGCCATGTATCCAAACTTCCTGAATAGCTGCATTCATAGCTCCCCTATACTTTGCTTATGCTGAAGAGAGTGCAAGTGCTGTTTGCATCTTGCTAGACCAAGAAATTGGACCAGATCCGATCATAAACACAAATACTGAAGTGGATTTTCTATCGTTCCCAACTCCTTCCCAGTATGAATCTGTGAATCCTATGAGATCAATTTGTGCACCAACTACATAATGAATCCGAAAATATCCAATACCCTGCACATAGTGCAAGATCCTCTTTGATGCCTTCCAATGCAGCTCATGTGGCTCCTGCATGTACTTGGAAGCAATGTTCACAGCATAGGATATGTCTGGTCTTGAATGTGTGAGATATAGAAGGCTCCCAATGATTTGTCTGTAAATAGTGATGTCTACCAATGGTGTAGAGCCGCCTTCCTCTATCCTGATGCTAGATAGGAAAGGAAAGGGGGTTGCCTTACAGTCTTCCATGTGGAATATTCTAATCATGTCTAATGAGTATCTGGACTATAAGATCATGATTCCCAAAGTATTTTGACTTACTTCGAGACTAATCAACCGTCTTAACAGTCCTAGATCAGTTATAGTGAATGCTTTGTTCAGATAAGACTTGATGCTTCTCAATACAGTAGCAGAGCATCTAGTAATGAGCAATTCATCCACACACAACACAATCAATATCAAGGATCCCTCTTTCTTCTGCATGTAAACATTACAATCTGATTTGCATATTCCAAATTTTTGTGACATGAGGAAGGCATCCATTTTGGAATATCATGCCCTTGGTGTTTGTTTTATCCCATAGAGTGATTTCCTCAGTCTACAAAATAAGGAAGGATCCTCAATGTGCCCATTATGTTGTTTCATGTAAATCTCTTTCTTCAAGTCACCATGGAGGAAGGCACTTTTCACATCTATGTGATGTACCTCCCATCTCCTATAAGCTGTAACTACCAAGACAAGTATGATGGAATCCATTCTTTCTACTGGAGAAAATGTCTCATTATAGTCTAATCCTTGAACCTGTGAGTATTATTTGGCGACCAACCCAGCCTTGTACTTGGTTGTGGTTCCATCAGAGGCTATATTGGTCTCGCAGACCCATTTTCACGAAACAAGTTTCCTCCCTGGAGGTAAAGATACAAGTTCCCAAGTTTTATTGTCATGTAGCAAGTCAAATTCATCATCCATAGCTGGCTATCATATAGGATCGTGTCAAGCTTCCTTGAATGTTTGAGTATCTTACCCCAACATCATGAAGCACCTTTCAGGGAGAATTGGATCTATGTGGGACAGTGTAACGTTCTCTTTCTGATACTAGGACCTCATTCTTCTCTTATCATCTGGATTCCCCACACCATCCCTAGCCGCTTTAATTAGTTGTTGATCCCATTTAGGTTGTTTAGATGAAGTGGATGTTGTATCTAGAACTATATCTCTTTGACTTCTAAACTCAATATCAGAGTCATGTTGGTCTTCCTCTTCTTCTAAATCTGAATCTGAAATGTTAGACAATAATTTTGTATCTGCAATAGGAAGTAAAGGAGTTTCAATCCCTTTATCTGCTTCAAATAGAAGTGATAGTTGTATTGGATCTGAGTATGGCATGAAATGAGAGAAAGCATATGTCTTGGAGGCATGATGTGCAATTCATTTCTCTATAGTCTTTCCAGTTGATATTTATGTGATCTCTATTGATTCAGGGCCAAATACCACTTGCTTTAGTGAGCCTATGTGGGTCATCTTATATACATACAACAAAATTTTCTCCAAGAGACGGAATATCGAGAATATTCTTGAACTCACCACGTTGGATTTTAATGGAATCTCTTCCTACAACTGGGATCTAAGAGTCATCACCCATATGAATAGTAGGCCCCCCTGTGAGTTTGAGAGTGGTGAAGGAATCCTTGGAGGAAACCATGTGGTTGGATGCTTTGGAATCTATCAGTTAAGCTTTCAACCGATTGAGGCCACCTTTCAAATAATGGAACCTCTCATGATCTTATGTTGGTTGTCCAACATCATACTTCTTTTCTCTTTGTGGAAGAGAAATATGGTTTTTTTTAAGGAGGGCAAATAGCTGGTAGATCTGCTTCTTCATGCACTATCTTTCAGGATGAAAGCCCCTCATACAATAAGGACACTTAGTCTTTTCAAACTTTTTCTTCTTCTTGGAAACCAAGGCTCCTTCAGGAGTCTTCTAATTCTCTCTTGGCTTTGAATAAGATTCCTTAGGATCCTTCCCCTTGTGGTTCCCTTTATCTTGTGCATTGGTTGATTCCAACATCAGAAGAGCTTGGTTCTTGCAAGTTTTGAGGACTCCCATTTGGACCAAAGTATCCTGCTCTTGTATTAAAGACTCGACAAAGCTATCAAGTGGAGGCGTATTCCAATTTGGGATGGAAGCTCTTCCAAAATGGAAGGTAGAGATGAAGATAGAGTACTCAAAACCAAGTTTGTTGAGAACATAGAGCACAAGTTACTCATCCTTCCTCTCTATTCCACATTGCTTACATTGTAGTGCTAGAAAATTGAATTTTGTGAAAAAATGATGGATAGTCTTGAAACTACTGGGCTGCAAGGCTATTAGCTCATTCTCCAAGATGTGTCCCCGAAGATCATCTTTTTTTCCAAATAAGAACTCGATATTCTCCTAAGATTATTTGGGATTCTTCAATCCCTCAAGATGAAAGAGAAGATCCTTGGAGATGTGAGCACAAAGGAAGCCAAAATCTTCATATAACTAGTTCAAGAACTTGTTTTTCTCAATAGAATGATGAGGTTCTATCTCTCTACCCATAATCATCCTATACAGGCCAAGATTGTGCAAGGAGACCTGCATATCTACCGTCCAATCAACATAGTTGAAGGGTGTAAGGATCTAGGGTAAGAAAGCAATAGAATCCATCAATTCTTCCTTCTAAACAGTTAATTATTCAATTGAGCTACATAGCACCTGTAATAACCACTGCAAAATAAAAAACAATTCGCAATCATGCCAGAATTAACCCTTCCATATCGACATGTACACTTTGTTAGAGTCTGTCACGCCCGCAGATACTTCTATCAACGAATCCAAAGTCAGCAATGCACACTTTGCGGGACTTATGTGGAAACCCAGCTTGTTTGGTGTACATCCGAGATTGGAAAGACTTGTTCTATGCCTGAGTAGGCTCTAATACTATGTTAAATTATTGTTCCATTGATCTTCAAACAATTAGTGCAATTGAATTGTTTTATTATTATGCAGTGTAATGGAATGAAAATTAGACGGTGAACAAGACAAATTTCACAGAAAATGGACAAGAATTGCTAAGTATAATTATAGTATAAACTTCATTAATCCAAGTAGTATACATGAATGTTACATAAAAAAGAATTCAAATCATGTGGATATGATTCAAATCTACCAACTTAATATTACTACATGGCTAACTAGAAGTGTCTAAATCACTATCTGAGCTCACAAGTCTAACTCCAGATGTCTAATTCAGTCTCTCAATCAATTAAACTGATGAGGTAGGTGAGAAGTAGGTGAGAATAGGAATCTACCCACATGCATCCATCAATACTGGCACTAACTAAACTAGATTACATCTAACTGAATGTAACTGGAGCATAACTTAGCTTATCTAGTTACCAACTACCAACAATTGAAGGAGGTTGATGGTGGCACTCCCAATGGCTCCTAAATTATAGAGATTCATCTTAGAGGCACATAAAATGATGCATGAAGGTGAATTCAGTTGCATTTAAACTCTACATGTGTTCCCCACACTATAGTGACTGGTACTAGTGGCACCAATAGCCTAAGTGGACCCAATGGTCCTGGCAGACCCAATATTAATTGATGACTCCTAAGTTACAAAAATATAATATAAAAAAGAACTACAGATAAGGGAGGATTATAAATCCTAATAGTATGTGCAAATTCTTCTTCTCGTACCATAGGTACTGGTAGCGCACCCTCCGACATGGAACATGCACGTCCATCCCCTAGTAGTTTGGTGGCTCGACCCACATGACAAAGGATATTAATATTAGCATCCATGAATAAGTAAATGGATTACCTTTTTCTTGGGAATCGATGGCATCTATTAACAGTTCAATCAGCAAATAGGTAGACCCATTCATATGCATTCTAGTAGCACACTGTTCTGTTGCAGCGATGGTACCAGTAGTGCACTGGTTCGGCTGAATATTTATTAGTAGCTTGTTGGAGAGCACTTTTTTTGCGAATCGAGCACCTATATCATTGATAGAGGTGATAGAAAATCCCCTCTTGTCTTGTGCAAGATTGTATTTTTCCTTCATCTACCCGACTAGTCCCAGATCCTGCCCCTTTACAACAAAGAACGATGTTGGATTGACCCCTACCTTAGGTATCCCAATGATGGCATAAATTAGGTCGACATCAACCAAAATACAAGTATCCAGGCATATGAAACCTCCATGGAAGCATACTAATATTTGCTTCACGCATGTATTGACTTCCGTAGTGCGACCAAAATGTGGCATATGCATCAATGACAAAATGCCCAATGTTTCCAGTCCTCGATTCCACTCCATAGGAACCACTTGAATAGGCCCCCCTTTGACCAATTGCATAGAAGTCATGTACCGCAACATCTTTAGTTTGGGAAACTTTCGTAAATCATGATATCTGAATGCAAGCTTCTTCAAATTTGGCAGGATGTCCATCGTAACATGCACTCCTTTTTGGATGGCTGGCTTGACCAGCATATACTTAGAATTCTTGTCAAGGAATACATTAGGAGCATCATACTTTATTTGTAGAATGTATCTAGATAAAAAAAAATTTGAACCAGAGCCTGAGGCTTCATCATCATGTATTTCTTTGAACCTTTGCCTAGGAAATACTCTGCAGCCAGCCATCTGCTTCCTTCTTGGTGTATTTATAGGTACATTTTGTGACACAACCTCTTGCACTTCTTCGACAATGGATATGGAACTGGGAACCTCCATAATTGATCCTTCGATAGTGCTAGTACTTGACACGAGAATTTCCATGAAAAACAACTTTCGGCTTCAAAGAGTTCGCAGCCTGATATTTCGACTCAAGAGTCTTCACGGTTTGATAAAATGAATCAATAGACTTATGTTTGAGTATGAAATAGGTTTCCACATGCGGTAAGTCTTTCGATCACATGGGTCTGCAACAAATGGAAAATGTGGTCTCTAGTCTTGTCACATGGAGCAATCTTTCCAATCATTTTGATAAATTTCCAATCTAGACATCACTTCACCCTTCACAAAAGAAGGTATTTATTAGGCATTAATGAAAGATGTGACCAAAAATCATGTTGTCGAAATCTCCTATGAATTCAACTTAACTGCACTCCAATTGTAACTTGCTACAAAGGTTTATCTTGTGACAGATAGATAGTATTATGACAATCATTTATTCTTGCGACAATTTTTAAACGTGCAACAAAATTTGAAACTTGTGAAAAAATTGTAATTGTATATACAAGACTTCAATTTTTTTATTTTTCTTACAACCACTACCTTTTCAGTTGAGCGAAGTACGACTATACTAATAAGGTTTCAACTGACTTCCATTCACCATCCCATCGAAGGTTGTACCATCCAATTTTTGTAACTGGACTGCCCCGCCATCAGTGTTAGAATGACAACATATGGTCCCAACCAGTGCGTTCAGAGCTTTCCAAGATGTTTCAAAAATTTACTGTCATATAGGAGGACAAAATCACCTATATAAAATTGCTTAAACTTGATATGGTGGGTGTTCTAAGCCTTATGTCGCTCCTTCTCAACACGTTGATGATATCATGAGATAAAGCGATCTTCCTCCAATGGTACTGGGTGAGATAATATTTCTTCAACTGCGTCAACATCTATCATCTAAATAATCACATCTATTCTAAGAATGGGTACAATATATTCTAGTCGCATAACAACCTATTATCCATAAACCAATCTAAATGTAGTGTGTCCTTTCTGATTTTTGCATGTGGTGTGATAATCCCATAATACTATGGCTCTCTTATGACCCAAATCATCCCTTTGAACATTACATATTTTATTCAATGCATTTTCTAAGAATTTATTAAAGACTTTGACATCATAATTTGCTTGTGGGTGATATGGTGTTGTCTTCCAATGTTGAATATGAAATTCCTCAGTTATTTTTTCAAACATCTGATTAACAAAGTGTGTACCTTGGTCACTTATCATAATTTTTGGGCATCCAAACCTAGTCATGACATGGTCAAATAAAAATCTTGCAACGGTTGCAGTAGTACAATCTATGTCTGGTGCTGCTTTATCCCACCTGGTTAAGTAGTCTGTCGCGGTGACTATATAGCATGCACTTGTCCATTTTCCTGGTGGGTTAATGAGACCCACAAAGTCAACATCCCCTTATCAAATGTATGCAAAGTTACCTATGGTACCAACGAAATTTCATCTTGTTGCAATGGTTTTCCGTCACGTTGACAAATATCACATTTGCAACAATAATCCCTAGCATCTGCATAAAGCGTAGGCCACCATAATCTCTCCTGTAAAATCTTATACGTTGTTTATTTTCCTACATAGTGACCTCCTGCGACACCAGCATGTGCTTCATTCAATACCATCAGTCGCTCATGATCTAAGATGTAGGGACATAATATATAATGTGGTCCCATATTATATAATTTCCTAGCGATCAACTGGAATTCTGCATCTTTTACAACTAATTTCTTATTTTGTGTTGTATGAATCCTTTTGGTGCATATCTTGTAGTTAAGAGATGTACAATGTCTATGTAGTGATCATCAATCATTTCAACTGCAAATAATTGTGCATAGGGAATATTATCATATAGAGTAGTAGAATCTTCTCCATTTTGTAACCTCAACAAATGGTCAGGTATTGCATTTAGTCATCCTCGCTTGACAATAATTTCAAAATCAAATTCTTGGAATAGCATAATCCATAGACAGATCTTCCCCCTCAACACTGGCTTATTGACCAAGTATTTTAATGCAGAATGATCTGTAAACATGTTGAAATGACCACCCAACAAAAAATGTCGGAATTTATGGAGAGAATATACCATAGCAACTCCCTCCCTCTCAGTAGTGATATAATTACTTTATGTCATCGACAATTTTCTACTAGAAAATGCAATGGTTTCATCAAGAGAACCCTCACCTTGTTCTGCAAGTACTATGTCGAGAACGACAGATTACGCATTGACATGTACGTGAAATTATTTTTTCCAATCTAGAAATAACAATATAGGAGTTGATATCATCTTGTCCTTAAGGATATCTAGGCTCTTTTGACACTGCTCGTTCCATTGGAATTTAACATCTTTCTTCGGCCATTTTTCCAGTGGATCTATGACCTTGGCATAACCCCAGATAATTTTTTGTAATACCTAGTGTGTCCCAAGGTAGTTCTCAAATTTTTAACTAATGTGGGTGGGGGTATGTCAACAATAATTGCAATCTTGGTAAGGTCCATCAATATTACATCTCGACATACCACATGACCCAGCAAAATACCAAAAGGAGCACAAAAAATGCACTTCTTCAAGTTAAGAGAAATATGGAACTATATACACCGGTCCAACATCATTCTAAGATTCTCAGTATGATCTTTAACCAACCCATATACTATCCAATCATCAAAGTATACCTCAATAAATTTATGGATAAAGTCTTTAAAAGTTTCTACTACTATTCTAGAAAAAATAGTAGGTGCATTCTTGAGTCTAAAGGGAATTACCGTATATTGGAAGCAACCCTATTCTGTCGCAAATATTGTTTTGTATCGATACTCTTTTGCAATCATTATTTGATGGTACCCATAGAATCCATCAGTGATTGAGTACACTTATTTCACTCCTATGGTCTCTGATACTTTATCTGTGAAAGGGGAAGGAAATGGATCATGCAGGTAGGCATCGTTTAGTTTCTGTGAGTCGACACAGATACGAGATCCACTAGTTTTCTTATCTTGAAAAACCAGAGGGATAATCCATTGTGATTCTTCAATAGGTTCCATAATTTCTAAATCTAACATTTTGTTTAACTCTACTTTGACCTTCTCCTAATATCTCAAATTTATTATGTACAACCATTGCTTGACAGGTTTTGCGTCTAGATGCAAGGGGATCTTCATTTCTCCTATATCACCAACAATCCCCTTCATTTCTGAGAACTTAGTTGGGAATAGATCCTGGAATCCATGCAATAAATATGTAATCATCCCTATTGTCTTATCATCCAAATAGTCCCCAATATTGTAAAATTCCGGGTTCTCTAGAGAACCAATATTCACCTTTTTTACTCTGAGAGGATTCATAAATTTGTCATTTCATAAGCTTGATCCTTCCACTGCTAAACTACCCTTGGATTCATGAATATGTATACCACGTGGATCATCATCTTCAGGCTTGCTATTTATGTTATAGCATTCCATCCAATTCTGAACTGTCACACTGCTTTGAGGAAAACATGACATCGGAACAGGGATTTATTCAAAAATATTGGTTCCGATAACTTGCAGAGCAACATCAATGATCAGATTATAATCAACGGATCTAAGATTCTATGTGAAACTAGTATCTATCTCTTCCCATTCTACAGTTTCTCGTCACATCTCAACCAACGTATACCAGTTTCTTGGTATCATGTCCAAAGTATGTATGAATTGATCAACCCATTCCTGTCGCGGTGATGACTTCCATGTTGTGAGACAATTTTCAATGTGATCGATAGGATTCGTCAATCCAATATATTACTAGATGTATAAGAAATATTTTCTCCAAATCTAATTTCTAGCAGTCGTTGACATTGGGACCATTCTAAAATAGATTACTTATGAGCAACCCACCACTTGGAAGTTGTAGCTTTCAATGAAACATCCAGGGATAATAGGCACTGAGGTTCCAATAATTTCTCTTCAAACTCTGTAAGAAATGTATCTAATTTAGGTAATCCTTCATACGTAGGTAGATTACATACCTCAGTACCTACCCATCATAGAGATTTTGTGATTCTTGCACACTTCTACATTGATACTTCATATTGTTGATTATGTCAATTCTCCGGCGCTTCTCATGAGTTTGATGAATAGGAACTAATACTTCACCAACTTATTTTACCATCAGTTTTCGAGTTGATGTAGTCTTCCATTTAAGAGGAAATATGTAAATATTATCCAAGTATCCTTCATGTCCTTAGTTGTTTACTTGATCTACATATATCTGTCCTTCCAAAGGATCAATTGGAGCGACCACCCATAGTTTTGTATCTTCAAAGGATAATAATCTCTTTTTTGAATTTATGATTGTTTTATTGTCGATATCCAAGTCAATCCCAAAAAGTGTCGGATATGGATTCGTATCATCGACAATATCTATGACTTCAAAATCTATGTAGTTCTGGAGTCCTTCCACCTCGACGGGAACATGTGGCAGTTGAGCAATAGGAAAGACCTTCAACTAGTTGGCTAAACACGACTGAACAGGAGACCATAATAGTCTCATCTTTCCCATGCTTTCCCATGTTCGTCTTGTTAGAATATTAACATCTGACACAATTCAAGTATGATAAAATCCATATCATAGGCACCTATATGAGCATTCATTCATAACTCTTAGCCAGTCTTCAACCTTTTACCAATATGGTTGAATTTTTTCTTTGGTCGCATACTTGGATGAGATGCTTCTATTAGAGTCAATAGTTCTTCCAAAGCATCCTTATCTTCTATAAGTGTTAAACAACTCTTAAAGAAATTCTTCAACTTGCTTACCTTTTTTGTTGGATTTCTTTAGAATGACTGATCAAAACTTTGGGGAATTTCCAGGATTGGTCAATCATCTAATACTAGCACATCAATAGATGTTGATGCATGCATTATATCGATGAAATCATCATGTGCATCAAAGAAGACACCTTTTTCTTTCTGTATTTCGAACGAAACTTTCTTTTGAGTTGTTGATTTAACTCTTGGATTTACCCATGGTGCTCCTTGATCGCCTCCAGTTGCAGCACCTCCCCTTATTACAAAAAAAATATTAGTTTCTCGAGGTTTGACTGAAATCTTCTTAATATTTTGGTTTTCATTTGGAGGTTGGTTCTATTTTCCTATGGCTTTGGCCTACCATTTAGAAATCAACTGCAAACATTCTTCGATAATGTGGTCCAATGCTTTACAATATGAACATGTCGACCTAGGATTAGTGCAGTATTTAGAAAAATGTCTCGGCTATCCACAATTATAACAAATAATTTGGCTCCGCCGGCGACCAAATCCTCCTCCTCGTCCTTGCCCTCTAAAAGGACCCCCCCCTTGGTTGAGGGTATTATGCATGAGCTCTCTCAACTTGCATGTGTTCATCATTTTTCATCAAATATGTGTCGATCGTGTTCTCGGACATCAACAATCGACAGTCTTTCTCATCATGACCCACATAACAGAAAAATTTGCAATATAAGATAGAAGTTGCACTTTCTATCTTTTATAAATATAAATATTCCTCTGGTAGATGGCCTCTTGTCTGGAAAATTTGACACCATGGCATCCCTTGCAAATTTACTAGGTTCAGTGCTCCCGATGCAACATAATTCAAGAATGTTGGACATGAATATTTATGATGAACTTCATTTATGCATCTTGTACACCATATTTCCTCCTATATTTATTTCCATTTCTTGATATCTTGTATTTGCAACATTAGATTGGCTAGTTATTCCTGAATTTGCATCATTATGCACCAGTTTCTCCAACCGACGAAGTTTCCAATTTCATAGCAAGATCAAGAGCTTCACTCTGGGATACTATCTTTTGTTGTATCAAGGAAAAACATATATGTGGTAGAATCGTGGCAATGAACCATTATATATCTTGGATGTCAGACATCTAGAAACTCACCTTAGCCATTAGAGTCTTAAACCTTTGGTCAAAGTCCCAAGTAGACTCCGTCGGTAATTTCTTGATTTATTTTAACTTTGTGATGCATTGCAATTCAAACTTGGGTTTCTTGATCATTCAGTCTAATCTGAATCTGAATTAATGACTTTCAAGGGATTCCTACAAGAACTATGGGAAATTTCTTGTACCAATCAATAGAATGACCTCTAAACATGGTGATCATCTGGGCACTTTTTATAGCTATGTCTTGGACCTGTTCCACTATCCAGACAACTTCACATAAGAACCAACGTTTCTCGGGGTATTCCAACCCATTTCCATTAAATATAGGAAACTTTATGTCACTCCTACACATTCTTTGTACTTGGGGTATTAATTAATTTGAATTAAACGTTCCACTAGTAGGAACTCCCTGAATACTATCTTGAATATTTTTATTACTATGATTAGAAAAGTCAGACTTCAACACTCTTCTAGGTATTACCTCAGATGTTGGAGATGTACATGGGGTTGTGGGTATGTCGTAGTTATGGTCTATATCTAGCGCTTCTTCTTTGTCTTTAGAGATAAGCTGATATTCCTCCTCTTCATAGCAAGGTTCTTGGTTGAGCGGTGGCACCAACTCGTAGTCCCTTCTTTCGGTCATGCTACAACTTTCTCTTCTTGTTACAGACCTTCTTCTCTTTCTCAACCGAAATCTTATTCCACTCCTTAGGTGGCCACCCTCTTCTTCAGTATCGCTATCAGCTGAAAATGTCTCGCCTCACTCTGTCCATATATTTCAAACCTTCCTCCTGATATAACCCATGCCCTATGCACACAATGGTTTACTTGTCCAACTTCATCCTCAAGATCCCTTTTTCACATATCAGTATTTTGATCCACATCTTTAAATATTTCAGGTATTGGCCTCTAGGTCCTTGGAAGAACTCTCTTTTTGTCTCATTGTATGATTTGATAGTGTCGACTACAATTTTAGTAATATATCCCTCCAAAATTCTATTGGCCCAAAAGTCATCAGCCCTAGAGATAGGATTACTGGCCCTTTCCAGTTGTTGAATTTGCTCACGAGACCACTCTGTGGGTTCTCCACCTTGAAAATTTTTTCTCTACATTGCTAGCTTCGCCAACCATTCATGCAGTAGAATAGGAAATTCACTAAAGAAAATTTCATGAATATCTGAGTAAACATACCTTTCTAACCATGCTATTGGATTCAGTTGTGATCCCTTACTTTATTCTTGTGCAAATCCTCACAATTTGTAATCCACTCAATCTTGGATCTTTGGTTTCATAGGGTGCCAAAACATGTCCCATTCACAATGAACCCTGTCCTAGAAACAAAACTATTTGTTGGTTCGATTCCAATAACCCAGGTTCAATTTCCATGTCCGTCCAACAAAAACCAAGGAACTGGCCCGACAGAGTATAGTTTTGTTGGCAATAACTACGACACAAGTGAGGTCTCACCCAAGATACCTGTGGGGACTGCCAGAACTAGGCTTATGCGGTTATAGAAGGGGATTTCTTCATGGCAACGTTTAAACAGGAAGATCGACCGAAGTAGATAGATGGAAAACCATCGACACATACACAACATATAAATTATAACGATCTAAATCATGTATACCATAGTTATTATCAACATTCCATATTATTATTATCATTATCAATTGCGACAAAATCATAAATATTCAAACACAATATAAACAAACATCATAGACACAGATTTGGCATGGAAACCCATACGAGAAAAACTACAAAAGGGCTCTTCATCTTGCATGGGTTGTGTTTTATAATGGTTTTGGTCTGTGCACACAGCCTGCAAACATCTCTCAAGATCGGCTTACAATGGATGAGTTCCTTTGTATCTCATCTCTATATCTTTTCTTATTCCTTTTTTCCAATCCTATTTTCCATGTAATCAATCCCAACCCATTCGTTACTATTATTCTCCTTTCACACAACTTATGGATCGACCTTGTATACTTTTTCATGACTCTGCTGCTAACCGTCGACTGGTATTTAACTAGTAGTCGACTGTTTCTTAACTAACCCAAGAAATCCCTTTACATTTATAAAGGCTCTATCGGCCCAGTTTACATTCATGCTCATTCTCAAAATAGACTAAATGTCTAATTTAACTCATTGTTTATAGTTAGTGTTTCCTCAAAAAAAGATTGAATTCCAGGATTTGACTTACTCTCTCCTTTTTTGTTGCATCCTTGTTCATCTTGCGACCAAACTCTTCAAAAATTCCAATCAAAACTCTTATGCACTTTCTTAGGGCCAACAAGGAGTCCGAAAGTATGGAATAAGAGTGCAAGAGGAACTGTTGGGGAATGGAAGAAATAAAGAATGAATTTACTCTATTAGATAAATATTGGAATCCAATTCTGATTCAGAGAATTTAATGTTGAGACTGAGAACCCAACTTTGAGTCCACTACTATGAGTCCACTACTACTGAAATTGTATCCATTGATGCCTTTGGTATTTCTAGTGAAAGGACAAATGGTGTTGGAAGCTAACTTAGTAGAATTATGAGCATTGAGAACAACGATGTACCTCACTATTGTTCTTTCAAAATAAAACTGAGAAGGTGAAATGTGATGGTTGGCATGAAATATGGAGTTAGCCAATTGCTTATTTCTCAAAGTGTGAATTTCTGAAATTATGGGACCGGTGAGATATATGTCCGGTGAATGCATGAGTCTCATCACGAGGATGGAGTTTTGATAATATATTAATCAAGAAATTAACCTAAGTTTGGGTGGAGTGTGCTTCACACACAACCAGTTTCCCAATTCAAGTATTTTCCAGATAAGTAATAATTCCTGGAAATGATGTTTCATTCATGAATGATGTTTACTTGATGAATGGTAAAACAACATCCATGGTTTCATGTTTAAATTTCTAAAATTAGATATAAAATATGAATTCATGTTTTACCTAGTTGAATTATTTTCTATGGAATAAGTTCAAGTTGAATCCTACGACAATGCTTGCAAAATTTATGAGCGTCAATTATTTAATTAAGTTGAAGTCTAGGAAATTCATTTCCGGTAAAAATCGCTAATTTCTAGGTTTTGGAAATGAAAGGTTTATTCAAATTATTTCAAAGAGATTAAAATCTTATTTTCCATGTAGTTGGAAGAAAATAGTTCCTAAAGAATTGAATGAAATGTTTGAATAATTATTCAAATATGTTCTTACTGTGCAGTGAATGATTATGTCCCATTTTTGCTTAATAAGTAAATTATAAACAATTACCATGTGCTAAGGCTTTTTTTATCGTGATTTTCATTGAGTGGTATTTTTTTTTTTAAACCATAGGTAGAATTTGTTTATTCTATTTACAACTACCATGTGCTAAGCCTTGTTTATTGTGCCATGGGCCAATAATGAATGGTATTTGTTTTTATTTCATAAGTATTGGAATTGTATGGGTTGCATACAAAATACCATGGATTAAATTAGGAAGGAATTTGTTGTTACATTACATACTTTGGATAAATTGGTAATTGTTATCCTACTTAATTGATTCATATAACCCTACTACATAGATAATATCTTGGAATATTACCTTCCATGTTTTGGATAGATTGTTAATTGTTATCCTATTTCAATTAATGCATGTAACTTGATTGCATAGTTAATATGGTGTATATTAACCTTACTATGCACAACTAATATGTTGGAATATTATCTTCACCTTCGATATTTTGGATAGATTGGTAATAGTAATCCTACTAAATTATTGCATGAAACCTAATTGTGCAATTATTATGTTGGAATATTAATCTTACTGCATTGTAAGTTTAAAATTATTAGGTTGGAAAAATGTTTCTCCTTGTCATAATAATCTGATGATTACGTAATTGGAAGATTGTATATGGATATGACTATAATTCCTTTGTTCCATTATGTGATCCCTTTTGTGCATTTTCTATGAAACATTCATACTACGTATTTCTTACTACACAATTCTTACTGAACAATTCTAAGTTAATGTTTTACTGTGCAGTTTCTACTATACAATTTTTACTACCCAGTTTCTATTAAATGTGTATGTCGTAGCTCTCAGGAATGAATTTATAAGGTAGAGTTGGAAGTGTTTCCTTCCAACCCTTAGTTTTAATTATGCTTACACAAATTTGCATAAAATGATATGCTTGAATGTATGTGATTATGGGTTTCACAAAATCTAGTAAGCTTATGTTAAATGCTTATATTAGATATACATTGGTGTGCATTGGTTATAAGAATGCATATAACCACTATGCATATAACATATGTCTATATCTTTTGTCCATTTTTTGTACATGTGTTAAAAGTATGCATGTGACTATTATGCGTATATGTTTCATTAAAAACAAATTATCAATGTGTTTTAAGTCTAGTGCAACAATGGGTGCATTACAATTTATAGAGAAATGTATGAATGCATATGTACACGTATGCTATGTTTAATAGTCCTAGGTACAACACCTTCTAGCATTGGTCCTCTATCATGTAAAACATGAATCTCATAAAGGGTTTATAGTTTGTAACTTATGTTTTATTATTTATGTTTAATGTTCAATGTTCAAATGATCTTATGAAGTTGGTTGGGATAAATTGGTACATTTAGTATATATTGTATAAGTTCCAAAGAATATATTATGTGGTTAATTTCGATGAATTGTATTGTTTATGGTTCGAAAATTTATGACATGTGTGTAGAGATTGTGTATAATATAGAAATGTGATGATGAATGCACATACATGTCAGCTATGTGTAATTGGTATGCAATGAGAAGAATGAATGTTATAATGTTTTATATAATTGATAAAATTAAATCAAAATGCATGTGAAGATGTAATCGGTAAAATGAAGAAAGCATGTGAATATGTTATCAGTAAAATGCATACTACATGTGAACATAAATTAATATTTGCATATATAGATGTAAGAGAATATTAATTGGTGTTATAGATGTTATTGAAATCATGGAAAATGGGGATAAGGTTCCTTTGGTTCTTAATAACAAGAAAATATTCCAAGATTGTGAAGCTTATGTTGAATTAGAGTAGTGTTTGGGAAACAAGGTTGATGAATATTGAGATGAAAAATTTGTCACCCTTGAGCCGAGAGACAACATCAAAGGGTACAAACCTGACCATGAATGGATTCAATGCAATAAATGTTGGAAATGGTGAACTATGGATCCAAATTACAATAGTGAAAGTTTACCTGATGAGCAGTTTTGTTGAAAGCTGAAGACTGTTCACAAGGTTGTATGGAACTTTTAAAAAGGTGGCATACAACAAAACCTCTCATCAGGTAAACTTTCACTATTGTAATTTGGATCTAAAGTTCACCATTTCCAACATTTATTGCATTGAACCCATTCATGGTCATGTTTGTACCTTTTGATGTTGTCTCTTGGTTAAAGGGGGTCAAAATTTTCATCTCAATATTCATCAACTTTGTTTCCTAACCACTGCTCTAATTTAATATAAGCTTCACAATATTGGAATTCTTGTTTGTGATTAAGAACCAAAGGACTCTTATCCCAATTTACCATGATTTCAGTCACATCTATAACACCAATTACTATATGACCCATATCTACACATATAAAATCTAGAGGAAGTGGCATCCTTTCCTTTACCTTACTCCTCTCCACTTCTATTGATGTCAATTCACACAAGTGATATTTGTTGTGCTCTACACATCAATTTATTAACGCATGTTTTAGAACATTGGTGACTCATATAAATAAAGGATCCCATATAACTAAATCCAAAATGATTAATAATACTAAATATAGGATAAAATAAAGGCTCCTATATTGGGTGTGAGTGAATGCACCTTAAATGTAAGAATAAGAAAAAATATATTGAATTTTGCATAATGTTTACTAAAATTTTCAATTTTTTTCAATATCATGGTCTCATATCAACAACTACTAATTAAACAATGATAAAAAAAAGGATTAGAAATTTAATAAATGCCATCAAAATTGATAATTTATCTTTTCAATTTAAAAACTTAATAATTTAAAGAACTACAACTGAATAATTAAAATGATAATCTAATGAGAAGTGTATGAATGCACATATCTATATTACTTGTAACTGGTATATTTTTATCTTTTTATGAGAATGCACATGTACTCTTCCATGATTAAGATACATCAAATCAAAATACAATAGATTATCAAATCAATGTGTTTCATTTCACAAGTTATTTTCAATAGGTTTAATTGTTACAATCCAATAAAATGACAGATATTTCAAATCAAACTATTTTATTTTACAAAACGTTCAAGATAAGACTATTGACAATTAAAGGTCAAAAGCAGATCCAAGCCATAGTTAAGGATCCACTATCATTATCTTGTCCCTTAAAGGTACTTTCAAACATATGGGGACCCAAATAGATAGTTTTCCCGCCAACAAATCGACAAAGTAAAAAGTACATGACATGGCACAACCATTACAATGCATATCCAAGTAGACAATTAAATACACAACATTATCTATGATAATTGAATACAACCAAATAAAGTATAGACAAAAAATGTTTCAAGAGAGTCCAACCACTAATTCAACAATCAACAGTGTACATCACAAATAAACTATGCATTGATCCATTGAAAATCACGAGGTTTGGTTGTCACAATACAAATCTAATAAAGATAGAAGACTACATATCCATTACATGTAATGTAGAATATGTTGAGTCTACAATATTGTTTAGAAACATTACAATGGAATGTCATCTTCAACTATTCGCTCATGGTCAACTTTCATCATTTATCATCTTTTAGCTTTTAATTTTTTCTTTGATAGAACTTCTATTAATTTTATCTGAGTTGCACATACCAAATGACTATATTAGCAACATATGACATCGGGTTCATAGTCCTGAAAATGAATATAACTTTCACTTTGATGGGTTTCTTGGAAAAATAACCTTATAATATAATGGATCCTCTCTAAGATATAAATCATTTGTCATCGTAGTCCTCCAATAACTTCATCTTTTTTTCAATGCTTAGCATCAAATAATATTTCACTTTTTCTTTGTTTTCTATGGGTACAATCACAGCAAAACATCTCATGCAGTGAATGTCACTTTTTAAATGCAGTTTCGATAAAAAATAATTTGCTCTATATAAATTATATACAATGAACAATGTTTCAACTTTTTTTGTTTTTTTTACATTTATATTATGTTACCTTCTCTAACAAGATCGGAAATTCTATCACCATAAATTAATATTTATATGTCCTATGGTTCTAACTCCTCCAAGCTTCCGAGTGCCATTTTTCCTTTTGGATAATTCCTATATGTTTCCAAAGTTTAACATAGTTGTTAATTATGTTTTCACAAACTACTGTAGATTCATTGTTTTCTATGGAAATAGAACAAAAACATGTTTTCTTTGTACTATCAAATGCAAACACATTTTGAAAGGATTTTGCTTTAATTGAGCACAAAGCTCTAATCCCATGTATGGTGCTAGTGTCATGTGGGATCAATCTATCTACATCTTGGATTCCAATAAGCCAAAAAAACATGTGATGTTAACAAGTCATGAAGGACAATTTTCAATGTTAGTGTACATAAGTTTCAAAGATATATTTAAGACTTATAAATACTTTTTTTTTAATTTAACATTAATACAAAATTCAGAAACAAAATATGTGTACATACATGCACACATATTTTGATTGTTGATTGTACTTATGGATTCGATTTGAATCGCACCATTCAACAACCAAAGCAGCTAATTGAAATCGATCGACATAATGTTTAATTTTCCACCTTTGAAGTGTTCATTTTACACATGCCCTTGCACCACTGTGCTCTCCTTTTCCATGGATAGTCTCAAATATATTCCAACAATATATAAAATTTGATGCTCTATGAAGCCGACATAACCAAAAGAATAATCGTGAAGATTAAATTGTCTTGAACATCCATCTCACCATATCCAACGTTCATTGATTTCAACTTTATGTTTTTAAGTGACTCAGAAAACATTTTCAAAACAATCTTGTACAAAATATGTATCATATGTATGATCATCATTGATATAAAAGTGATATTATTTTATCATGTGTCGATTGTAATTTGTGTTTTTTATGCCATCAAAATTGTCTTGGGAATGTCTATATAGAACATGGACAAATATATAAACTAGGTCAGAATGATAGTATTCACTTTGTATCTCTTTTTGTGCAGTAAATGTGTAGTTTTGTACAAAATAAACCACAGAAAAAATTGTTCCTATTGGAAAAAATTTATGACTGTTGAACTATTATATGTTTCCATCATGCTCTATGTGATTTCTTGGTATTTATAAATTTCTTTTTCAATTTTCTTCAAAAAACTGTCACACATATCTCATCTTCTCACAAATCAATTATTTTGGAAAGATCATCAGCAAACTTATAGCATAATTGATATATTCACATCTCTTATAGTCAATGGTTACATTTCATAGCAATTGATCATTATCCATACAATATTTGTAGTGGAATAAAACTAGATTTCTAAAATGATCGCAATTTTTTTTTTTTTCCGTCGACACATTTCTTATGGTAAAATAATTCATCATCTTCTCTCTTGCATATAATTTCGGATATGAAATAACAAATAGTGGAAGGAGGAGGTGAATTTGACCAAAAGGTTTTGTCAAATTCAAGAAAGGTTCACAATATAGCTCAAATTACACGTGATAACAACAACAACATGTGTCATAAACAATGATAGGTCTAACATACCGTGTTTTATGTTGTATAAATGTATTGATCAACATATTAATTTCATGGTGATCCTCCTTGAATTTACTGAACAATTGTATTTGTGGAATTTCCAATATATGCTTTGCATGGGTTTCGTATTCATTTTGTGATACTCTTTGACATATCACACTCCCTACATTTGGTGAAACTCAAAAATTTGTCAACCAATATTCATGTATCATAGATTTAACACTTTCTACCATTTTATCTTTGTAAAGTTGTCTACAAATAATTTTCCAACAACCAAGTTCATCATTTTCATTTATTTGCAATAGGAATTTGTTATGTTTGTACAATTTTTTTCTCGAAGTTCCGTTTTTTTCCAATTGTGCCATCATACGTTTTTGTCTAGTATTAACTGAAATAATTATTGTTTGAACTTCTCTACATGCGGCGCTGGTATCTTTTTGTAGATATTCTAAATGTTTGTATTGCATCATTTATATTTTCAAACACATTTTGTTTCACCTTTGATTATTTTCTCGCCTTTTGAATGCCCATTAATGATTTAGTGTCTTCTAAATTTTTGGAAACTAACAAACAAATCAAAATTTGAGCTTGTGTTTATTAGAATAAACAAATACCCATTCCCATACTAGAGGATACATTTATTAATCTTTATGGTTAATTTCCTAAGTTCTAGACTAGCTAGTTAGCATCCACTTGCACCACTTGGTCAAAACTTGCCATTACTGCATCCAGGATTTCCCTTCATAGGTATTGGATAAGATTCTTCCAAATATATGGACTTCTCAGTTTAGTAAGTGCGCCTTCCTTCCTTATCCATAGTTAGACTACTTTTTAGCAGCTTTAAGATACAAAGGTGAAAGCTAGTAACATGGCAACTGCCTTGTTCTTTTCCCAACTCATATTTCTTATTTTTATCTATTGAAAGCATGAGTATATTGAATTTCCATCACTTATCATCTTGCATACATCATTCATCCGATTCGTGACCTTCCTAGACTGATTTGGAAAGTGTTTTATGCACCTAGAGGAATTTTTACTTTTAGTAATCCTGCTATTGTGAGGATTCAACTTGCCCCCTTAGGAATTTGAATATCTGATGTAATTATATATTTGGAAAAATTATTCTTTTATAAGTTTGGATGATGTACACTTATTCAATGCAAGTTAGTGTTATGCACCAATTTCAGTCTCCAATTTGAGTGGATCTTTGCATGTCTTCTAACAATTTTTGTGAGTTCAATTCTACTAAGGATGGGCTTAATTTCCATATGCTATCGAAGCGTCTTTAGCATGATTTTTCTCCTCTATTATTTCTATTGTAGGATCGATCATCACTCTCCCAAGGGAGCGCATTCAGTTCACTCAGGGCGCAGTTGCTGAAGAAATGGATCCATCTCACCATATCATCTTGACTCCATTTAACTACTTCGAATGGAAGGCGCAGATGGAGATTCTTATGAGTAAGGGCCTCTACAGAGTGACCATGGAAACTAAGGATAAGACTAATTTAGTAATATCAAGTGGCACAATAGGAGGGATCATGTAATGTTCCGTTTTGATAAAAAGGGAATAACTGAGGACTAATAGCACTAGGAGAAAAAAGGTACATCAATTCATGATTATTAAGTCAACAGTGTAGTAAGAAGGCCATAAAAGTTCATATCGTAAAGCATTTGGAGCATGTAAGCCTTATTTATTCAGTGTTAAAGTCAACATGAAATTAGAATTGCATGCATGCAAAAGTGAAGCATAAACCCTAAAAGTGACATGCAAACCCTAAAAGTACATGCTATTCTANAAAATATTATCTATTTTTATTGTTGATTGATTTTGGAGTTTCTACCAGCAGCACAGCATGCAGCCGCGACAATTGGGGATAGAGGCGGTGTCTTTAGCTAGCGAGGGTTCGGTATTGAGATATATTCCCTAGTCTCTTATTAGGATAGATCATCCAAGTTTATCCATTGCATCCATTATATACTACATTATTCGGAGATCCAGCACATTTCGAAGGGTTATTAGCAGATCCACGTTTTGCAGCCAAAAGTAGCAGGGAAAACACAGAAGGATTCCTTGGGACCACAAAACCCAGTATTTCCTCCACATGTCAGCTTCTTCTTTCTTAGCAGGCCTATCCTATGGTATGCAGTGATTATCAGCCATCAGTTTGCTCACCTGGAGTAGCTATCATCCAAACAAATCAGTTGGGGGCATGAGCAGCAGAACTGCCAATCAATTCACTAGGGAACTTAGAGGAATCCAAACCTCTGCATGTTCTAGACCTCTCTCTGGCATCAACAAACAGAAAAGCTCAAACATTTTCAGCCCAAATGAACCTATCCTCCTACAAAAACGTCACCTTTATTTTGGAGGGTTTTTACGGTACTACGGGGCAGTAACACCGAAGGAAAAGAGCATTATTAGACTACCCATATAGATCCTTATGCATGCAGCTATCTCTGGAGTCATTATCATCCAGAATATAAGTGGTAAGTGATAATTTCTCTCTACAAAACCCTAACCCTAATTCAACTATATTTTAGGGCATTTTTGCATGGCAAGTTTGCATGCATAGTTATTTTGCAAATTTGTATGAGATTGAGTGTGCGAGTCAGCACTATCATAGAGCATTAGAGAATATTAGTATTTGGGATATTACAGTGGTATCATAGCATGTTCCTGGCTAGTTGTGGGCATGCAAAAGTGTAAATGAATTCAAAAAAGCCATACAACATTACTTACCGGAGACAGAGGTTTAGAAACAATGATAGAGGAGAAGAGGAGTTAGAGGCCATAGAGTTGGGGGAAAAAGAGTATCATTTTGAAAAGGGAAAAGAAACAATGGTCGATGATCATAAAAAAACTTTCAATATTCTTATATCAGCCATAAAAGAACTCACTATTGGGCAAAAAGAAATCATGAGTACCTTCAGGCAAATGACAGAGAAAAATGGGCCCACTCCACACAGTCCATTGTTTCCCAATAGTGATAGGGTATCCACTAGTAGTAGGGGGGAGCACTTACATACCAACATGCAGATCCATCCCCATATATACAACAAGCCTTCCCGACCTACCATGCCTCAATTCTTAGATAGTCCAGCTGCAGTGCTTCTAGCACAAGTAGAACCAGAGGAACCCATGAGTGCCTATCTGAGAGAGTATAGGGATTTAGGAGATGACTTCCATTCAACCATGACCTTCACTGAATTCTACCACTTTAAAATTAAGAACAAACCTAGAGCTTACAATAGGCCATTCACCCAGAACTATGAGTTACAACACACCATAGGGAAACTAACTATCCCTACCTTTGAGGGTACCCAAGGTGGCCCAGCCCAGAATTGGGTGCAGAAGTTGGATACATACTTACATCTCAACCCCATGATTAATACAGATTCCATTAAATTGGATACTTTTCATTTGGATAGAGAATCCCATGAGTGGTGGTACCACATTTTCGTGACACTGGGTCACAATACCATCACAACATACCCAGATTTTACACAGAGGCTCATTGAGCGATTTGATCGAAAGGACCCTGAGATACACTTTAGAGATATGGCACAACTCAAGCAGACAGGTAGTGCAGATGCATTTATTTCATAGTTTCAAAGGATAGCAGTACATGATGAGGATGTGCATGAGGAGATAGCATTAGAGACATCTTGTGAGTCTAGAAACACAAGCACATTCGCTAGTTGGATTGTGGACAAACTGTGTGATGAGTTGGAGTTGGCACACTCTTCATTACCTATAGCAGGGGCTCAAACAGTTATGATAGGCGAAATACATGAGGTACAAGGAAATGAACACAATATTCTAGACAGTGAGCAGTCACACATGGAGGTTAGGGAGATTTTATACAGTCATGAGATAGAGCTTCCAAATGATAGTCTCCGAGAGATAATTGAATGTGTTAAAGAAACCATTATAGCAATGAAAGAGAGGACCAACGTACTTTGGAACACCATATTACAGTGAGATGTTGAGCTTACAGCTCTTCGAGCTATATGTGTCGAGTCAGCGATCAGACTTTCTAGTATTGAAGAGCAGTTGGATTACTTGATGGGGAATCAGAAGAAACAAAATATTGCATTTCAAAACAGTCTTCTTCAGGAGTACATAGACAAGGCTTGTGGTAGCTTGAGTCCACATTTGCATAATGGCAAATTTTTTTACAGGTTGGCCTTGATCAAAAAATTGGGCAGCAGTATATGAGCATTCCAATTGAAATCAGAAGGGTAGAATGTTAGCTTGGTAAGATTATTCCTTGTGATGGTGCTTATGGACGAGGTCATTTTTAGGGGTTGGATTGGGGAGAGATTAAAAGTTGGTTTCCTATTGAGTGGGCAATTCTTGAGAAGACATTCCTAGCCAAGGGTATAGTCCCACAAGACCCTTCAGATATTTGGGATGAAATATGCACAAGTTTGCATTGGGATCCAGGTGGGAGTCCTTATGAGGGGTGGATGCATTGTTTACTGATGGCGTTACTTGGGAGTCTACAGGAGGATCCTTGTGTCGATACTATGTAGGGTAGTGGTGGATGCATTTTTACCTCTACAATTCTCAGATTGATTTGGGACCCTGGAATGACAGTGATTGACAATTTAGTGATAGCTAGAGGATGCTTTCAGGAGGTCTCTTTTGATGGTTCCTTGTTTACGCCGTGGTTAGTCACTCCACTTATAGGAGGCTTCCATGGGACAGATTGTGATGGTACTATGTAGTGTAGTGCTTTGAGAAGAGGGTTCTAAATATCTCCTAGGATAATTTGGGACCGTGGGATCATCCCCAGATTCAGTTGGTTCAGTTGATTGATTGTGTATTTGCGTTGGCATTGCTCGAGGACAAGCAATATTTGGCAAGGGAGGATTGTAATGTTTTGTTTTGATAAAAAGGGAATAACTAAGGACTAATAGCACTAGTAGCATAAAGGTACATCAATTCAGTATTATTAATTCATCAGTGTAGTAAGAAGGCCATCAGCGTTCGTATCGTAAAGCATTTGGAGCATGTAAGCCTTATTTCTTCAGTGTTAAAGTCAACATTAAATTAGAATTGCATGCATGCAAAAGTTAAGCGTAAACCCTAAAAGTGACATGAAAACCCTAAAATTACATTCTATTCTATTTAAGAAGGGTTATTGGACCAAAGAGATTATCTATTGTTATTGTTGATTGATTTTGGAGTTTCAGGCAGCAGCACAGCGTGCAGCCGCGACAGTTGGGGTTGGAGACGGTATCTTCAGCTAGTGAGGGTTCGATAGTGATATATCTGCCCTAGTCTCTTATTTGGATAGATCATCTAGGTTTATCCATTGCATCCATCATATACTACAGTATTCGGAGATCCAGCACATTCCAAAGGGTTATTAGCAGATCCACATTTTGCAGCCGGAAGTAGTAGGGAAAACAAAGAAGGATTCGTTGGGACCACAAAACCTAGTATTTCCTCCACATGTCAGCTTCCTCTTTCTTAGCAGGCCTATCCTATGGTATGCAGTGATTATCATCCATCAGTTTTCTCACCTGGAGCAGCTATCGGCCAAATAGATCAGTTGGGGGCGTGAGCAGGAGAATTTCCAATCAATTCACTAGGGAACTTAGAGGTAGCCAAAGATATGCATGTTCTGTGCCATCTCTTTGGCATCAGTAGATGAAAAAGCTCAGAACGTTTCAGCCCGAACAGACCTCTCCTCTTACAAAAACGTCACCTTCATTATGGAGGATTTTTACGGTATTGCGGGGCGGTAACACCGGAGGAAAAGAGCATTATTAGACCATCCATCTAGATCCTTATGCATGGAGCTATCTCTGGAGTCATTATCAGCAAGAATATCAGTGGTAAGTGTTAATTTCTCTCTGTAAAACCCTAACCCTAATTCAGCTATATTTTAGGGCATTTTTGCATGCAGACTTATTTTGCAAATTTGTATGAGATTGAGTGTGTGAGTTAGCACTATCATAGAACATTAGAGAATATTAGTATTTGGGATATTACAGATCATGCTTATGGTCTCTTGTGTCTCAGTATTTCCAGAGACCTTCTTTTTCATCTAGATGGACTGACATCTCCAAATGAAGTATGGGAGAATCTCCAAAGTTTATTTGGAAATGCATATTAAATGAGGAGACATCAACAAGAGAATAATCTAATCTTAGTGAGTCCAAGCGATTTCAAGTCCTTACAAGTCTATTTCTCCAAGTTCAAAGCTCATGTTATCAACTAAAGTAGTGTGGTATAGAAAATAAATATGAACAACTAGTCTTGGCAATTCTTTTGAAGCTTTTCCATGACTAATTAGTGTTTGTTTCAACCTTCCATTGCACCAAATTGATATTTTTAAACTGGAATATGCCTTCACTTGCAGATTTCATGGAATCCTTGATCTAGGAGAAAGACAAGTTGGTCTTGATGGGTACCATTAAACCTTCCAAAGATCAATCTTTGGTTGTTGGAGATTCAAAGATGGATTCCAAAGGCAAGAAGAAGGCTAGTCCAAAGAAGCCCCCTGATCAAAATAAATACAAGTCCAAGTCTCATAACGATTATTCAAGCTCAAAGAAGAATTCCAAAAAGAAGAAAGGTAAAGGTGAAATGAGTAAGTCTACATATTGTGGTAAGGGATAGCATCCTGAGAGCTCTTCCATTAAGAAAAAAATTGATATGTTGACTCGACTCCTTGAAAATCACAGCATCTCTCTTCTTAAAGGCGCAAAGAAGAAGAAGAGTGCATCAAATTTTGAATACAAGGAGAGATTTCATGCACTGGTAGCAAGCACTGTAAGATCGTATTCCTTTATCATTTATTCTGGAGCTTCAAGACACTTGGTTTTGATAAGGGAGGCCTTATCCTCTCTTGATGATTCAAATGGTCCAAAATTTACACCAACATAAGAGTACTATAGTCCTTCCTCCCTTCCAAATGGAGAGAGGGTTTAATTTATAAGGCTAAAGGGATAGAATAGGTTGAGGATTAGGAGGAGGGATCTAAGGGATCTTCCCTATAGGTTAGGAACCGAATTCCACCTCACCTAAATGATAGGGATATACCTCCACCTCATCCACCTTCGAGAAGGGTCTCAAAGCTCTGTTTTTTTCCCTCGAAACACCACCGACGCACTTTCCAAAAAGGGAAAAAGCACTATCAACGCACCTAGCAGTGGGAGATAGAGCGCTAACATCGGTACACCTAGCATGAAGGGAAAAAGTGCCTTCAGTGCACCTACCATGAAGGACAAGAGCCTCGACCTTCATAAAGAGGGGAAAAAGTCAAGAAAAACTCAATATTAGTCAACTTTAGCAGATAGAAATTTCAGGATTAGGCAAAGGGTTGACACATGGATCAAGAGTATAATATTTCGGTGTAACAGTCATTTCCCTGATATGTCAATGATTCAATCCAAATATTTCCTAACCTTCATTGATGACTTTTCCAGATATTGTTGGGTCTTCTTCCTCAAGTACAAGTCAGAAGTTTTTAGCCTCTTCAAAGGATTTAAAGACTTAATAGAGAACCAGTCTGGAAGAAAGATCAAAGTCCTTAGATCTGATAATGGTGGTGAATATGTCAATTCTAAATTCATATATTTTTGTGAATATGTGGGTATCTATATGCAACATTATATTCCTTACACACCTCAGTAGAATGGTATTACTGATAGGAAGAATAGATCTCTCAAAGAGATGGCGACTTGCATGATGAAGTCTAAAACTTTGCCACCAAAGTTTTGGGCTAAAGAAATCAACTATGCATCCTATATCCAAAATAGGGTTCCTCACAAATCATTGTATGGAATCACTCCTTTCGAATCTTGGAGTGGACACAAGCCTGATGTGTCACACTTTAGGATTTTTAGCTCTAAAACTTGGGCTAGAATTCCACCTGAAATGAGAAAGGATTTGGAGCGCCAAAGCCAAGAATTCCTATTTGTTGGGTATTAAGAAGATTCGAAAGGGTACAATCTGATCAATGTGAGAACTCAAAAATCCTTCATTAAAAGGAGTGTTCAATTTGAAGAAGAGCCTATGCCAGCAACAAAAATTGGAGAATCCTCTTCATCACCACCACCTCTGATTGTAAGTGAAGACTCTAATAAGTTTTATGATTATGATATGTATGAAGATGAATATTTAATTTCAAATCCAAACATTCCTACAAGACCAAAGTGGGCAGAAAATACCATTCAAGCAGTTGGGGAACTAGCTGGGAATCCTAATGATCCTAGAAGAACTAGATCTCAATTCGAGAGTGCCCTTTCTGTCAAATACACAAGATTTGCTAAGAAGAGTTACCTGATGATTTAATTTGATCCACAAACATATGAAGAATCTACAGAATATCCATGATAGCAAACAAAACATGGAATAACAAGATCATTTCTTGGGAACTGGTCAATCTCCCACTAAGTAGAAATCTAGTGAAATGCAAATGGGTATTCAAGACAAATTTTGCCGCTGATGGATTTCCTTTGAATTATAAGGAAAGGTTAGTGAACAAGGTATTCTCCCAAGTCCAATTCATTGACTACAATGAGACCTTTGGACCAGTGGAAAAGATGGACTCTATAAGACTAGTTTTATCAATCGTAGCAACCAAGCAATGGGAGGTACATCACATGGATGTGAAGAGTTCCTTTCTACATGGAGATCTCAAAGAAGAGATGTATATGAAGAATCCAGAGGGTTTTTTTACTAATCCATCTCTTGTGTACAGGTTGAAGAAATCACTATATGGGCTAAAACAAGTTCCCAAAGCTTGGTATGCCAAGAATGATGGATTTCTGTTATCACGAAACTTTAGTAGATGTAAGTATGATCCAAATTTCTATTTGAATTTGATTCATGGTTCAATCATTATTATTTTCTTGTATTTGGATGACCTTTTGAGGATAGGAAGTTCCATGAAATAAATTGCCTCCTTCAAGGATGCTTTGAACCATTCCTTCTCCATGACTGATTTGGGATTATTAAGCCAATTCTTAGGGATTGAGATTTCTCGATCAACTCTTGGAATCAAATTAAATCAATAAAAATATGCTTCAAACCTACTAAACAAGTTCAACAAGAAATATTTCAAGCCAAGCAATACTCCTTTCCTCTCGGGATTTAAGCTTGAAGAAGCATATTCAACTCCCTTGGTGAACAATACTATGTACAGGAAACTAGTTGGTTGTCTTCTCTATTTGACTCACACTCGAACTGATATTTATTATGCATTGAGTGTGGCATATAGACATATTGAGCAACCACATGTTATCCATTGGAGTCCAACAAAGAGAATCTTGCACTTTGTGCAAGGAACCAAGACACATGGGATTCACCATGTTGCAAAATCTGATCTAGATTTAGTTGGTTTTACTGATTTTGATTGGGCTGCTGACAACACTGATAGAAATCAACTTATGGATATGTGTTTATGCTTGCAAATGGACCTATTTGTTGGTTAATTAAAAATTAAAGTGCCATTGCACTTTCTTCTACAAAGGCAGAATACATAGGAGAGTTTGGGATTGAGTCTAGCACTTCCACAGTCATTTTTGTGGCAATCTGAGAGCTATTTGAATCTCAACAAACCCTTTATAGACTAAGTGAACCAAACACATAGCTATCCATATGCACTACGTCATAGGACTTGTGCATGATGAGGTCATTTCTTTGCACTATTGTACATCATCTGAGCAAGTTACATACATCTTCACCAAAGAATTATCTAAGAATACATTCAACAATCTCAAATCACTTCTTGGGATAGCTGATCACACGGTGAAGATTGATTGAAGACAATATTTCACAACAACAACAAAAAATCATGTCCATGTTTTGAGGGAGGATTCCCCCCTTGTGGTTTTTCCTCTTTCCTTGTTTTTTTATGGACAAGCAGTATGTAAAGGGTGACTAAGCCTTGTTTCTAGGCCTTATATCTTTGATATATTTCTGATATTGCACATAATTCAGGATTAAGGTGGGGTTTTAAAATAATAAAAAACCCATTCCCATACTTGGGATACATTTATTAATCTTTATGGTTAATTTCCTAGGTTCTAGACTAGCTAGTTGGCATCCACTTGCACCACTTGGTAAAAAATTTCCATAATTGCATCTCGGATTTCCCTTCCCATATTCTTCCAACTATACATACTACCTAGTTTAGTAAGTCCGCCTTCTTACCTTATCCAGAGTTAGACTGCTTTTTAGCATCTTTAAGGTAAAAAGGTGAAAGCTAGTCACATGGCAACTTCCTTGTTCTTTTCCCAACTTATCCTCCTTCTTTTTCAATCTTTAAAGGATGAGTATATTGACTTTCCATCACTTATCAACTGACATACACCATTCAGCCAATTTGTCACCTTCCTAGACTGATTTGGAAAGTGTTTATGCACCTAGGGGTATTTTTTAGTTTTAGTAAGCCTGAGGATTCAACTTGTCTCCTTAGGCATTCGAATCTCTGATGTAATTATATATTTGGACATCCTATTATTTTATAAGTTTGGATGTTGTACACTTATGCAATGCAAGTTTGTGTTATGCACCAATTTCAGTCTCCAATTTTGACTGGATCTTTGCATGTCTTCTAGCATTTTTTTGTGAGTTCAATTGTACTAAGACTGGGCTTAATTTCCACAGTGTTGTTGCAGATTCTTTTTTAAGAACATCTTCACAAAACCAGTGAGCATAATCATGCAATGTGGTTGAGTATTTTGACCTTGAATTTTTCATGATCAATGTTTTGCAACATTTCATCATCAATGTTGAAAATACCTATATATTTCAATTAAAATTAATATGGCATATCGAATACACTAAATTATAAACCTAGGATTCAGATTTATTGATTGGTAATAAAAAAACAATCATAAAGTAAATTAAATATATAGAAAATTTACACACACACACATGTATGTGTGTGTGTGTGTACATACCTATGTTGATTCAATTTTTGCTTCATTATAGATTTCAACAATGTCTTCAACAACTTGATCGACGCTATGACACAATTATCTCTATATGAAGTGCTTTCAAAAATACAATTCATTACAATTTTTTTATTGGATTTAGAAACTCTATAATATATATACATACCTGGTTCGATTTCCTACCCTTGAACTTGATTTTCGATATTCATTTCATCAACATTAGGATATAAATATCTATTTACATATTCAGCAAGTATCTCTTTACTATGTATAAGCTTTTGTCCTTTATTATGATAGAGTCTTCGTTTTTCATTATGAACAACATCATCTTGAGTGTGATTACATTTTCTTTGGCATTGTCTTTTATTTCCCATGATTTTTCAATCTGTATAGGTTTTCCAAAAAATAACACCTTATAACAAAATATAAAAAATTTAAATTAAAAAATTATAAGTAATTTAAAAATGAATAAATTGTGAAAAGTTCAAATTATATCTAAACAGAAATTTATCTTAAAATAAACCAACATAAATCCATCTTAAACCCTGATCTATCAATCACTGAGAGGGATCCAATTTCTTGAGTTGTAAATTTTTTTATCTTAATTTGTTTTTTAATTACACCTCAAGAAATTTGATCCCTCTTGCTTTATAGATTCGGGTTTAAATTTAAATTTTAAATTTTACGAGATGACATGGATTTTGTTAATTACTTTTCATAATTTTTTATTTTATGAGCCGGCATGAACTTTTTAATTACTTTTTATTTTTGCTAAGTCGACATAAATTTTTTAATTACTTCCTATTTTTTATAACGATTTTTTACATTACAACATCTCCCCCATACCGGGATGCAGAGAACCTCGCTCCTCTTGATGCAATATGAAAATAACTTCATAATATCACCTTAGAATACTTGCAAGAGTCTTCACTTCATAAGGATTTCACTAAGAGAACCTTCACTATACAAAAAATTGAATAAGAAAATCTTCACCTCAAAAAAAAATTTGATAACAAAACATTCAAGAATAATTTCACCATAAAAAAATTATCTAAGAGAATTTTTACTATAAAAGGAATTGATGAAAAAAAATTCCCATAAAAAAAGATGAAACTATCTATGAGGAAAAAAAGCACTCCCAAAGACATTGTTTTTGAGTCTTTTATAAACCACCTTAGAAGAAATTGCCTTTGAGACTTTCAGAAAACACCTTGAAAATTTTGTTTTTGATCCTTTGAGCCTTTGAGAAAACATTTTAAAATAAATTTCATTTGATTCTTCGAGCCTTTGAGAAAACACCTTAAGATAAATTGGCTTTGAGCCTTTAACCTTAAAAAAAATGTCTTTTCGCCTTTGAAAAAAGAACTCACTTTAAAAAAATATCTTTGATCCTTTGAGAAAAAATCACCTTAAAAGAGTTCCTTGGGAAAAAACGCATAAAAACAATTCCCTTAAAAAAACACCATAAAGAAAATCCCTTAAAAAAAACTTTTTGTAAAGCTCACTAAGATAATGAAAGATGTAAAATTGTGGAATTGGTTTAGTGTATAAATAATGTTTGGAAGATGCTTAATTATTACCAGCCTAGATCCAAATTCTAGGCTCTATCAAGCATTGAGAGGGATCAAATCTCCTGAGGTGCAAACCTCGTTGAGTGCAATACCTAAGAAGAGGTTTGCACCTCGGGAGATTTGATCCCTCTCGGCGCTTGATAGAGCCTAGGATTTGGATCTAGGCCGATTTCAGTCGTGGGCGGTGACACAAAACTGGAGTTTGATCAACATTGTAAGGAACACGTTAAGTTGAAAACACATATAGAATTATGAGGATTATCTCAATGTAAGTAATAAGTATTAAGGATTGAATAAATTGTCCAACATCTCCACTAAAAAATATTTACAATTAGAATTTTGATCTATTTCGACAATTGGTAGATCATTTCATTATGATTCACTAATGCATGGTACAATGCTCATGGAAAAACAATCTTGGGAAATGAAGGTATTTCTTAGTGTTTAAAATAATATTTTTTTGAAATTTTATAAAAAAAAATTGGAATAGTTTATTTTTTATTTTATTTATTTTTAATTGAAATTTGGTAAAAAAATTTAACAAATATCCTTGAGTGCAATTTACCATGGGTTGTTTAAGAAGCCTTGCATGGTTGTTTAGGAGGCCTTGTGCAAGGCCAACATATTTTCGTGGCGTCAAATTTTCCATTGATATTATATGTGACAAGGGAATATATCCATGTAAGCTTACTATCTTTAGTTTCTGTACTGGACATGTTAAATACCTCAACACAACTAGCAATCTCTGAAGTAGATAACATGATAATCGATTAAAATAATAAGCTACTCTCATTGGAGTGATCAAATCCACTTAAGAATTAGAGGGATTCACCTACCAATCATTCTCAAGAGTGAAATGTGTAATTAATTTTTGTCATTACAGGGATCAAATCCACTCGAGAATTAGAGGGATTCGCCTACCAATCATTCTCAAGAGTGAAATGTGTAATTATTTTTTTTCAAAGTGTGTGTTGAAATTAGAGGGATCAAATCCACTCAAAATTATTTAAATATATATTAATATATTCACATTTAACAACTATTAAATTTGATTATATGAGATTTTTTAAACTATCAATACTCATATTTGACAACTATATGCCTACTTTGGTCTCCTTGTTTCCTCCACTTTCTTCTCCCTTATTTAATAATGAAGCTACCCACATGTATTTCTAATACATCCATAAAGTTTAGAGTTTACTCTATTTTGAACGTTAAATTACAAAATCAAAATACATAAACATCAAATGCAAAAATACAAAGTATAAAAAATAAACTAAAACCAAACCAAACCAAAATAATCTAGAAGAAACTAAGTGTTACTAAATTAATTGATTCTTCATATATATTTAATAGCTCCACAAAATAAGATACAATATTTACATAATGTCCAATATAATACAAAACATAAAATATACAACACACCCAAATACAATGAAACCAAAATACAATATATTTTAAAATAATAATATATTAGAAAGTGAACATTTAGTATTAAGATAACGACAATATTACTAAACATATGTACAGAATGTAAAGCTATGACACTGGATTTAAAGAATGAATTGGCATGGAATTGAAAATAATGTAATTTTGTCAAACAAATTGCAACTTACAAAGAACGTTCTGTGTGATGTGAATACTGTAACTAGATTGAATTGTTCACGATGGAGGTATGACAGAACAACGCAGACTATTCATACAATTAAACCATTTTTTGCATACAGGTGATGAATGAGCTCTGAATGTTTAATTAAACCAATTGTAGGAAACATTTATTATAAACAAAATTTGACCTAAAAACAGGAATGAACCAAGTGCATAAAGCAATATGCATTCAGGGCTACTCTAACAAAAAATAAAATGGCTACATGATTTCATATGGCAGGATTTACCGGACAAAGTCATGAGCCTGAAAACTTACTTCAGTAGTGGAAAAAAGATTTGGATTATTGAAATCTGTGATGTCTGGAAATTCTCTCTAGGCTGAAGTGAATATCAAGAACCAGAACACGTTGCCAATAGAATCAGAGTTTTTAACAACAAATGGTGGAACTCTTTCTTTTAATATGTAACCTAATAAGTTTAGCTATCTATGGGGAAATGGATTATATAGAATATGCAATTATGAGAATCAACTTTGTAGTTCAATGAATCATAGGTAATCATGATCATATTGATATTGGCGCTGCCTACAAAGACGCAACATGATTTGACAGAAGCTTGAACTCAATTGTATATTACAAACAGTGACAACATGTTCATTATAGAATCCGTATTCCTGTGCACAAACATTACGTCAACACAGAGTACACAGGATTAGGATTGCAATCGTAGTCTTGCCATTTTTTTCAGTTTTTGTTAATGAATTAGGTATTGGAATTACAAGTTTTTGATAGCATAAATTTCCAATTCTGAAAAATGTGGAATAAAACTCTGAAACAGAATCGAAATAGAAATACCAAATAGATCATACCTCCAGCCATTGATGCTACTTGACTTGCTGTAGAAGATTTCCCTGTTCCACACAAGTTCAGCTTCATGTACGGTACTTCCAAGCTCTGCTTTCTCTTTCTTGATGGTGTAAAATTGAAGGGGATTGAGTTAGAGAGCTTGGGGACCAAACAAGGGTTTAATAGACAAGCTTCCATCAAGCTTCTGTTGGCTATGTGTCAACTGTTCCACAAATCCAGGTAGAGAACCCTAGATGGAGTAATGGACCACTCCAAAAGCTCTCAGCAAGAAAACGGTCTCCAAAATGGAACTGACAGTTCAAGTGTAGTTGATAACCGAATGAACTGGCAGCAGTTTGAGGAGCCATGGAATGCGGATGCGGATGCAGGAGCTTACATTCTCCCACTTGGTCCATACTTCCAAACTTAATGTCTCATCTTAAAACCTATTGACAATCTGTATTAAGTAATAGATACAAGAATCATGGCGATAAGTCCTCTTATGACAAGTATTACCTTCCATGTATTACTATGTATTTACTGTGATTTTAATTTATGTGGCAACAATTTATTAATGAATAAACCTTATGTTTATTCTTGGTCCTCATAGATGAATTTTCTCAAATTAAATTAAGGTGCACATAAGTATGAGAAAAAACATCACAATAATTAAGAATTTCATTAAAAATAACATTGTCCATACAATGAGAAACTACATAATGGAACCAAGTCCCATATTCATTACATGATCCTTGAATTTAAATGGTGGCATGCCCTTAGTCAAAGGATCAGCGATCATCAACTCAGTGTTGACGTGCTCAATGACCACTTTCTTTTCTTTAACATGTTCCCTTATGGCTAAATACTTAATGTCGATGTGTTTATTTCGACTCCCACTTTTGTTGTTTTTAGCCATAAAAACAGCAGCTGAATTGTCGCAATACATTCTCAATGGCTTAGAGATAGAATCCATAATTCTAAGCCCAGAAATGAAACTCTTAAGCCATACACCATGTAAAGTAGCCTCAAAACAGGAGACGAACTCGGCTTCCATAGTGGAAGTGGCAATCAAGGTCTGCTTGGCACTCCTCCATGATAGAGCTCCATCGGCCATCATAAAAATGTATCATGATGTTGATTTGCGTGAATCAACACATCCAGCAAAGTTAGAATCTGAGTAGCCAATTACTTCCAAATTGTCCGTCCGTCTATACATAAGCATGTAGTCTTTAGTTCCTTGAAGATACCTCGTTACTTTCTTTGCAGCTCTCCAGTGGTCTATACCTGGATTACTCTGATATCGTCCCAACATTCCCACAACAAATGCAATGTCAGGTCTTGTGCAGACCTGAGCATACATTATGCTTCCGACAGCAGAAGCATATGGAATGTTCTTCATTTGTTCCCTTTCAAGGTCGTTCTTCGGGCATTGGTTCAAATTGAACCTATCACCCTTCACAATGGGAGCTATACTTGGTGAACAATCCTTCATCTGAAATCTCTCTAAAATTTTATTAATACAGGTTTCCTAAGACAGAACTAAGAGGCCTCAAAATATGTCTCTATGGATCTTAGTGCCAATGACATATGATGCCTCACCCATATCCTTCATATCAAATTTTTTAGAGAGGAATTGTTTCACTTCATGCAGCATACCCTTATCATTGGTTGCTAGCAAAATGTCATCCACATATAAAACAAGAAAACAAATTTTACTCCCACTAACTTTCAGGTATATACATTGATCCATAATGTTTTCTTCAAAACCAAAAGAAGAAATTATATTATGGAATTTCAAATACCATTGGCGGGATGCTTGTTTTAAACTGTATAAGGATTTCTTGAGCTTGCAAACCAATTGCTCACCATCACTAGAGGGGAATCCTTCAGGTTGTTTCATGTAAACCTTCTCCTCTAGATCTCCATTTAGAAAAGCCGTTTTCACATCCATTTGATGCAACTCCAAGTCGAAATGGGCTACTAAATGCCATAATAACGCGCAAGGAATCTTTCTTAGATACAGGAGAGAAAGTCTCTGTGTAGTCGATTCCTTCTTTCTGAGTGAATCCTTTAGCAACAAGTCTAGCCTTGTATCTCTCAATGTTGCCCAATGAGTCTTTCTTTGTCTTAAAGACCTATTTACATCTAATGGCTTTTGCACCATTAGGAAACTCAACAAGATCCCAGACTTCGTTACTCTTTATAGAATTCATCTCTTCCTTCATGGCATCGTACCATAATTCTGATTCTTTGCAATTCATGGCTTGTGAAAAGGACTCGGGATCATTTTCGGATCCAATGTTAAAGTCAGATTCTTGTAGATACACAACATAATCATCAGGAATTGTTGATCTCGTTGGTCTAGTAGATATTATTAATGTTATATCACTATCTTCTTGAGAAGTATGTGGTTCAACTCGTTGTTCAAAAGTTCTTGGAAACTCTTGAACTACCTGATCTACTAGAATGCCATCAGCAGCTTGTGGAACTTCAACAATTGGTTGTTCAACACCAGTTTGTACTTGAGGGGTGTTGTGAACAATAATCAATCTATCACTTGAGGTGGAAGGTTGAGATTCTGAATGGTCCTTCTCAGAAACTATGTTCCTTGTTAGATCGCTCCCACTGATCAAGTCATTTTCAAGAAATTTTGCATTTCTTGATTCCACAATCCTAGTGCCGTGAGATGGACAATAAAATCTGTAACCTTTAGACCTTTCAGCATATCCAATGAAATGCCCACTAATGGTCCTTGGGTCCATCTTCTTTTCTTGTGGATTATATATTCTCACTTCAGACAGGCATCCCCAAACACGCAAATGTCGCAAACTCGGTTTCCAACCTTTCCATAATTCAAATGGCGTTTTAGGAACGGCTTGGTTGGAACTTGGTTTAATATATACACTGTCGTCTTAAGTGCTTCAGTCGACAAGGATTTAGGAAGATTGGAGCTGCTAAGCATACTCCGCACCATGTCCAATAAAGTTCGGTTTCTTCTTTCTGCTACACCATTCTGGTCGGGTGAATTAGGCATGGTGTATTGGGCAACAATCCCATGCTCTTAAAGAAATTTTGCGAATGGCTCAAGTGCTTGTCCATCTTCTGTGTATCTACCATAATATTCTCCACCTCTATATGATCTCACGATCTTAATTTGCTTGCTGCATTGTTTCTCTACTTCAGCCTTAAATATCTTAAAGGCATCTAATGCTTCGTTCTTTTTATGAAGCATGTAGAGATACATATATCGTGAGTAATCATCTATAAAAGAGATGAAGTATCTCTGACCATGTGAGTCCATCTCTGGACTACATATATCAATATGTATGATCTCTAATATGTCCGAACTCCTATTGGCACCTTTCTTTGACTTGTTGGTCTGTTTTCCTTTTATGCAATCCACACAAGTCTCAAAATCAGTGAAATCTAGAGTATTAAGTACTCCTTCATTTACCAATCTTTTAATTCTTTCTATGGAGATATGACCTAACCTCTTGTGCCATA
The DNA here is from genome assembly GCA_001517045.1 of Pseudotsuga menziesii. Classification (NCBI taxonomy): domain Eukaryota; kingdom Viridiplantae; phylum Streptophyta; class Pinopsida; order Pinales; family Pinaceae; genus Pseudotsuga; species Pseudotsuga menziesii. The sequence goes on from LPNX011121506.1 coordinate 60,690, forward strand.
ATTTAGAGGAATCTTCATTAATAACACATCTTTTAGTGCCAGTGTGAACATGCATTGAATCATAAGTGACATTGTTTTGTAAATTAATGCGGTAAAGAGCATCAGACAAAATACCATTGCCAACATAATCAGATTTATAAAATAAATGGACGGATGTTTCTAAAAAGTTAAAGGAATATCCAAAAGGTGCAAGTCTTGAAACTGAAATCAAGTTTCTAGAAAAACTTGGAACATAAAAGATCTTTTCTAATTCTAAAACAAAGCCACTACTTAAAGTTAAATAGCATGTTCCTATAGCTTCCACATGCAAGCCCATCTTGTTTCCTGATAAGATGCTTTGCTCACTTCCCACTGGCTTCCTTAGGTTTTTCAAACCCTACAAGGAATTCGAAATGTGAATTGTTGATCCAGAATCAATCCACCAAGTATTAATATTGGCATTGACCATATTAGATTCATAAAAAACAAACAAGATTGCATTACATTTGTCCGCAAGCCATTTCTGAAATTTTTCGCATTCCTTCTTCATGTGTCCCTTCTTTTTACAGAAGAAACACTTGGGATCCTTCTTAATATTAGCTTGGGGAGGTACTTTACCTTTCCCTTTCTTATTGGCTTGAGATTTGCCCTTCCTATGCGTTGCCAGCATTGCACTTTCTCCCAATTTCATCACCAGTCTTTCTTCCTCTTGAACACACATGGTCATGAGTTCATTTATTGACCATTTATCCTTATGTGTGTTGTATGATATTTTGAAAGGTCCATATTGGTGCGGAAGGGTGTTCAGGATGTAGTGCACCAGGAAAGACTCTGATATTTCAACCTCAAGTTTCTTCAATTGAGCCATAGTGTCCCTCATTTGCATGATGTGCTTGTGCACACCTTTCACACTGGTGAGCCTTAGGGATGAGAACTTCATGATTAGGGTGCTCGCTAGTGCCTTGTCTGAAGTGACGAATTGATCATCAATGGCTTTTAGCAAATCTCGGACCCTTTCATGCTGATCAACTGAACCACGAATACCAGCTGAAATTTTAGTCTTAATGAACATCATGCTTAAACGATTAGATCGCTCCCATCGCTCATAAAGTGTGATGTCCACTGCAGTGCTGGTATTGGTGAGTGCTGGTGGTTCATCTTTCCTGATAGCATAATCTATGTCCATCCATCCCAAATGAAGGAGAATTCTCTCCTTCCAGACCTTATAGTTATCTCCCTTAAGTTTAGGGATATCACAACGAATTTCAGAGAAATTTGCAGGGTGTACAACTGCATAAAAATAAAGATCACATGCTTACGTTAAAATTGAGACCAAATAAATTTTCATGTTTTACCAATGTAAATTCATGCTTTAAAATTGAATCTAATGACATAAAAATTACCTGTGGGCTAAATTTTTAATTCAAGCAAATTCAAATATTCTTTATGATAAAACTATTAATTCATAATTCCTGTGGGTAAGTTATGAATAATTCAATATTTTATCCTAATTAATTACATAAATATAATAAAAATTCCTGTGGGATAAAATTTATTATATTTAGTATAATTAATTACAATTAATGTCTAAACTTTCTTTATTTGATCCTAAACAAAAAAATATATAATATTAATAAATTAGAGATGCTGTGGTTATTCTCTAATTAAATATCATATAGATAACTAGACATTATTGCTGTTCACTGTAACAAAACAAGCTTCAAATGAACAGATCTGAATGAGGGAAAGCTAAGAAATCTAAACTCGACTGTTAGTTCCAGAATTTAAAACGGCTCAATATATATATATATGTCTGTCTATATGCCCATATACTTCAAGAAAGTGTTCACCAAAATGTTACTTGATAAAATACAAATCTTTAAAAGGGTTAACCAAACAGTCCAGAAATGATAATGGAAACTTCAAACCCTTGTTGCAATAAAAGACAGTCTTTAGGACAGTCTAGCGGCACCTTTCAAATTGCAAAAGCAGTCTTAACCCAGACTCCAGCACCCTCAAACTGTGGCACACTTTCGTACAGCAGTAGCAGCCTCAAGAAGGCTGTAAAGAGGCAAAGGAACCCTCTAAACAGGTATAGCCTGCTACAGCAGGCTAAGCAAAGACCACACAGCCATAGCAGGCTCAATACATGTTACGGTAGGCACTTATAAAGAACACATCCATAGAGCAGACTTCAAAATAGTCATGGCAGCCCTAGACTAGATCAACCAATGTCATGACTTAACACTAACAGGTCAACAAAGGTCACAGTTCAGCATAAGCAGGATCAAACAGTCAAAGCCCAGCCCTAAGGGGCTACAACATTCATGGCCAGCCTCAAACATGCTAATAAGCTAATAACAGTTACAGCCCAGCCACAAAAGAATCACAATTCAGGTTTGGCAGCCCCAAAAAGGTCACGACCAAAATTAGAACCCAACACAAAGGTCACGGTCCAACATAAGGAGGTCACGGCCCAGCTCAACACACAGATCGCAGCTCAGTTGAGAAGCAGCGCAAGTCACAAAACAGCCCAGCAGCATTCAAGGGATCACGGCCCTCATCTAACAGCTAGCAGAAGGCCACGACTCAAGCTGGGAAGCCACACAAGGTCATACCTCAAGCTGGGAAACCACACAAGGTTAAGCCTCAAGCTGGGCAATCACATAAAGTCATGGTTGAAGCTGCTACAGCACACTAGCAGACAGAAGAAACGGTCACAACCGACTACAAAATAATAGCAGCAACCCTAGACAAAGTTTAAACAAGCAGCAGAGACTTTGATGATAAGGTGAATATCAGCAGCAAAGACCCTCAACGTCAAGCACAAGTGCAACAACAAACCCTGGAAGTCAAGTGGAGAAGCAGCGAACCCTTGGAGCAGTTAAGAATCAGATCTTCAATCCTCTCTTGTCAAGACACACAAAGAAAACCCTACAGTGGCGACTCCATACAGAACACCAAGGCAGAGATAACTAAGGCTCTGATACCAACTGATAGCATAAATTTTTGATTCTGAAAAATGCGAAATAAAACTCTGAAACAGAATCGAAATAGAAATACCAAATAGATCATACCTCCAGCCATTGATGCTACTTGACTTGCTGTAGAAGATTTCCCTGTTCCACACAAGTTCAGCTTCCTGTACGGTACTTCCAAGCTCTGCTTTCTCTTTCTTGATGGTGTAAGACTGAAGGGGATTGAGTTAGTGAGCTTGGGGACCAAACAGGGGTTTAATAGCCAAGCTTCCACCAAGCTTCTGTTGGCTATGTGTCAACTGTTCCACAAATCCAGGTAGAGAACCCTAGATGGAGTAATGGACCACTCCAAAAGCTCCCAGCAAGAAAACGGTCTCCAAACTCGAACTGACAGTTCAAGTGTAGTTGATAACCGAATGAACCGGCAGCAGTTTGAGGAGCCATGGAATGCGGATGCGGATGCGGGAGCTTACAGTTTTGATCATTGATATTGTAAATTAGGTATGGAATTACAAGGAGTTCTTTTAATGAGAATGGTAGGTCTAATCTATTTCAAAACTCGACAAAAAATTGTAAAACTTAGTGTGGTCTTAATGAGATTAGGTTTGCCAATCCATTTACAAAATTACAGATCAGATTTTACAAAATTTCATTGTCATTCAAAATAAGTATATCATTCAAAATAAGAAAGTATATCATTTAAAATAAAAATAAAAAGTATATGATTCAAAATGGGATATGATATAGGCTTATTTTTTCGTGATTCAAAATTGGATATGATATAGGCTTAGTTTTTCGTGGTAAACCTCAGCAACAGGCATTAAATTTAATTAAAAAAATATCTTTAACAATAAAATTAAAAATGTTAGAGGATATCCAACTCCTCATAAAAATAAAAAAGTATATGATTCAAAATGGGATATGATATAGGCTTATGTTTTCGTGATTCAAAATTGGATATGATATAGGCTTAGTTTTTCGTGGTAAACCTCAGTAACAGGCATTAAATTTAATTAAAAAAATATCTTTAACAATAAAATTAAAAATGTTAGAGTATATCCAACTCCTCTCATTCATAATATTGTGGTCGAGAGTGCGCCCTCCATTGGCCTTTCAAATCATTCACGAAATAATTTACTGGTTGGTGGAAGTGCACGCGTTGGTCTGCAATTGATCATATTTCTAAGTAACAACTATAAATTGAATCACTGGAATTCTCCCATTTCATATGCTCATGGTTGTAACTTGAAGTTGAGACTATCAGACGACAATAGCAAGCAATGGTATTATCTTTCACAAAGTTGTTTTCCCTCATCTTGGTTTCGAGTGCTATTTTGGGAGAAAATGCAACAGCTCAATGTGTAGTTGAATCAGAGGCGACAAAGTTGGCACCTTGAGTTGAGGCTGTTCAGAATGCAAACACTACCTGAGGAAATTTTATGTTCTTGTGTCTAAAGTAATTTATATATTGTTGTTAGGGTTTCTTTACATGCATGAGGAACTTTACATAAAGTTACAACATCTCCTTTATAATGGGCAATATTATTTATAACCAACATTTAAATGAGGAAAGTTACATAAAGTTACAACATCTCCTCATAATCATAAATCATAAGTAAATAGAAGTAAATATAATTTTACATAACGTTACAACATCTCCCTCATAATTGGAAATCATACGTAAATATTTATAGTCGACATTTACATGAGGAACGTTACGTAACGTTACAACATCTAATCACCCTCATAATAGGAAATAATTTTTCTAGCCGACATTTACATGAACAACGTTACATGACAATATATCCCCCATACTGGGCTGTAGAGCACCTCTCGGCACAACAAGTGGTCTTGCATCATTCTGACTGATAAAAAATTGTAAATATCAACTTTTCGGCTGAAAATTTGTCTCCATTAAATTTAATGGCCATCGTAACGAAAACGTTTCTTAGACGAACTATGTTTGGCCAGAAACCTGTGAATATTTAGAAACCAACATGTTTTTAGCTTTCTCCAACTTCAGAAAGTAGGGGAAATGTTCAACACTGCAAAGCAACTTTTGGAACCGATATCATTGATTTCATCATTGGATCTACTTCCATAGGTACAAATTTTGTTGAATTTGGTTGAGTTATGCTAATTTTAATTTTTTTTTGTTATCATATGTCTATTTTGGTTTAATTACTTTTAAAATTCAGTGAAATGAAAAATCAATAACTTCAAAAAAGCATAATGGAAAAAATTATGGGATGGATTGTTGGGGTGTCTACTTCAAGATGGTACTTTTAGATTGTTTTAGTTTTAGTGGAAAATGACGAATATGTTGTGTCTTCGAAAACATGTTTATATTCTATAATTTTTCGACGTTGATCCAATTCAAAACAATTAAATAATTATCATTTTCACTCATTGGTTACAAAATTATAGTCATACATTAATACACTATGTCTAGATTGCCATGGCATATTTTGTTTTTAATAAACAAAATTTTAACAATGAATACACGATGATCGTCAAACATGAATATTTATTAGTCCTTTCATTTTATAAGAACATATTATTAAACATTTGCTAAATTGACATATCAAGTCTCAATAAAAAAATAATGAATAGAAAGATGACATTGTTCTTCACAAGCTTTGTTTTTACTGTAAAGAGAAATTCTAAACACAAAATGACTTTTGTTAGCCATAAATTGAAAAAGTTATGAAAAACCATATTTATTTTCTCGTGACCCCAACCAAAAAAAAAATAGACACTCACATTCATGATTTTACCCAATTATAAAATCAATTCTCCAAGGTCATCACAATTATACAACATTTTACGACCAATTTTGGGGCCACAAATTAAACAAATGGTTTTTGTCAAAATTAATATTGTAATAAATGTTATTTTTTAACACCAAATGGTCATTCCACACAACTAGTTTATTTTGAAGATTTATCTATAACTAAAGGGTCTGTGTAAGAAGTTGAGGGTCTCTTTTGGCGCGTTAGATGCAATACAAAACTGAAAAAACATACATCCATCAACTTGCATGGATATTTTGAGACACTTACACAATAAATCTTGCGATTAGTAAAAAACAAGAAATGTAGGAAATTGAATGACCTTTCCAAATATATATATTTTTTTCTATTGAAAATGTTGTTAACTATTTAAAGTTAGATAATTTTTAATGGAAACTTTTTATTTTTGTGACAAATTATAAGGTATATGTTTTTGTGGGTGCAGCGTCTGAGTGTCTAAATGATGGAATAAACTTACGAAAACCAGTATACATATAGAGAACATATAGGACTAGTGCATGACTATTTTTCCAATAATAAAAATAATATTTTTAAATTTTTTTTAATTATCTAAGAGATCAAACCTCGAAAACGGTACGTCATTTGTGGGTGCAGAGTTTGAATGTCTTAATGCAATTATTTGGAAATGGGTTTTTTATAGCATGTAGAGATTGGTGTTCTTTAGTGCACCATACAATTTTTTTTTAAATGGTTGAGAAACGAAAAAGATATGGACGAAACACTACCAGTGTGTTTTTTGAGTTGAGGAGTGATGAAAGAAGATAAATAAGAAAAAAATAGAAAAAATTATGTATTCTTGTTAAAATTTGCATATTTAGAATCTGCAAAAAAAACCATATCTGTTTCTAAAATCTCATAAAAAATGGAGGTATGCAGCATATTCAGACGAACCGCTAAACACGAGCATATTGAAAATTTGGATATAATGTTGAATTAGCCATGGTTTATCATACTCCAAGGCACAGGCATGTTGAATCCGAAGCAAAGTACAAAGTAGACACATAGGCATAGGAATTCCACGAAAGCATGGGTGGAGGCTCGGCCTTATCATTTGGAGGGAATAAATTTTTGAATTTAAACAATACACGAGCATGATTTAGCTAAACAAAACACGTGCGCGTTATATAGAAACAAAATGCGTGCGCATTATGTTCAAAGAAATCACGTGCGCGTTTTGTAAAATCAAAAATAGCATTCATCATCATCTTCATCTTCATCATCTTCATCTTCATCATCATCATCATCTTCATCATCACCTTCATCATCATCATCATCATCAACATGATCATCATCATCACCATCAACATCATGAACATCATTATCACCATCGTCGTCATCAACATCATCCTCATCATCATCATCATCACCTTCCTCATCATCATCATCATCATCATCAACATGATCATCATCATCATCTTCTTCTTCATCATCATCATCCTCAACATAAACATCATAAACATCATCACCACCATTGTCATCATCATCATCGTCGTCATCAACATGATCATCATCTTCATCATCTTCATCTTCATCTTCATCATCATCATCATCATCACCATGATCATCGATCATCGATCATCATCATCAACATCGCCATGTTCATCATCATCATATTCATCATGTTCATCTTCATCATCATCATCATCATCATCATCATCATCACCATCGTCATCATCATCAACTTCATCATCATCATCATCATCATCATCAACAACAACAACATGATCATCATCATCACCATCAACATCAT
>LPNX011121506.1:82797-145481 GCA_001517045.1 Pseudotsuga menziesii
TCTACTAGACATGATGTTTTTGATTCTTATAGCCTATTTTAGTTTGAATCCATCAAACATTAGCTTGGGAGTTGTTGGATTGATTATTCTATTAAAAAACACAATTATAGGTTAAAAATTGACAAAAAAAAGAATGCTTTGGGTGATTGAATTACCTTGTTGGATGACAATTCACCAGTGAAATTTCCTCCCCTCAACCTAAATCAACTCCTCCAACAATCCCAAGCAGTTAACTTGCTCCAAAATGCTCCAATTGGCCTTCGTTTTCGTGTTCTTGATTGTTAAAATGGGCCGCGGGTTTCGGGCCTGTGTATTTAATTTTTTTTTTGTTTTACAAATTGCGTACGCGTTTTATAACTACATATCGCGAGCGTGTTTTGTAGTCATATAACATGTACGCGATATGGCTTCCTATCCTACATGTCCCGTGACATGTCAGGCTCGGGTTGAACCATAGCAAGTGCTATGTAGCAGAACCTTGATGTATTTTTTGGTAACGTGATCTTGTTTTTGAAAACTAGGATTGCATCTAAAAGGTCCCTCATCTTCTTGCACTGACCCTAAATTGAGTCCACCAATTCCTCTTTGATTCTCATAGCAAGTCCCCCATTCCCATGAACTCTTTCTAGTTAATATTTCCATGGGTGTTATCTCAACAATGGTAGGCATAACAACCATGGTTTAAAACATTTTCCTCCATGAAGAAGGATAGGAAGAGCATTCTAATGGGAGAATGGAGAATGCTCATGGGAAAATGGAAGATAATCTATGAAAGGAAAGAAAGGACCTTTTTTCTTTGGAATGAGTATAAACAAGTAATGATTTTGACTTTTCTAACACATTTTCCTCCATGAAGAAGGATAGGGAGAGCATTCTAATGGGAGAATGGAGAATGCTCATGGGAAAATGGAAGATAAACTATGAAAGGAAAGAAAGGACCTTTTTTCTTTGGAATGAGTATAAACAAGTAATGATTTTGACTTTTCTAACAATTATTGATGGAATTTGGTGATATAATCTTTGGTCGTATTATAATTTTTCATTGTTCAAATTCCATTTTTAATTGCATAAATGGATTTAGTGTCCTTGAATACCCCTATTGCACCTAGATTGTGCAATCTCAACATCTTGTATTTGTAATTCCAAAAACTCTAATAAGCTTTTGAGCACAAATGGTTGGACAAATAGACAGAAAAGTGGTCTAAATCATTAATTGTTTAGACAACTCTTTTTATGTTCATGTGTTAACTTAATCTTGACTTGGTTGTAGAGTGAGTGAGATAACTTAGATTTGGTTAAATGGGTTTACCATTGATGGTTTATGTATCCATGGTATTGCATGTGATGAAGCCTACTTAAATGTTTGAGTAACTCAATGTAAGGTGTCAGAGAGTGATTGGTTTTGGTCGTAGTGATCAAGGGTAATAGATCTATTGTTGTTGGTTTTCCTAGTTTTAGGTTTCCACGATAAAAATCTTCTTCATTGGTTGTGATTGTTTCTTTTTTCCATTATTTTTTTCTAACATGTGGTATTAGAGCCTTTGCCCATAATTCTATGATAACCTTGCACCACTTAGCATACTCTTTTCCTTCTTTATCAAATCTCATGTTCATCATTTTTACAAATCCATTATGTTTATGTGTGTATGGAGTAGTGTTTTTCCTTAATATTCCATACTTTTTACATAATTGATTGAATTCATTTCCACAGAACTCTCCACCATTATCTATTCTCAAAAGCTTTATTATCTTCTCTTCCTTGTTTTCTACAAGAGTTTTAAACTTTTTAAATTTACCGAAAACCTTGGATTTCTTCTCAAGGAAATAGTCCCATGTGTTCCTCTGACTCTCTTCATGCACTAGGGCTTGATTGTACATCTACAACTACATCTCAAGTTCAAAGTAGAGCATTAGCAATAGCACATTGAAGCATTGCGTGAGGGATAGAACCAAGTGGAAAGGAATTATGAAGACTACAAGTGAAGCATTGATGGAAGAAGCATACCGAAGCATAGGATGAAGAATTGATCGATTTGCTAGAAGCATTTTTTATGGACTTCAATTTAATCACAATATAAATGGGCATACAACTGTAAGACATGTTTAGGCATGCATACCTTTGTATTGGTGGGTCACCTATGAAAAGTCTAGACGTAGATTTTTGTACATTAAAGAAGGGGGGGCATGTGGTCATTTTGGATACTTGATCAAAACTTCGAGTGGGGTTGGTGTTTAATCCAAGTCAAGTTTAAAGGGGGGAATGTTAAGTTAATCTTGACTCAATTATAAAGTGAGTAAGATCAACTTTATTTTGTCAAATGGGCTTACCATTGGTGGTTTATGGACCCATGGTTGTAGGTAACCCATAGTATTGCATGTGATGAATCCTACTTAAAGGATTGAGTAACTCCATTATAAATTTCCTGAGAGTGGCCATGCAGTGTTGGGTGGATTGGCCATGCTTTAGATGGAGTGGTCAAGGGTAATCTATATATTGTTGTAGGTCTTCCCAGCTTTATATTTTCAGGATAAAATCTTCTTCGTTATGTGTGCTTGCTTCTTTTGTGGATTAAATTTTCTAGCAACATGAAACCTCCTCCCTTCCCAAGGACGTGACATCTTGTATTTGTAAACACACATAAGCCAAAGACTAATTTGAAATATTTGTAAGAAAGCATGGGCAAGTAAGGGTGTGCTTCAAAGAACAAATGTCAAGTCATATCATGCATGCACTACCTTTTATCTTCCCATGTTGTGGTATCATGGCCCTCTTATTGCTTTGGTGGACAATACTATTTAATATGTATTTCCTCTTATCCATGCTTTTACATACATAAGCACACCATGGAAAACATAAAATTCACACCATAATTCTAACCCAGCATGCGGATTCATAAGCATTCGGTAGTTGGCCCTTAGCCTTGAGGTTTGCACAAGAAATATTTGCAGTGAAATTACATTAGTTACATGTAGGGTGACTTAACTAAGTGCACATGGGTTGACTCCATCATGAAACATCATCATTCAAATAATATATGATTTAATATATTGTATTCTAGCAGTCAAAACTGGGATATTACACTACATCAAGGCTAGTTGTGGTGTTGAATCTATTATTGACTATATTGTTCTTGCCTACATTATTTTCCCAAAGAACCATGTTGCACTTGTCACTAAATCATCCTAAAGATTGATTCTTAATCTCTAATACATAAATTCAACCTCTTCCAAATTTACAAATGCATTAAGAAGTGTATAATAAAGTGTTGTTCAATGTCTATTTCCCCATTTTCACATGCTTAACATAAAAAAAATGTCTCACAACTCATTTTATTGTTTCCATCTTCCAATTGTAATTTATGCAAAAACATCAAAAATACCAAACCTAAACACAAATCACTAAAATGTTAAAAAAAAAATAGAGTTCATACATCATGAAAATGACAACATTTGGATGCAATTTTTTTAACATGATAATGGACACCTATGTCCACTGAGAACAACATACAAACACTTTAACCAAATAGATAATGCCAACCTAAATATTTCCAAGTCTTTTGGGAGGGATATAAAATATGTAGACAACATTCAAAAAAAAATATAGAGATAATGTGCTTTCAAGGGATGTTCTTGGTCTTTGGGCTTTATATTATTTGCAAGTATGTAGATTCACCAACATTCTCACAATTTGGTCTCCATCATATCAAGTGGGTCCAATCAATTCTAAAGCATTTCAAGGTCGATAAGATTAGTTTTCTTACACATCTCATTTATATGCATAAAGCTCTATAAAGGCATTGACCATTTCCCACATATTATGTTCATTTCATTATAGAGGGGTCATTTGATGCTCCCCCTATAGAGGGTGACCTTATGTGAGGCAACTAACAATACCTCCAAGTCCACTCATCTTCCTTTGTGTGTATTTAGGCCTTGAATTTGACATTCGGTAGAACATGTTTCCCATATAAAAATGCATTTGACATTTGCTTAGAAATTTGGCATGCCAAATGTGACATGCATAAAAATTGCTAAATTGTCAATTCGATGTTCAATGATTTGAGTAACCTATCATAATTTTTTATAGGTGTAGTAATCAATATGGTGACTCCTCCAAATTTTAGCTCTTACTGCATGGTGACAGAATTGCAATGCAACCCTAGGAAGTAACATGAGTTTTGATGTCATGTTTGGTATGTAGATTCTCTATCTAATAAACAAATTTATATGACTTAGTGGTTTGAGACTTTGTTTCATATTCACTTCAAGGTCAAACAAATTTTGTCATTTGTGCCTATAAGTTTTTCTACTTTTCTCCAACAAAACCAATTCTTCTTGTTGACCTATGGTGAGGAGGGACAATGTAGTTAATCTACCAACTATATCTAGAGCGACTAGATGAATCATCCGTTCTCTTGGTTCTTGCCAATGAAGATTTGTGTGCTCAAGAGGGAATCTTCAACTCTTAGATCATCGGGCTAGGGAAGCCAAAGCTAGGTGAGGAATGCAAAGAAAAAAGGGTTTTAAAAGCAAAAATTTAAAGGTTATGATTCTAATGTCCACCAAGAGTAGGAAACTAATTTAGCCATAAACACCATAATAATGCTAAAATACTTCATATCATAATCTCCACCAAGTTCTCAATAATAATAATAATATTTATTACTCTCACGTCATCTTCATCTTTGACATTCTCAATAATGCACTCCTTCAAATAAGACAATGCCATAAGAGCAAAAACTATGAGAAAGGCACCCATACCCCTACTCCAAAACTTTATGGTCAAAATTTATAGAAATGGAAAAAATTATATAATCAAAATTTATAAAAATAAAAATAAATAAAAAATTAATTGTGAATTTTGATTATAACACAAAATAAATTGACACTCATTAAATTTCTATAAAACTTACACTTACAAACATAAAAACAAAATTGTTGTGAGTTTTCATTTGACAAGTAAATAGAATGTGAAATTGGAGACGTTGCCATTTAACTATTTCAACCTTTCGAGATGGCTTCTTCCTTGTACCAATGGGATGGATTCAATCAGGAATTTTGAAATAATTTTTTAATTCTTAAATGATAATGATTAAATTCATATAATATGGATGCCTTGGAGCTTGGGGCTTTTGAAGGCATTAAAACTATTTATACATTTAAAAAATACGATATAAACAACACAAAATTAAATTTTCCTAGGCATTAAAACTATTTATACATTTAAAAATACGATATAAACAACACAAAATTAAATTTTCTTATTTAATAAAAATTGGAAAACAGAAAAACCAATATATATATATATATATATATATCAAAACACATTTCTAAAAAAAATCCAAAATTGTCAAGGCGCCCCCCTTTGTTTGTCAATACAACAAAAGTCAAATTCAAAAAACCTAAACATATTTCAAAATTCAAGATCCGAAACTATCGTTTTGTACGCCATCAGGTTTGAAAATTTGTATGTTTTCAAAATGCGACATATACCAATTCCAAATTCCAATATCTCCACTCTCTCTCCGCCGCGAGTATCCGTGCACTTATTTAAAAAACCCCAAATATCAAACTGTGCAATGACTGCAATGAGTGCGTGTTACAGTCTCATTCTTCTCAATATCTTAATCATCTGTCAGTTTGCCGAAATTTACCTGCCCTTCCGTGTTTTCCAGTGTCTCATTTTCTGCTTTTGCAGTGCTTTAATGCGAGTAATGTGGACGGGAAAGTATATTTTGCAGCGGGCGCTACAGGTTCTGTCTTCTTGATATCTGATCTTCTGTCAGTTTTGTCGAAATTCGCTGCTTTTCCGCAATTACCTCCTTTCGTTTTCTGCTTTTGCAGTGTTTTGATGCGAACGGGTAATGTATTTTGCCCATACCTGCGTTCGCACGATTTCAGATTCTGATGGGTCGGAATGTATATGTGGTAAGAGCCAGATTTATTTTCAATTTGGTAATACGATTTTGGTTGAAATCAGGATTCTATTATTTAAATTTTGCAATTTTAATTGTACAAATGAATTTAGCGTGGTCGATTACGATCAATAACTTAAATCTGCAATTTCAATCCGATTCCGATTATAAGTAGAAAAAATAAAAACAAGAGATGCAATTCGTACACTCAAGAGAAACCAAATGTGGAAGTGTGCAATTAATGCAGTGTGCGTTACAGTCTCTGTCTGTCTTATCTTCTGTAAGTTGTGCCGAAATTCACCACTTTTCTAGTGTTCCGTTTTCTGTCAGTTGGGCCCAACTTCCTTGCTTTCCCAGTGTTTCATTTTCTGTTTTTGTGGTATTTTAACGTGGACGGGGGAGGGGAAGGTATTTTGCCCATACCTGCGTGGGTACTGGGTACGATTTAGAATATCGAAGTTGACCATCGTGATGTATTTTTCTGGAGAGTAGTATACGGTATACCTATTTCTAACTTGAAAAACCAGAATAGCAAACGTCCTTTAATATTGACAGAATCTCTTCTACCATTTCATTTATTGTAATTCACTGTACAGAGATTGGTAAAAGGGTTCCCCTGAATGGAAGGTTTTTAAGGACTGTCTGAAATCATTCTCGTATGCCACTGGTATGCTGGTAAATATACCGGCTACCGGGCATATTTGTAAATATACGGGGTAACTTGTTTTGAATATGGAAACTGTATTTGTACCGGGCAATCACTAAAACTAGTGCAAAAAGCAAGAACGTTAAATATGAAAACGGGCTAGGTGATAAGTTCGATTGGGGCGTTAGCTTTCCACCCGACCATTTGCACCGATCGGACACATTGCCATTAGATTGGTATGTGTAAAAGCTTTGGCTTATGGTCTTGGTTAATTAAGTATAATGAAACATTTTTATATTTTTATTTTTATTTTTATTTATTAGTATTGTAGTTGTTATTTTTATTTTTATTGATTAGTTTTGTAGATATAAATTTATTTATTATAAGTAAAATAGCCTGTGGTTTATGAATGTGGATAAACATAACTAACCACTTAGTTTAGAGTTTAGTTTAGAGTTTTGTGAAAATAGCTGACCCTTAAATAAAGACAAAAATATATAATTTTATATCCATTATTCATACAGATTGTTAGAGTTAATATAAGCACAAAACAAATACACTCCTTTCTTTAATTATCCTTTAACTGAAGCTTATTTAAATATTTATAAAAATGTATTTAAGCATAACAAGATATGACCATCTTTAACTATCCTTTAACTGAAGCTTATTTAAATATTCATAAAAATGTATTTAAACATAATAAAATATGACTATCGAAAATGAATCTATGTTGTATACTTGAGATAATATCTAAATCCCTATAAACATAATAAATTTATATTACAAATTGTTATTTTAATTTAAATTGGTTTAGATTTATGTAAGTATATTGAAATACTAATTCTTAAATATTCTTTCAATTCTTGTCTTTCATATAATTAATTTAACTTTTTTTTAATTAAATGGTATGTTTTTCATTTTAAAACATAAAAATATTTTTTTAAAAATGATTTTAAATATTTCATTTAACCAATCAAAAATTAATCATTTTATAAATTAAGATATTTAATAGTTTATTTGATGAAATATTAATATTAAAAAAATTGACATTCAGTTATAACCTAGTTTTACGTGTAATAGAAACATATTCTCCCACTTCAATAAGGCAGCGGGCTATCATCAAGTCCGTATGGCTCCCACAGGCACTTGGAAAACGGCATTCAACACTCAGTATTGATATGACGAACTATTGCTGAGGAGAGATAAATGCACTTGCTGTTCTTATACGATGCACTATTGATTACTTGTGCTGCAATCATTCCCCTAGGTAACCAAGAGTACCTATGAATACCGATTTTCTTTCCTAATTCAATGTTATTAATTCGCGCTGACTTTTTTTTTCAACAGAAAAAATACCAGATCTTGTTATTCATTAACCTCACCTGGACCTACCTGTAGCTTTAAACACATCTACCTGGTAAACTAGGCCTACCTGTTAGCAGTCTGCTTTGTGAGTCTAAGTTAGCAGAGATAAATAATATTTCAATATATAGAGTATCTTAGCAAGAATCTCTCCTAACAACATTTAACATAAAATCCCTACTCATAGTGATTATTAAGTTTAGCATGTTTTCTTTTTCATTTTTGAGTGATCAAGATTAAGATTAATATTATCATATAGGTTTTTGTTTATTAAATTTTAATGGATTTTTTATGGATTTTGTTTCTAAATTAATATATATGGAAATCTGAACTTAACGCATGTTACTATAAAATTAGTTAATTTTTAAATATTAATATTTTTTATGTAAAAAATAATCTAATAAAATCTTATTATTCGTTTTTATTTACATTATTTACTGTCACATTATTAAATCAACTTTTCAATTTATGTTGTTATCATAGTTATTTTAATGGTTTATTTCAAGTACCCATAAAAATTTGGTGAGTGATTAATGTGGAGACTCGTATTTAAATCCTTAAGTGGATATGATTATAAATATGGCCTTATAAAAATTTGGTGAGGTGATTAATGTGGAAACTCGTATTTAAATTCTTAAGTGGATATGATTATAAATATGGCCTTGTAAATATAAAGAGTAATAGTGGCCATATATGGGATATTAATCAATGCTTTAAATCACAAACAATAATTTGAAAGATTATAGACCTATAATTTTTTTTGGTAATTAACTTAATAATAATACATTTTGACTTAAAAATTTAAAATAATAGAAATGGAAATAATGAATCTAAACATGAGTATTGGTGTCTAAAAATATCTCAATAAGATCATCTAGACATAGATTTAGATTTAGGTATATATCTCCAATCCCAAAAGTATGAGACCGCGCCCCATAACTTTCCACATAGTAAGGATCTCAGTCATAAAAGTGGACAACACTAACTATTCTCTAAGCAATAATGTCAACACCTGAGTGGAGAACCTCCTCTTTTATCTATGAACATGCTTGATGTATTTTCTACATCTATTTAATTAAAAACTATCATTTTTTTTGTCATTTTCTTGGATTTTGGGGATTAAGATACAGATGCACCCCAAAATTCTATAAGGTATTGTGAAATTGATGGAAATAATATGGATGTCATCCCATGTTGTGACAGTCATCCCATGTGACATAAATATTTGGCAAAAGCAATGAAGTTGATGAACTATGTGGGTAAGAGATAGAAATTCAAGGGTGATGTCAAGCACCAGTGCCTTCTAGAGCATGGCATTGCTTAATTAATGAATTTTTATCTCTTATCTCGATGGTGAAGATGACCACGATGTAATGTATTTCTTCTACATAATATAGAAAAATTACATAGAAATAATTTTTTTCTTTTAATAATAAGCAAACTATAAAAAAGATAAAAGCCCGGGGCCTAATGGGTGGACAGTAGAATTTATACTGTGTTTTTTTTAACTATTCGAGAAAGATTTGGTGGCCTTGGTGGAAGATATTAGGGTGAATGGGTAAGTTCCTGGCATACTGAATGCTACCTTCATAGCATTGATTCCAAAGACTGATAAGCCACTCACCTTTGATGACTACAGACCGATTTCTCTTTGTAATCTGGTATATAAGATCATTACTAAGATCTTATCTAACAGGTTGAAGCCTATTCTATCTACAAGGATAACTAAGGAGCAATTTGGTTTTTTACATGGCAAGCAGATCTCGGAGGCAGTGGGTATCACCCAGGAGGCATTGCATTCTATAAAAACTCAGGATTTGGACGCTGTCATACTGAAATTGGATCTTTCGAGAGCCTATGATAGGGTTGACTGGGGGCTTCTGAGACTCATACTGGTACAGATTGGCCTCCCTATTAAGGTGGTTAGATGGATTATGGGGTGCATTACCTCAGCTAATTTCTCTGTGCTAGTAAATGGCGCACCTACTTCATTCTTCGGATGTGGGAGGGGACTCAGGCAGGGCTGCCCTTTGTCCCCTTTATTATTTCTGTTAGTTATCGAAGGACTGAGTCGACTTTTAATGGAGGCCAGGAGCAGTGGCAGGATCAAAGGTGTTATTTTCAATTCAGCACTAGCTCTGACACATATACTATTTGTTGATGATGTGATCATTTATGGGACGGGGGATGTTGAGGATTGGACGGAGATAAACAGAATTTTGAAGCTCTTCTGCTGTGCATCTGGTATGCAATTAAACTTTGGTAAATCTTGCTTCATTTTCCATAAACAGGTATGTGCTGTGGAGAAAGCTATTAAGGAAATCATACTGGTTAAGTCTTCGGCTATTGGGGATGGATTGAAGTACCTGGGCTGTTTACTGAAGCCAAATGGTTATTTAACTAAAGATTGGATTTGGTTGCTGATCAGAATGGAGAAGAGGATCAGAAACTGGAATAACAGGTGGTTGTCTTTAGGTGGGCGATTGATTCTGATTAAAGCTGTACTCATGAGCATTCCGGTGTACTGGATGGCTATGGGACTGATTCCGTTGGCTATTATATCTCGCATGAACAGCTTGATAGCAAAATTTCTGTGGTCGGGCAGTTTACAGAGGAATAAGATCCATTTGGTTAGTTGGCATAAATTATGGTCTCCTTGGAAGGCTGGGGGCTAGAATATTAAGGACCTCGCACTATTTAATGTGGCTATACTATTGAAGACAGGATGCAGAGTTATTTCACAGCCGGGACTCTGGCATTCTATACTGCGGGCTAAATATTGGAAAGAAGACTCGGTAGAAGGGTGGATCAGGTATGAACAAAAGGAAATGGTGTATGGATCATTATTCTGGAGGAGTTTTAACAAGCAGTTTTATAGAATTAAAAACTAGTTAGCCTGGAAATTAGGAAATGGAAACAAAGCTTTGATTGGTATCGACCCTGTAGTTGGTTGTAAAAATGATTATTATTTTCCTTTGCATATCATTGGGTGGCTTCACTCACAGGATATCTAGTATTTCTATCAAATCCGATCAGGGAGAGTGGAGGATTACAACTGTGGGTATTGGATGGATAGTTATCTGTTAGGCATCACCGGGAGCGATGCTACTATTTGGAATCACTATGTGTCTGAACTTGAGAAGACTGGAATCCGATTAAAGGATAGTGAAGACACACTGGTGTGGGACAGGGGCAAATTTGGATCGATTACTGCCGAAGAGGTTTACTATTCTGAGATTGATGAGATATGCCCATCTACTAGTATTTGGTGGCATCTGGTTATTTGGCGGTGGAATGCACCACTTAATATTCTCTGTTTTCTTTGGCTGGCACTCAGCAGTCGAATTCTCACTTGGGAAGTACTTTGCAAACGAGGTTACTCTGGACCTAACATGTGCCTGTTGTGCATGGAAGCTGCTGAAACAGTTGATCACCTTTTTTGTCATTGCACTTTCTCATTGCAAATTTAGCGACGGCTGATGTTTCATTTTGATCTTTCTGATGACTGGGGAGGTGGATCACTGGAATACTGTCTCAATGAGTGGCAAAAGTCACATTTATTACACAAAACTTTACCCATTTTCTACATCTGGGTTTTGTGGAGGTACAAGAATTCACTTATCTTTGAGAACTGTATTTTGCCATCGGATGCCATTATGAGCTGGATCATTAGATTATACAGCCATTATCCTAATGGCTCGATTCGTCGGGAGAAAGTTGGCTTACATTACCCTCCATTACTTCCAAGTGGTATCTTGGGTACTTTTGATGGGGCTGAGCAGGGAGGATATTGTGGAGGAGGGGGGACTATGACATTGGAAAACAATCATTACTTCCATTTCTGGATGGGTTTGGGATCTGGTACGAATACTAAGGCTGAACTGGTGGCACTTTGGGCTTTACTCAAATTGGCGAGAGAACTGAATATAGATAACATTAGCATTCTGGGAGATTCGATGGCTATCATTGGCTGGGCTAGAAAGGAACATCCCATTCGAATCAACAAACTTTTTGGATGGCTTAACAGGACTGCTGAGATCATCGATACTTTTTAGCATACATATTTTCAGCATCTACATAGGGAATATAACACTACTGCTGATAGACTATCCAAAAGAGGCTTAAGGATAAATGAAGGTTTTATTTATATTGAAGAGTATTTGGAGGGTAGTAGGTGTTCTTGTAGAAGTACTAGATACTATTAGCATGAAGATAGGAGAGGTACATAGTACTAGTATTTGAATTGAAGTGTTTAGAACTTCTGAACTATTTTTTTATTTACATATTTCAGAGCTGATATGTATTTTGTGGTGAATGTTTTGTAACTGAATATCAAGAATTTTGGATAGCGAGGGAGATAGATTATAGATGATGAGAGGATCATGCATGTATACTGAAACTTTGTATGGATAAGTCTCCTTTGATTTCTAATAGAAATAGCAAGGGACTGTTTTTTTCCCTTTACGTGAAAAAAAATACTATAAAAAAATTTAATTTACAGAATAGAAGGTGGATTTATAAGCTACTATGATAAAGATGTTGTCAATGTCATGGATAATGCTTAAGAAAAACTATTTATAACATAATAATAATAATAATATACGTGAGTCAAATTATATTTTTATGTTACTCAAAAACCTAATTAATATCTATATGGAAAACCTAAACATGTCATGCGAACTATATATTAGCTAGATTCCCTACTCCCACATGGAGGAGTTTATTATGAGTTTGCAAGAATTTATTAGGAGTTTGAATGATTTTATTAGTAGTTCGATTGTTACACGACTGCACATTAGCTACACTCCTAGATGCCAAATGAAGATTGACTAGCCTTAAGCGTTTAGAGTTAAAGTTAAGCTAATAGTTGTAGAACCATTGGAGTTTAGCTAATAGTTCTATATAATAGTTAAACTAATAGTTATCCAATATAACCGTGATTAGATTTTAAGTTAAGCTAATAGTTGTAGAATAATTGGAGTTAAGATAATAGTTGTATCTAATAGTTAATGTAAACATTAATATATCAACAATTGTAGTTCAAGTAAAAGTCATGATTGGAGTTGAAGTTAAGCTAATAGTTGTACCATCAATGGAGTTAAGATCATAGTTCTATATAATAATCGAATACTTGAAGTTGAAGTTTAATTTTTCCAACTATCGTGAACTGTACTTATCATAGTTAACTAAGCTTCTTTTTTTTTTGAAATCATGAATATGAATTTTGGACGACCCCATAGAATAAATATGGACAATACACTTGTCTCATTCTTGTCCGTAGATGAAAAAGCATAGATTCTACTCCACCCCAAAATTCTAATATATATACGCCTATTAGCCTAAATATACATAGAGAATTTACAAATAGAATTGGATTATAAGATTGAAGTTTCATTTTATTTCAAAACTTGAAAATTGAAAATTTAGGTATTTATTAGCTTATAAGTTGAAAATGGTGTATTGCACTCATGGTTTATTAATACTTTGAAAAGGAGTTTAATATTCAACATGCAATATAGGTGTTAAAAAGGGTTAAAGATAGCTTTTAACTTAAAACTTAATTATAAAAACTTAATTTTTTAATTAAAACTTCATTATTGAAGAGTTAATTTTTCATCAAAACTTCATTGTTGAAGGTCATAATTTTAGGTAGAACGTTCCTTGATGGGGACTTAAAAACCAAAGACGTCAAGAAAAAAATTGTATAACAAGAAAAGATAAATTTAAATTCCAACCATGGGAGTCATCCCTCAATATTCAAAGATTGCATTTGAGAAGGAAATGAATGAGATATGGAATTAAATCATTAAGAAATTCAGCAACAAATAAGGAAACGACCTAGTGTGCCAGTTAAAGGTAAGTAGTTGTATTTAAAGGAGAACTAAGTTTACTAGCTCACCATTAGTCAAATATCAAACAAATCTATCCAATCACATGATTTTTACCACCAAATCGCCGCAGAAAGAAAGGAGATTATTCAGCTATTATATCATCAAACCTTATAAATTTTATTCATTCATCATTTCTTAATCTTTACTATGAATACCTAATTATTAAAAAAAATGTCACACCGTTGCTTGAGAGAGGGAGGCACTACATTTATACATTGTGAATAATCTTGATTGGATGAAGGCGTGGATAGAACGATTCAATGAAGTATACGAAAAATTATCATAGGATGGAGTGATGGAGTTGATTAAAATATCTCATCAATCTAGATCAGATGTCAATCTTATGCAAAGGGTAATTGATTTAGCGAAAGGTACAAAGAATAGATACATGATCATTAGCCACATTTTGTGTTCAATATATTAGATATGCTAGTATTATTTGTTTCTCATAAGCAACTACTAATCTAAATATGTTTTATGTAATTCAATATTGCATTATAAACATTTCAATCAAGTAGTTGTTTCAAACCAAGAAGTACTTGAAGAATACAATAAAGGTGATGTAGATCAAGAACAAAAACTAAATGTCTAAGAGGAAGAACTTGAAGATGAGGAAAACCATGAATAGTTAGATTTTTTAGACAAAGAGGTTGAATAAGATGTTGTTATGACCAATCCTTTTACCGATTCTGATCTTGATGATTCAGATTCTGATATTGATGAATAATTTGAAGATTAACGAATATATATTTCTTGAAATGACTTATGAGGTACTTTGTCAAGTTGATTATATCATTTTCTTTGAGATGCAACCACAATTTGTATAGAATTCTACATTGGCCTAATATTATTTCAGGAGCCCAACATTTTCCCTTTTATATGAGGAAGTCCAACCTTGGATTATTTTTTATTTTTAATACCCTCCCATATCATCAAAGTGTAATTTTATCCTGGAAACATACGTTTTCATGAGATGCAAGAAAAAATTGCAAAAAAATCAACATTGCCCCCTTCCACATGGAATCAATCAATGTTGATCACCTAGAGAGGAAGGTGTATTGTAGAGTTTCCACATTGTAAGCGTGGTATTGTATGGTTCTATAACTTATCCACTGTCCTCTCTTCCCTTCCCCGGAGTAAACATATATCTTATGCTCTCTTCCTTGATAGTAAGACCATATTGAGACCAACATCATCATCATCATCATATCATCATTAGCATCGCCATGCTCATCATCAATATAATCATTGTCATTGTCATCCTCATCATTATCATTGTCATCATGATCATCATCGTTTCCAGCATTGTAGATTGGTTTCATTATCATTGTCATCAGTCTAGATTGGTTTCATGCATTAAGGAGGAACAAGAGGTAGATAGTTGTTGACCAATAGGATTTACCCCCAGAGTGAACTTATATCTTAATCTCTCCTCCTTAATAGTATCATCATGTTTGTTCCCAATATTCTATTCAATATAGGGATAAATAGGATAAGGTTTAGTGTTGAGGTTCTAATCGTTATTAGGGTTTAATATTTATACATGTTATGAACTTATATATTGATAGTTATTTGAGTAACTTGTAAGACCCTAGAAACCATGTCATGATGTATTGATTCCCATGGTGATGGTAATAAGATCAACATCTTAATCACAGTAAGACCATCATCATCATATCATCATTTTTATCATCTACAAAATCATTTTCATTTTCATCCTTATCATCATCATTGTCATCATCATCATCATCATCATCATCATCATTGTAAATAATTTTAAATAGTTCAACTTTAATAACAATATAACATTATAAATAAAATAATTTTAATTTTAATAATGATAAAATCATTTTAATAAGATTATAAATAAATAAAAATTAATTTTAATAATGATATAAACAATTTTAATAACATTATAAATAAGATTTAATCAATTAAAAACAAAAAACACAACTCAAATTTCATTTACCATATTGTTTTACCATTTCCATAAGTCTTGTTTACCATTTCAACTTACCACTTCCATAATCCCTGGTTGAGAGCAGAGAAGGCCACTGAGAGCATAGAAGGTGAGGAGCAGAGGAGGCCACTAAAAGTAAAGAGGGTGAGGAGTAGTGGAGGCCACTAAGATCAAGGAGGGTGAGGATTATAGGAGGCCTCCAAAATAAGAGAGGGTGAGAAGCAAATGGTGTGAGGTGTATAGGAGGCCATCGATAGAAACAAAGAATAGAGAGGGAGAGATGCAGAGGAGGCCACAAAGAGAAAATAGGGTTATTAGCAGAGAGCTTGAGGAGCAGAGGATTCCATCAATGGAATCCGAGAGAAAATATGGTGAGGCATTTTTTAGAGCACAGAGCATGAGGAGAAGAGGACGTTGGAATGTGTAGAGGAGACTGCATTGACGAGCACACCCAATATACTAGCGGAGACAAGAAAGGGGCCCAATGTGTTTTTTTAGGCTTGTACTACCATCTGAGATATGAATTTCATATTCTTGTTAGAAATTAACACTATCATTGTAGGTGAGAATTAACCAAATTATTATAAGCATTGATTTTCGCTCACCCCTTCAGACTAGTTTACTAGGACAATGCAAGTAACAGTTAGTGTGGTAATAAATCGGTCTTCTCCATAATTATCTCTCTTTCGCATCTGAACCCTGGAGCATATAACCATTAAGGCAAGGTAAATGGTTCATTATGCTAATAAATAAGTGCATCCCTTGCATTTATCACATTGGTTGGACCTTCCTGCATTTCACCAAAATTGTTCCATTCCTAATTTTTTTCTACTCACTAGTTTCCAAAATGTTTCCAAGAGAAACCCAGGACCCATTGGGGACTGATATTTGAATATGTTCCCTCTAACAAGAGCCCATAGGCCACAACCCATTCAGGACTAACAATTGGCATGAATATATTGCAGAATTTTTGTTGATAATTATAGAGCTCGTAAACAAAATATCCCATCTTTAAGATGATAGAATAAACATTTTATTGGAATGAAAATGAGAAAATAGGGAAAATGAATAATAAAAGGTGTGTTATATGAGTGAAATTTAACATTGAGATAGCTTTGGGTGCTTGGAGTAGTAAGTTTTTTGAAAGGGACATTTGCAAGAGAGATGTCTCGCCTCTCCATTTTGGATTTGTTTATTCATTGAAAATTCCTAGCTATTTCAAGAAGCAAGATTCTTCATAAAGCTTATATTTATACATGGTTTTATTTATATTATAATGCTACAATGGGTGACCTATATACCAGCTATAATTGTGTACACTTGTAATGAATATTGTCATGAAATTAAAAGGTCTGATTTCCAAAAAGACAATTGCAACATAGATATCTTATCACTCCATTTTGGATTTATTAGGTCATTTCCAAGTCCTATTTGTGTGAATAATTGATCTTATTAACACGGATTTCTTTATACATAGTTTTCATAAAATTATAATGCTACAGTAAAATTACCTATATACCAACCATATTTTTCCACAAAGAGAATATTAGGTTACTGTTTTTTCTATTTTTATGTTATTTTGGAGAATGGTGACACATACTTGTTGTTTGAAATGTTTGGAAATGACACAAATATAAAATTCCTCTTTGTTGACTAATCCCATAATGTGTATCCTCTAACAAATAAGCATTAAATAGCATATGGAACCCACATAAAAAACTAGGTCATTGCCCAAAATATGTGCATAATATTGTAGGGGTCCTACAAGCTTCCATGATTTATATTATATTTGGACTATAATTCTATGAATGCCCACTAATATTAATGTGTATGTCTATTTAATATTTCCCTTCTCTCACAATAACACTAACATTGGTGAACTCCCTAGGAAACTCTTGGGCACTTCTTTTTATTCAAGTATGGTACTTAGTGGAAAGTGGGTGGAACATAATCATTGTTCCTAACCCCATGATTATCTAATTAGGGACCTAAATAGTGCATCATATTATAATTAATGTCTTGGTAATAGTGGCGCCAACCAATTAAGATAACCCTTAGGACTAGGATAGCGGCAATAGGTGTCCCTACTCATCATCTAAATCAATATTGTAGTGTTAACATCAAATGCCTCATGGATAATGTCATCAAGAGAATGTGTTGTAATGATAAGGAAGTGTAGAGGTAATCTTAGTTGGTAGCATCCTACTTGAGTAGAATAAATAATTATTGCTCGATGTACTAATACATTAGATTAATGCATTGTATCCATTGTATCTCATTAAGGTTCATGACCACTACCTAGGTGTGTAATCCTTTTGTATTAGTTCAAAGGAAGTCTTGTGTCATAGAAATGAAAAGGGGGGTTTCATTTTCTACGAATGATTTTTTGTATTGAGGAAAATTTAGCAATATTACACTAGAAAACACATAGTTTCATGTTGACAATGTAGGTGCATCGCAAGAATAGCACAATTACATGGATGAAAGCATAATTACATCAATAGCATAATTACACTAAAGCTATCAAATCTAAATTAGAAATTGCATATGTGTAACCACTAGTGATATTACATAAATGGTTTCTATGGATTGAAGAAAATATTTGCTCCTTGTGGACAAGCTCAAAATCGACAAAAGTAAATGTAAATGTGTTTTTTGTGATCTATAAGAAAAGTGTTCAACTTATTTTCATCCATTTCCATTTCCTTATCATTTGTATTCACTTGTTGTACACACTACTTGTGCAAAAATGTTTCAAGCATTAATTGAAACATCACTTGGTTCATAATCCCAAGTGGAGCCTAACAATCAAACCTAATCTAAACACACTAAATTCCTCTCTTAGGGAAAAAAATAATTATGTATCTAGGTTAGGACTACGAGGATAGGCTTTGTAGCCAATGATTTGACTCCCCATTTGTTTTTTAGTATTAGTTAACTGCTAGATAAAATTCTAGCATTTGACTCTGTAGAACGTTCGAAAACTGAAGAAGAAGCCATTATTATGGCTCAACATTGATTTTAATATCCCTAAAACCATTGTACTATGTTGGTTATGGTTGTTTTCTATATAATATGCACTCCATGACTTCCATTCACGGATACTTTAATCTTTTCTTATTATCTCTAAGCTTTATAGGTACTGCCAAATAGGTATCAGTCATATCTATATGCCTAGAGAAAGGATAGTTTAGGAGGAATGGAGGAAAGTGCAATGTTCACTTCAGGTAACAATGCCAAATCATGTACTAAGGTCAAAAGGTAAGAAGAATATTTCTTAAACGCACGCAATATTGTTCCTCCTCAAGGAGAGACTTGTAGTTATGATGATGAGACAAAAGGTGACATTGAGGTCCCCTCAAGGTATAAAAGAATGGTCAAACAATGGTAACTGAAACAAATTTTGGATGTGGACACTAAATTTTGTCTCAATTAAATAATATATCACATTCATCCATCATCTATACATGGTATCGGGATATTTACATGGATGACATAAAGGTCCAATCTTGCGGGGTAACTGAATTGATGGAATATGTCGGATTGTGTTACAATTATGGAGATTACAATAGTCTTTCACAATATATGAAACATGAGTAGATATGTCATTTATGTAAATTGTATTCAAATAAAATACTAATCAAAATAAATAAACAACTATATATATTGATGGAAGGAAAAAGAATTTTGGAAATATTGCAGGGATTATAAATAGTACACAACCAGGGACAAATACATAACCTCCCAATTGCGACTTTTAGGCACGTGAAGGAAATTGCGTAGTGTTATGTGCGATAAAAACAATAGAACCGAGGGAGGAGTTGCTAATACATTATCATTTGAATCAAATATTAGAAGTATCAAACCTTGCAATCATTAGGGTAAATACATTTTATTGTTTACATATCGAACCAATAAAGTGTTTCGTTCTCTATATAACTCCATCTATGTATTATGTTGTAAATAATATTGTTTTGAATCTTTTGGTAGGATTATTGTGTGAATGCACCTGCACACATCTTATGGTCTCCTCTAAAAACCTAACTCATTTTGATTTATTAAATTTTATTTTGTTGTAATTTTCCTAAAATTAATGTTATAATAAACTTTATGTGATATTTGTGGGAAGGACTCCACCCATAATCCAAATGTGGGTGATTATTTTGACATCGTTCTCGGTGATTCAAACCCACAAGAGAGTATTTGTAAGCTTATATGGAAGATGAATCAAGAATTGTTTTCATTGTTCGATTCCAACTCACCTGAACTATTGCAGAGGTGGAATTTTTTTGTCAGTAGACTAAGGCGATTAAAAGTAAGCTATAAGTACATTTTTCAATTTTATCCTGTTTAATATTATAGAATTTGATGTAATGTTATATTAACCTAGAACAAAAAATGAAAATGTTTGGCACAAGATTATCAGTTGTTTCTTCAATAGACTGAACCTCATCTACTTGGTGTAGGTCGTATCCACACAACACAAGAGGCTATGGGATCCTTGCCTCTTTCTCACATTACGTCATCTTCTTTTCCACTGCCTACTAGTGCAATGCTTGCATTGGATACTCCCGTATCAACTTTTGGTCACTCATGTGGCACCCCTGCTCATGGCACAAGTGCTCTCCATGAAGGTGTTGGTCAAGGCAATGTCCCCGTTCGTAGTTCAGTTGAAGCCTTTGACAAAACATTCCACGTTAAGAGCAATGGGGCACTTTCCATTGAGCTTCTTATGGACAAAAACCTAGTGCCATTGAAGCTACAAAAACTCAGGAAACTAATTATGCATCTATATTCTCTAACGTTATATAATTGTATAATTGTAGTAATTTTTAATCAGTTCGAATATTATTGATTTTACAGGGGAATAATATGTTTTGTAATCGCATACAATAGAGGGATTTAGATTTTTTTGGCCCAACCATTCACACCAGATATAACCAACAACCTTCTCAATTGAATAAGTAGCTTTTGTATTACATGGTTGGCCTTTTTGGAGACATTTTCAACCAATCACAAGTTACAATTATTACAAGTAAATATTTGAAAACAATAAGATACACACATAGGGTTAATCTAGAAAAAAATAGGCTAGGTATGATCAACATCCTATTATTCCTAAGAGAGAGTGGAAATTTCTCCAAGAGGACACAAAGGAAAAAGGTATGAGAAGACAAGGAAGGACACATCTACATGGAGGAAGGTATAACATTTTTAATTTAACTTAGTATGATGTTTTTATAAAGTTCAACATTAAATTAAAATCGCATTATCTAATGTTATTAGTCTCATTGTAGGCACAAAGATACATACAAAGCCACCAATGTCAAGTTACAGAAGCACAACCAACACAAACTTGGTCAAGGTGGATATTTTAAATTGTATGCTCAATTTGTAAGTATGGAAATGATTTTAACCTCTTATTACTCAAAAATTTGCAACCTATTCATTGTTGACATGATTTGGAATTTTAGGAAGATATTATGAAACAAGCGCCCATGAAAGAAGAAAAGAAACTCACATTCAAATGTGGGTTTCAATATGTGCTTGAACATGTCAAGACTGGGGGCAACCTGAAGACCAAACAAATGTTATTTTTGAAATTGATATTTATGCTTAGCATCATTTCCACATAGAAAATGATGTTTTCTACAAGATAAAAAGCCTACAATTTTATGTTTTCATTTTAATAATGTAGGAGAGATCAAGCAATATTAATGTTGGAGGAGATTCATCGTACCTATTGGTAATATGATTGTATAGTTATCATATTTATGAGATATTGAATTTTAAAATTAGATTTTGTATAATTACAACTTTTATTTTGATTTAGGGGTAGAGGATGCAGTTGAGGAAAGGATAGAAGAAGAGGTGAATGTGCTTCAGACCATCGCCCTCCACATCAAGAAGGTAATAAATGCGTATTCAATATATATTAACAATGCAAAATTATTAAATGTTGATTTCAGATTAACACTGAACATTTATTACGAATATATCTCTTAACTTTTTTGTAGTGGATGTTGTTCCAACTCAACATGTACATGACCATGTACATATGTTGTGTTCCAAAGTTAGGCAAAAGGCATCAATAGAGTTAGACCAATAACGTCCACCAAACATAGTAGAGGACAACGTGACTCTTACGAATTGTTTAAAAGTAAAAAGCCCGTAGAAAGTGGTGTACATTTCACATTTTTGACATAACACATTTTTCACTTTAATTTTTGTATAATGAACTTTTTTGACATAATAGATTTGGTACTATTTTGTAAATGGTCCTTCTTATGGAATCTATATGTTTAATTATTTGTTGTTAATTTAATTTATTTTGCACTAGTAGATAGATGTGCTATGGGGAATTGAGAGTGATGTGAGGGGAGAGGTGTAGGGGGTAATGAGCTTCAACCTTCACGAGGTTGGACTTGTTCAATATAGAAATCCCGTAGAAAGTGGGAAATTGAGAGTGATGTGAGGGGAGGAGTGTAGGGGGTAATGAGCTTCAACCTTCACGAGGTTGGACTTGTTCAATATAGAAATCCCGTAGAAAGTGATGTAAAATGAATTTTTTTGACATAATACATTTTGTACTTTTATTTTTGTATAATGAACTTTGTTGATATAATATATTTGTTACTATTTTGTAAATGATCTTTCTTATGTAATCTACATGTTTAATTATTTGTTGTTAATGTAATTTCTTTCCCACTAGTACATAAATGGGCTATGGGGAGTTGAGAGTATTATGAGGGGGAGGGGAGGGGCCAAATGAGCTTCCACCTTCACCTGGGTTGTCTTGTTCAGTAGATATTTAATTATTCTCAAAACAATGTGAAGCTCAAGAAATTATATACTTTCGCATCTTTCGATTTAAATTTTATTGATAAGATAAAAACTTAGTTCTTTCTTTATTTTAACTAAATTTTATGTATCTAATATATATTTTTTGTTGAATATGCATCTTGTGTGATCATGTGTGTATGATACATTTTGATGTTCCAACAATGTTGTAGACCTTATGTACATCGGTCACAAGCTCTACATGTGTTTGGATGATTCAAGTAATATTGAGAATTTCTATTGAATATTTTCTCATTAAAAAAATTAGTTTTTTTTTTAACTGAATTTATGTATCTAGTATACAATTTTAGCGGATATACATCTTATGTGCCCTCATACACTCTGGTGTTCCAACAGTGTTGTAGACCTTATGAACTATGGTCACCAACTTTATGGATATTTGTATGATACATGTATTGAGAATTTCTATTAAATATTTTCTCGTTGAAAAAATTAGTTATTTCTTTTTGTTAAAATGAATATTATGTTTCTAGTATAGGTTCTTAGGCTTTATTGTCCATCTAAAGAGTACAAAATCTATAATGTATAAATTATTTTACTCTTACTTCCTCTTGCAAGAAACTATAGTCTTGTCCTAGTAACTACCATCTTCCACAATTCAGTTTAGCATTAGCATTTTCCTAAAGATTGGGTTGCGCTTTTGATTTGAGCTTGGTCTGGACTCTAACATAGTGCCAATAGTATTATGTCTCAACATTGGTATGTAAATTACAATTGTAGATTCTAAATCATGAACATCATATACAAGTCTTACATTTAGTAGCTTTGAAATTCTTACATTTTTTCGTTTATTCTGAATTCAAAGAAAAATCATGTGTAATTCTTACAACATATCAACTACACAAGATTCTCAAAAAAAAGTTCTAAGTTATGGTTTTAATTTCCAACATAAATCAACCATGAAAATATTAATCCATATATAACTCAAATATTAAGCCACATGTGATGCGGGAGCATCCAGCTCAGCCTGATGAATCCGCATCCAGCTCAGACTTCGAGTCAAACTACCATGTAATTGCTTCTGGAAGGATTGAATTTGTTGTTAGACATATAGGTTTAGTTTTAATTTGTAATATGTCGCGGTATGCCTTTGTTCTCCATGATCCTTGCGTGGAATTCATCAAGGATCAATCTTTGCTGATAGGGTTTGCTTTTATTAGGTTCTCAAATCCAACTTAGTCGGATCTGACAGGTTCATTGTTTGTTATAAAACATTGAATGAATGTGTTAGAAAAGCATGAGTGAGGCACACACATAAGAGTGAAGCGGGAGTGATCAAATAAGAGTTCTTTGTGTGTAATTGAATTTCCGCAAATTTGAATAAAGAACAGAGGACCAGACTTTGTGTGTGTTTTAATGAACTATGTATCTTTATTCATATCATATTCACTCCTTGTAATTCTGTGTATGAACTCTGTGGTTTTGTGTTACCTAAT
The DNA here is from genome assembly GCA_001517045.1 of Pseudotsuga menziesii. Classification (NCBI taxonomy): domain Eukaryota; kingdom Viridiplantae; phylum Streptophyta; class Pinopsida; order Pinales; family Pinaceae; genus Pseudotsuga; species Pseudotsuga menziesii. The sequence goes on from LPNX011121506.1 coordinate 106,869, forward strand.
TTCTAAATCACATAAGAAATTGATCCTTTCAGTGATCAATTTCACGATATCATAAAGACACATCTTGAAGAAGATCAAACGGAGGGGAACGATCTTGACGAAGATCGATGGTCACAGTTCTTTTCCGTAGCAAATCCACAAAGTTTGACCGAAATCCGCACTTGGAATCAAATCGGCGATCGAGAACGAATCCGAAGTAGATCAATGGTAGGAAAGAGTTGCTATGCGAAGGCCGGAAGCCCGGAACGTAGAAAATCCTTTTTTTTTTAAATGAAAATTTGAGTCTCACTTTTTGAACCAGAAAGGTGGAAGATCAGAAGTGTGGGAACATTAGTTCTGAAAGATTGGAAGGTTGAAGTCCCACTTTCCGAACTGGAAAGGTGAAAGTGCGGAATTGGAAGGGCGATAAATCCTCGTTTTGAAAAGTTGTCAAGCGATGTTTCGCTACACGAACTGGAAGTCTGAAGTGCGAAATTAAAAGCGTGGAAGTGGAGAAATCCTTATCTAAAAAATTTGGTAATTCGATTTCTGATTTCCACTAAATTGCGGAAAGGAGGAAATCCCAGTGCAGAAGGGAACGTGCGGAAACCTAGAGTTCCGCTGTAGAAGAAAGTTAGACAGTGCGGAAAACTATTTAACACAGAAATTTTGGTCTGTTAGTTTCAGAGTTCGAAATTTTTGAAGCCTGTAACAAACAAACACAATCAGTTTTGGTATCAGAGCTAAGCAAAGGTTTTGCATGACGAGTATCAAATCTCAGTTGAGCTTGTAGAAAGATGTCGTTGAGACAAGGATGAGCGCGTGGGGTTTCTGTAGGACGTGGTTGAGGAAGACAAGTTGCAGAGACAGATGTAGAAAGAGACACGAGAATACTGGAAGAAAGGCTAGAATCCATGGAGAGAAAGAACCATTCAGACAATTCAGATGACAGTGATGAAGAAGAAGAATCCCCTGAAGAAGAAGAAGAAGATCCTAAAGAAGTTAGAGTCTTGAATATGTTGATGAAGGCCAGTAGCAGACCAAGAGTGGAAGAACCTATGTATGAAGGTAATTTAAATGTTGAAGAACTCATGGTTTGGATTAATGATCTGAATAAATATTTTGATTTTGAAGAAATTGAAAACAAGAAGAAAGTAAGATATGCAACTACCCGAATGAAGGGACATGCACATATTTGGTGGGATGAGCTCCAAATCCATCGAAAAAGAATAGGTAAGTCAAAAATAAACTCTTGGGATAAGATGCTACATAATATTAAGAGTCAGTTTCTGCCTAAGGACTATCAGTTGAATCTTATTAGACAATTACAGAACCTTAGACAGACCATGACTATAAAAGAATACACAGAAGAATTTTTTAGATTGAGTATTAGAATTGGACACACACAGGAAGGTCTAGAAAGAGTAGCTAGGTATATCAATGGATTAATATATGATATATAGGATGAACTCAGTCTATTAAATTTGAAAACTGTAGAAGATGCATATCAAGTAGCTTCAAAGGTAGAAGAGAAATTGTAAAGAAAACAAAACCAGAGAAACAGGGGAAAGAACATAGTAAGAGGCATAGGATCTCCTAATAGTGGGGGTAGGACTTCCAAAGATGGAGTTGAGGGTTCTAGCAATCAGTCACCCTAGAGAGGAGGATTCATGGGAGGAAGAGGAAGAGGTAGACACAAAGAGGTAAAGTGTTATACTTATGGAGAGATTGGACATATATCTTGGAATTGTACAAGAAATCAGTCTTCATGTCAAAGAAATGTGAATGTTGCAGAGGCTCAGGAAGAGTCAAAAGAAGAAATAGAGATGAATAACCCTCCAACGGAAGGAGAATCTCTTATGTTGAAGAGAGACTTAGTAAAGTCAGAGAAACAAGTACATGAACCAGCCCAAAGGAAAAGTTTGTTCAGAACAAGGTGTAAGTCACAAGGTAAGTGTTGTAAATTGGTTATTGATTGTGGTAGTACATATAATTTGGTTTTCACTGATATGGTAGAGAATATGGAATTGAATAGGATGAAGCATCCCACTCCCTACAAAGTTTCATGGTTACAGAAATGACATCAGCTCTTGGTGAATGAGCAGTGTAATTTGGAATTCCAAATTGGTACTTACAAGGATGAAATATTATGTGACATAATGCCTATGTATGTATGCCATATACTCTTAGGGATGCCTTGGAAGTATGACAGGAAATTTGTTCATGATGGGAAGAAAAATACTTATTCTCTGGAGAAAGATGGAAAGAGACATACTCTGTCACCCTTGGAAGATGAACCAATTTAGGAAGGTTCAAGTTCAAGTATTTTGCTGATGTCTGGCAAAGAACTGTTGCAAGAAGTTCAGAAAGAGGAGGATCTACATTTTTCCCTTGTTGGTAAGCCAAAGGTAATTTTAATTTCTATGAATTTAGATGATTTTCCTAATGAAGTTAAAACTTTGCTTGATGAGTGTGCTGACATTATTGTGGATGATTTGCCAAATTATTTAACCCCTGTAAGAAGTATTAGTCATCACATTGACTTAATACCTGGTGCAATTTTACCAAATAAAGCAGCATACAGATCAACTCCTCCAGAAATGAAGAAATCAAACAGCAGGTGCAGGAGCTATTGGAGAAAGGATTGGTGAAAGAAAGTTTGAGTCCTTGTGTAGTACCCACTGTACTTAGTCCAAATAAATATGGTGGGTGGAGGATGTGCACTGACTCTAGGGAAATCAACAATATCACTATCAGGTATACATTCCCTTTACCCATGATTGATGATTTGATGGACTGTTTAAGTGGTTCAAAAATATTTTTCCAAAATAGATTTGAAAAGTGGATATCATCATATCAAGATAAGGGAAGGGGATGAATGGAAAACAACATTTAAAACTAATGATGGTTTGAATGAATGATTAGTGATGCCATTTGGGCTTACTAATGCACCTACTACCTTCATGAGATTGATGAATGAGGTTTTAAAATAATTTACTGGAAATTTTGTGATAGTGTATCTAGATGAAATTATGATTTTCAGTCAGAATAGAGAAGAGCATTTAAGGCACCTTAAGTTGGTGTTGAGAACTTTTCAAAAATCGAAGCTACTGATAAATTTGAAGAATTGTAGTTTCTTGAAGAAAGTGTTAGTTTACTTGGGATTTGTGGTTTCAGAAGAAGGACTGAAAATGGATTCTGACAAGGTACAAGCAATTGTAAATTGGTCAGTCCCAAAGAATGCTTATGAGGTAAGAAGTTTCCATGGAATTGCTAGTTTCTATTGAAAGTTCATTAAGAATTTGAGTCATATTTGTACCCATTTGATAGATAGTTTCAGAGGAAGTAGACAACCTTTCAAATGGACAGAAGTAGCTGATAATAATTTTAAGTGGAAACATATGCTAGTGGAACAACAGTGGGAGCAGTTTTGAGTCAAGAGCAGAGGCCAGTGGCATATTTCAATGAGAAATTGAATGAAGCAAAACATAAATATTCTTCATATGATAAAGAATTATATGTTGTTGTGTAGGCTCTTAAAAAGTGGAGACATTCTTTGATGCCTAAAGAGTTTGTGTTGTATTCCGACAATCATGCTTTGAAGTTCATAAATAGTCAGCCAAAATTGAACAAGAGACATTTTAAATGGGTAGAAGTTTTGCAGAACTTTACCTTAGTCATCAAACATACAAGTGGTAAGTCTAATAAATTTGTTGATGATTTGAGAAGAGTAAATATGGTATTGCAAGAAGTTAAGGTCAATACTTTGGGATTTGAAAACTTGATTGATATGTATAAGGAAGATTTAGATTTCAAGGATACATATGTTTCCTGTAAAAATCCAGTTAACCATAACAGAAGCCAGTGGTTAGATATATGTTGCAGGAAGGTTTGCTATTCAAGGATAGTAAATTATGTATTCCAAAATGTTCAATGAGAGAGAAATCGATGCAAGAAAAGCATAGCATAGGTCTACCAGGACATTTTGGAGAAGACAAGACTTTTTCTCACATGAGTAATTTTTAATTTTGGCCAAAGATGCAGCATGATATGAAGAAATTTTTTGAAAGATGCAGAATATGTCAACATGCAAAAGGGAGAAGTCAGAACATGGGATTGTATCCGCCCTTTTCTATTCCAGCTAGGCCTTGGGATTCCATAAGCATGGATTTTGTTTTGGGTTTACCTAGAACTCATAGAGTTCATGATTCAATTTATGTTGTGGTGGATAGATTTTCCAAAATGGCTCTTTTTATTGCACGTAAGAAGACTAGTGATGCAACCAATATTGCTAACCTATTCTTTTCAAAAATTGTGAAGTTGCATGGGTTTCCTTTGAGTATTGTGTCTGACAGAGATACCAAGTTTGTTGGTCATTTTTGGATAACTATATGGAAGAAGTTTGGGACTAATCTCAGTTTCAGTTCTTCTTATCATCCTCAAACTGATGCTCAGAATGAAGTGGTAAATAGGAGCTTGGGAAACATACAGAGAAGTATTGTGTATGAACATCCAAAACAGTGGGACTTTGCTTTAGCTCAGGCTGAGTTCGCATACAATGATTCACCCAATAGAAGTACAGGTATGAGTCCTTTCCAAATTGTCTATGGAATGCATCTGAGGAGTGTATATGAACTTAGAGATTTGGGAAAACAGGGAAAAAATAAGTGCAGAGGGTGAATACTTTGCAATTAGTATGCATGAGCTACAGGAGAATATCAAGAAGAGATTACAAGAAAGTGCAGAAAAGTATAAACAAAGAGAATACTTGAAGAGAAGAGAAATAAACTTTCATGTTAGATATTTAGTAATGGCCTATCTTAAAAAGGAAAGATTCCCTAAAGGAACTTATAATAAATTAAAGCTTAAACAAATTGGACCTTGTAAAGTCTTAAGGAATTTTATTGCAAATGCTTATGAGCTTGAACTTCCTTTTGACCTTCAAATTTCACCAATTTTTAATGTTTCATATTTATATCCTTTTAGAGATGCTAGTATCCAAACAGATGGTGTAACTTCGTATGGAGACAATTCAACTATAGATTGGCAAGGACAAATTCCACAGAAAGAACAACCTCATATTGAAGCCATTCTTGACAAAAGAATCTTAAGGAAGACTAGGAACAAAACCTTATTTCAGTACTTAATCAAATGGAGAATTCAACCTACTAAAGATGCATCCTGGATTACAAAGCAAGAAATTTCCAAGTACACTGTGCATCCTGAAGACTTAATGAAGAATTATTTTCTTCCCCAGGAGTATGATGCAGGAGCATCCAGCTAAGCCTAATGAATCCGCATGTAGCTCAGACTTCGAGTCAATCTACCATGTAATCGCTTCTGGAAGGATTAAATTCATTGTTAGATAGATAGGGTTAGTTTTAATTTTTAATAAGTGGTGGTATGGCTTTGTTCTCCTTGATCCCTGCGTTGAATTCATCAAGGATCGATCTTTGCTAATAGGGTTTGATTTTATTAGGTTCTCAGATCCAACTCAGTTGGATCTAACATATTTGTTAATTGTTATAAAACATTGAATGAATGTGTTAGAAAATCATGAGTGAGGCACGCACAGAAGAGTGAAGCAGGAGTGATCAAATAAGAGTTCTCTGTGTGTAATTGAATTTCCGCAAATTTGAATAAAGAACAGAGGATCGGACTCAATGTGTGTTTTAATGAACTCTGTATCTTGATTCATCTCGTATTCACTCATTGTAACTCTTTGTATGAACTCTATAGTTTTGTGTTACCTAATTTACAAATCATAGAAGAAATTGATTGTCAAAACCCCAAAATTTCGAAAAATTTAAAACTTTTTAAAATAACATAAAACCACATTAAAAGCAGTTGTTAACAGGTTGATTGTTTATGCTATTTAAATCGAAACTGAATAATCGTTTAAATACTCTGTATTTTGAAAAGTATCTTTCTTTCAGCTACTGATTATTTTTCTGTTTGAGACATAAGGTGGTTTGTCGAAAAGGGGCTGGGCTTACTTAGCTTTTGAGCTAATGCAGCCGTTTACTTCTGTTACAGGTCTACATGTAAGAAAATAAGGTTCGATGCTAACAACTCTTAGAAGTTTACAGTACAGATTTCTGCATATAAATTGTTTAGTAAAAGTTTTAACATGCTAGACAGAAATATCATGCTTCTCAAGGTATTATCTTGTTATTTCTGCTAAATTTCCTTTAAGACTTTAATACTAAAGAGATTACAAAATAAAATAGTAAAGACTATTCCATACAGTGACATGAGGTTTTGTAGGTTTACATGTACGATAAACCCTTCATATCTATTCTAAAGATAAGTATAAGTTTGTATCTATTATCTTTTAACTTAACAGCTAGCATAGAAGAAAGATCTCAGTTCCACACGTTTACTTCTTTTAGACAAATTTATAATAGTAACATTCCATGCTAGATTTCATACTGCTCAGTTTTTCAACTGATGAGAAAGTATTATTAAAATTCAACCCATAAATTTTCTTACTGAAGCATCAAAGATCTATAATCTGAGACAATTATTTCTTTGTAGTTAAAAAAGCCACTAAGCTTTTAAAAGGCTAAACTCATTCCAAAGTATCAAATGACAGAAACCAAATACCAATAGAATCAGTCCTAGACTCCTCATTACTGATTCTTTTACTAGATCTCAAAACTGAATTAACCAATCCAGAAGATAAAAAGAGTAATCAAGTTCTCTAGCATTCTATACTTATATTGCTTTTTATAAAACAAAACTTGAGTTGGGATAGAGTGACAAAATCAAATTGTCACTAAAAGAATGCTAGGTTTAAACGAAGAGAAATATCTTTCTACCCATAATATCTAAATTATGAACTAGGTCAAACTCAACAAGGTCATAATTAAGTACTATTAGCTATATACATTTCATAGGGTAGTCATAATTTTTAACTTCTTTGAAGTATTAAAAAGATTGGCACTAAAAGGTGGGTTAAATCGATTGAACATATAACCATATTCTATGAAATTAGTTATAGCATTATAAATTGTGTAATCCACAATTAATCTATAACCATAATTTATTACCTACGACTCTTAAACACCAAAATACCCGCCTCCATGTTTATGTGTTCAAACTATACCATAACCATATTATAAGATTTCCAAAGCATTAGCGCTATGTGATAATATACCATACTTTATGTTTCTATACTCTTTTGAATATAATTTTAACTCTATGCTTATACCACGAGACTATATAGAAGCCAAAGTATAGCATGCAAGGTTTATAATTATAAAAACTAACGTTGCATGGTTGTTAATGTAATGTGCAGGGAGAAACTATGGTATAAACTTCCAAATGATGATTATGTTGTATCCACCATTGAGTGTCATGGACTTTGGAAACGTTATCTCCTCCATGCAAATTATTGTGTACTACGTGGCTGCGTAGTGACCATGCATTGGCACTATAAACGTTGACTAACCCTAAACCTTTGCCATTCTTCTTCGTGCTCGGCCTTTGGCCGCCGCTCTGCAAACCCTCCTAGATCAGGTTTATGTTTCTCTTAGCTGCCATTCGACCTCTGGTTGCCTTGGCTCTTCAATAGCTCTGCCATTCGACCTCTGTTTGCCTCGGCTCTTCAATAGCTCTGCCATTGCCTTTCTCTGTCCCTTAAGATAAATTATCCATTCCATAAACGTGGCTGTGCTGTCGACTGGTTGTGTGAAAAACATTAGGAATCGTGCTGCGACTGTAAGGTATTCTTTGGAGTCTCCTTTGTGCTGTAGGGTTGGATGAAATACTAGACAAACTGCCATCGAATGGCAACCTCCTCGCTGGACAGTTTACGGCTTCACTGCGTGGCTGCCATCTGAAAGGTAAAACGCTACTTCGATAATTTATAGCACTGTGATTTTTTTATAGGTTATTTATCTTTGTTATTACAAACTAAAGCTAACATTCGATTGTGTGAAAATCTGCTTGCAGGTGAACCTGCTACGCTCCCCATCTTACACCAGAATGTGGTTACGGCACCTTGACCCCGGTAAGCCTGGGTCCTTCCACGGCTCATCACCTTTGTCTGAAAACTTGAGAGATCGTGCTGGTTTGGTCGATGCAGCTCTGGTTGACCTCTGTGGTTTTTATGTTATCTGTTTTAATGTTTAAATATTAAGGGTAATACCCTAGCTCTTATACTGAGCCTTCCGGCTACGGCCGTGAGTGAAAACCCTGCTTGTAGTTATGGTTCGGTTTTTAAAACTTACCAAGATATGAGTCTTGCGTTACTGTGCTTCAGAAGCTTTTACAGGCTGTACACCTTCATGTATATTTTTGTTACTGTTACAGGTTAATGAATAAAACAGAGTTAAGGTTATTCTTCTGATTATTGATAAGGGTAGGGTTTTACCCTTGGTTATTATGAAACTTGAATCTGTTCCCTCTCTTGTGTTCTTCTTTACCACAGTATTTAAAGAACTTAGAATAAGATTGGCTTACTGTGTTTTATTTATTAACCTGGCTGTAAGAAGAGTGTTATTAAAGCTTCTCGTTATTAGACAACTTTTGTGATTACTTAAATTGTTACTAGGATTAACCCTAGTTGGCAGTGAAAGATTATTAGATTAATTAATAGCTTAAACCCTTAAGCTCGAATATCGAGCGACTTCCAGTTCTAAATAATGTGTTATATTTTTTTATTAATAAATTCTTTTATGATGTTACTATATGTAACAAATTCTTAAATTAAAAATGTGTCTAGGGTTTATACCCTTATAACAACATCATAACTGTTATTACTATCTTCTGGTGTTAATGTAGATTATATTATAATACTGTAGTTCATTTTTGTATAAAGGTTCTGTACCTTGAGTACTTTCCAGATTATTGCTTTAATAAATGTTATTAAATTCTTACTTACAGGTTTTATAACCTGATTACTATTGATTTAGAAGTTATAAAAACACTGTAATCCTTTTAAGTTAAAAGGTCCTGATGTACTCTTACTAATTATTACTATTGTCTTTTTATTACTGTTTTATTTACTTTACAAGTACAGTATAAAACTAGTTCATAAATTTTACTTTATTTGTTTACATACAGAGTTTAAATAACTAAGTTTGTAATTGTATATTAATATACTTCTTGAATGTTATCATTATAATGTATATAGTGTTGATATATTATAGGTATTATAATACAATATTACTTCTCTTTAATGTTATTATGAATATTATCCTAATGTTATTTACCCAATATTGATTTGGATTTTGTATGTAGTTATACAGCTTGCGTAATTCTGTACATTACTTATTAATTATTTAAAGTATATCTTTCTAAACCTAACTATATAAATTCTTATAAATGTTATAACAACTATCTATCATAATAGAAAATAATACAATAACAGTTTGTAGTGTGTGTATACTTAGCAAAATAAAAACATTCTTAACTATGATGCAAACTGATATCAATAGGTTTTAACTCTGATAACAAACAGGTAGATAACAGATAAGTTATTATCTCCTACGGATTGTATTATTTTATTTTAACCCTAAAAGATTAACTCCTATTTAAACTAGCAATAACAGTCCTAACTCAAAACTGCAGTAAGCCTATCTTTTCTTACTTACTGCTAATATTTTCAAAGGAAGTAAAAGTATAGTACTAGGAATAGTTTATAAAACTGTAAGACAAAATACTTGTAACTTGTGATTACACTTGTTAACTGCAAGTAATATAGGAAACTCAGTTCAAAGATTACTATTTCTTACACTGAGATACTGTGCTAGAGTACGGTCTGGTGATACCAGATGTGGAAAAACACAGTAATTTACTAACAAATTTAACTACTGATATACTGAGATTCTACTTTACTGCAATTAACTGAATACTCAGACATAAAGCTAAACATAACATACATCCATTCATAAGAAATAAACATAAAGAAATAAATTACAGAACCTGATTAAGCTGTGGACAACAACAGCAATGGGAGGCCGTTCCTCCCTACCAATTCCTGGAGAGCGCTCAGATAGCGACTTCTCAGGACCCCCGAGCTTGCTCTGGTCTTCCTGGATGGAAGTAGGTGCAGCAAATCAGATACAGTCTTCAGCTCAGTATCAACTCAGAACTATCAGTCAGTTCTTTCAGCCCAATAGATGTAATCAGAATCAAGTTACTGCAACCATCCACTCAAAACACTTCCTTGCTGTTTTCCCTCTTTCTTCAATGAAATTCCTGAATAACATTCATCTGAATGAATTCTTTCTGGAATAAAATCTGAGCAGCCTCAGCTCTCTTCATTGAGTACTTTTAAAGATTGCCTAGGTCTTAGTTGGGTTAACTGTCATTTAATGAGCCACCTGCTCACATTCCACTTTCTTGGGGAATCATGACCCCAAATATAGGGAAGTTGCCACCTGCAACTTAGGAAGTGTTTGAGGATGCTGCCACTTGTCCTTTTGCCTTTCCACCTAGTTCCATCCACCAGTTTGACCAGTAACCTCTTTTAACAGGTCTCCCATGCTGTTGTCTCCATAATTTATTTATTATTAATAAAATATTCTGAATTACACTCCATAATTGTTGACTCTGCTGAGTCATCAATCCCTACTTAGGATTAAGTTTAACATAATGTCTCAGAAATATAATAAAACAAATTACATAATTTTACAAAAGTGGGGTATGTGACATTGATCCTTTCAGTGATCATTTTCAAATCACGAAGACAAATCTTGAAGAAGATCAAACGTAGGGGAATGATCTTAATGAAGATCGACATTCACAATTCATTTTCGCAGCAAATCCATAAAATTTAATCAAAATCCACACCTAGAATCAAATCGACGATCGAGAACGAATCCGAAGTATATACATGACAGGGAAGAGTTGTTGTGTGGAGGCCGGAAGCCGGGAACGTAGAAAATCTCGTTTAAAAAAAATTGAAAATATGAGTCCTTCTTTCTGAACCGGAAAGGCGGAAGCTCAGAAGTGTGGGAACTTTAGTTCCAAAAGGTTGGAAGGTTGAAATCCCGATTTCTGAACTGGAAAGGCGGAAGTGCACAATCGAAAGGGAGGTAAATCCTCGTGTTGAAAATTTGTTAAGCAGCGTTCCACTATCTGAACCAGAAGTCGAAAGTGCAGAATCAGAAGCGCGGAAGTGGAGAAATCCTTATCTACAAAATTTGGTAATCTGATTTTTTATTTTCGCTGAAGTGCAGAAAGGAGGAAATCCCAGTGCGGAAGGGAATGTTCGGAAACCTATACTTCTGTTGCAGAAGAAAGTTAAACAGTGCAGAAAACTGTTTAACATAGAAATTTTGGCCTGTTAGTTTTGGATTTCGAAATTTTTGAAGTGTGTAACAAACCAATGCCATCAACATGTCCCTCAATCACATACAACTCTAACACATTTACTATGATATAACCATTGAAATACCTATAAACCAATGAAAGCCATCATAGACCTTATATTATCTAATTACAAAAGTATTTCTTAATACTTACAAGTTACGAGAAAAAAATGAAGAAATATAAACTTGATTGGATTCCTCATAAAAACATGATCAAGGCAATCTCATTTTCTACCAGCCTAAATCAAAACATGGTTAAGTTGAAACCCCATTTTGGAAATTATGTAGTAGAATGTACCCCAACTCTCCAGTTTTATTATAGTGACTACTACTAGAATGTGATCCAATGGAAGAAGTTTCTTTCCAAGGTCTCATCTCCTATGTGAGTATAAGTAATTTCAAAGTCTAGTTAAAAATCCCAACCATTTGACTAACACTTCCTTGTACATAAAATGCTACAAAGTATTTAGTTAACTTCCCTCCCTTCAAATGTATTATTGTGATCCATACTTGAATTAACACCTCTCATATTCGGAAGGGAGTAAATTACATAGTCAATGTTTTCTACATAAACTTCCTATAATACACGTGAATCGTTCCCAAATCCAAGATGCACAATATTACAAAGAGTGCTTAAAAAAAGTCATTTGGTCCACAATAGGGCATGATTTCCTTTTTGGAGTCATACCAAAATAAGCCTAGAAGCATCCCAGCTATAAGCAACCCACCAAACTCCACTCAAACCAATTGAGATACACCTCATGGGTACTCATGCACATCCCTTTATCTATTCAACATTATCCAAGAGCATGATAATTTGGAAATATCCACAATGAACTGCCAATAAAATATTACAGTTTCCCATTTTTGTTGGAAATTAAAACCCTAACTTAGAATTTGTTCTTCTTTTCTTTATTTCAGGATCTTGTGTAGTTGAGATGTAATGTGTTGTAAGGATTACATAAGTCTTACATTTGGTATTTTTGAAAGTTTTACATTTTGTTTTCTTCTAAATTCAGGGAAAAATCAAGCAAACTTGTATAAATTCTTGATGTAAACTATTATGTCACTTACTAGTTGGTATAGTTACAGGGGAACAATTTTTCTTATGTACTAGCTTGTAAATATTCTTCAAATTACTATTGATAATGTTCTATTTATTGATCCAATGTTAAAATTCGTTGTTCATTTTGATTCCTCTGCTTGGATTGTTTTATCTATGTATGGCTTATGCCTTTATGTATGTGTACTTGCTTGTAAAATATTTTGGTCAAATACTGAATTCTATTGACTGCCCCTTATAACATCAACATCAGGATTTATTGTTGAGGTTACAGCCATCCTTTGGAAGCTTAGTGTCCAAGATGATCCAGTTTTATCCAAGGTTAGAAGTTAGAGGACATGGTACTTGAAAAGGTGATCGATGTATCATTCTTGCATGAAAGTGCCATGCATGAAGAGAGAATTTGCAGGATCTTGCAGAATTTCAACCAACAACTTATGTGTAAGTAGTGAGAATGGTGGGAGAAGGTCACCTCCCATTCTCAATACTTAAACATAGGTTGTTGGTTCATATCCTGCAAGATCCTGCAACTTCTCTCAGCATGCATGCCACTTGCACACAAGTATGATACATCGATTACCTTTGCAAGTTTCATGTCCTCTAACTTCTAACCTTAGATAAAATTAGATCATCTTGGACACTAATATTCCAAAGGACGGGTGCAACCTCAACAATAAATATCGTTCTTGATGTTTACTTGGGGCAATAAATAGAAGTCAATATTTGATCTTAGCACGTACGTCGTCATTTCAATGTCCTATCGACATGGTAATTCAATGGGAATCGATGTCCTACCAACATGTTTTCTACAGTATCAACGATCTATATTCTTGGCCCCTCATCCCTCCTCTAACAATATAGTGACATTCATGCAACAATATCAGATGGTAGGTCATAATGATTGCAACATATGTTTGATGTATTAGCGATGTTTGTGAGGCACATTGATGAACTATGTTATCGATCAATATAATATGATATAATGTTCCACTACCATATTGGCTAGTGTATCGATGACCTATATTGTTGGTATGGCATTGGAAGTGAGATGTACTCAATTGCAAGAACATCAAAAGATTGTATCTAGGAAATCACAGAACCAACGTCAAAGAGGAGATCTTGAACTATTTTATATCTTCCAAGAACGTCATTACGAGGACATAATAACGACGTTGTAGGAGGGCATCTATGTTCCAATGATAAGATTGTGGTGTTCCTCATTTCTTGTTTTCTAGATGTTGTAACATCGGATTGAGCGTCAAAATGTTATCATAAGTTGGACCCTATTGCAGTATTGCTAGAATCCCCTTTGGAATATACACTAATTACAACCAATAAACATTGATTTCATTCAATATAGAATTTATTATTATGTCAATGTTCCACCTCTCGATATTTATCAATTGCACGAGTGATGACCGACTCCTCAATCCTCTCATATATCCAATATTGATCCTTTATCTTGTAAGAGTTATCTTTCAGGTGATACCCCAGATAGATAAACCTCTCATCAACGATATGTTGGGTATAAGGGAGGTGTTTCATTTGAAGCATTTTGTATGTCTTGATTACAATCAACAAAATTCATGGACAATTTTCCCGCATTAACCAACATACATGTAGCAATCCCAAGGTTATTAATGAGTACAATATAATGACTCGATCCCTCAACATATACGAGTAATATATAATCAATGACTAATAGGTGTGGTAGAGTTATACTATCAACAATTATGATTCCTCTAATCTTTCATTTCCTTATAGTGTCCATTATTCCTCTGCTAAGGCCCTCAACAACCAAAAGGAACAAATAAGGAGATAATGGGAAGGCCTATTGAAGGCCCTTTATAGGAGTGAAAAATGGTGATCCTGCCCCATAAATAAGAACCAAAAAAGTAGACAATGTTTTGCATGATGTGATCCACCTGAAAAATTCATATATGGCAATCCATTGTGAAGTAGAAGTAAATGTAAGAAAATACAAGACATCCTAATGTATTCCTTGGACAAGTCAATCTTGATCACTATAGAGGCTTGATGACACTTATTGATAAAGTCAATTCCTTCGTGAGTTGTACCGATAACTTCATGGTTTGACCTTCCCTTTAAAAATCCAAATTTCTCTTCAAAATGTCCTCAAATAGGTTTGTCTTAAGCCAAACAACAATAATCTTCGTAATGATATTGTATATGCCATCACAAAGGAATATGGGTCTAAATTCATCGAAGGTAACTAGCCTATAAAATTTTGGGATAAAGGATTAAAGCATAGTATTAATACCAAGGGGAAGCCAACGAACATATATAACGTCCTTCACTACCCTTAACAAATCAACACCAATGAGATAAAATAAATCCAAGAAAAATCATGTCGACCACCCATCTAGACCCAGGCTCTTATCTTTCTAAAATGATTTAATGATAATCTATAATTATTCCAGGGTTACAATACAATATATATATTCACTGTCATCTTCATCAAACATATGCAGAAAATAAGTCAAAGTCTTCAAAATCTCACCTAAGTGTCAATCCAGCAAAGCAATATAGAGTGTCATGAAAAGTTGAACACACAACTTTGCCAAATCCTTAAACCCATGATTGAACTCCCTTGACTGTCATCCAATTCCCAGATATATTTGTTTCAACTCCCATAGAAAACAAATCTCTAAAAATAACCAGTATTTTAATCCCTGACTTACAACCATAAGGCTCTGCTTTTCAATCTCCATTGGTGTTCACTTTCAAGAAGTATTTTATTTATTTTGTGCTCAAGGGAAAAAATAACCACCTTTGTAGTAGAATTGCAGCTTGCTATAGGACCTTGCTCAAAGAGTTCCTCTAGTTCCCTTTCGACATTCTATAATTTTGCATCCTGTCGAAGAAGTCGAGCCTAATCCTAGTTCACATCCTTTTATTTAATAATGCGGGTAGAATTGGCAAATTGATGCACCACACCATCTTCCTTATTAGGATTGTAATAATCCAATGATCTTCTACAAACCTTTTAAAGCTATCTTCATCTCCCCAATTAGCATTATACTTGAATTGGGATCCTGTCTTATCAACCACCTTCCCTAGCTCAAGATAAATAGGAAAGTGATCCAAAAATTAGTTTCTACCCACCTAAGATATGCTCCCTTTAGAATTTAATAGGACATTTTCATGGGCCAATAACCTATCGAGACACTTAGCCACCCCCTCCGATGTTGAGCAATTATTGGACCTAGTAGGATTAAAAACCACCAACGCGACATCTACCCACCTTATCTCTTCCAAATGATCTCAAAAATAAGGCACCAACTTGTTCAATTGAGAATTAATACCCCAAACCTCAGAACCAAACATGTAAAATTCAAGCCTTCCCCAACGATAATATTCTCCTCTTACGGACATCGGAACCTGAAAAGAGAATACAAGAACTCATGTCTCATATTGTAAGGACCATAGATGTTTGTTTTTAACAGAAGCCAGAGAAATTTTTTATATAAAAAATAAGGTTGAGCACATCCATCCTTACAGAGTTTGAAACCAAAATTCTTGAGCAACTATAGAAGGACAAGCAGATATATCTAGACTATGAACATAAAAGTAGATGATTATAGACTTCTTGCTGAAACAGGTTAGCCCCATGGAAGGGTATTGTCTTACAAATTGGTTTTTCAGCAGTATACAAAATATATATATAAACAGGAGAGCAGAACCTAAAACTTATGAGCTTCCTTCCCATGGATTGGTTGTCCAACCAAGGGCTCTTCCATATGCAAATATCCAACAACATGGGAGTCCTGGAAGTCGTTGCACTGGGTCATACTAGTACTCTTCTAAACATCTTCCTTGACAATGTCAACTTTCCCCATTAGTTCATGTAGGTCCCTTGTGTTATCTTCAATTTTGGAGGCATGGAAGTCAAGCTGATTGGAGATGTATTTGGTTTTAGCTACGACAGTCCTATTACCATTGACACTAGTGCCGACCATTCTATAAATCCAACGCATTCTACTCTGCAAGTATGCAAGCAAAGACTTGATTTCTACAATGTCCCTGGGAGTCGAAATTTGTTCGTAAGCCTACGCTGCCAATTTAGGCCATGAAGGAGACTCAAAACTACTGGATGAAACTATACCTATGCTGAGCGAGTCCTGGGTGAAGGAATGTTGATCCTGGACTAACCACAAGGAAATTGGATTCTCTTCGAAAACCTGGTGAACAAGTTCACAATCATTCAGATCAAATGTGAGGAGGAACGAGGAGAAGAGGGAACATATTCAGATCAAATGTGAGCTTGGAGGAATAAGAGCTAGAGCTCATGATGGTCATAAATCCTGCAAAGTGTGCAGGGAGATTGTTGGGGATGTTGATGGAAAGGGGGTAGTGATGTCCCATAAAGGCCTTCACATGGCCAAAACCACCATCTATCAGATCCTCTCACATCAAAGGACACACGTTCGATATGCAAGGAGGGAAGGCAACGAGGGGGGTGGGGAAGAATGGGTAAGAAGACCCCCTAGGATAGAAAGGCCTAAGGAACATGTTTATGATGGTGTTGATCTCTAATTGAGAAAATTACCAAGTTGTTCTTTACTCCATGGTTTTCCAATTTATCCGCAAGTCCATTGTTCTTCCTTAGGATGTGATAGTAAGTGACATGAAGAGTGGTGCTCATTCTGCTAATGCGCTCATACAACATTTTGCAGTTGGCTACACCTGAGTTGTATTCTTTTCTCATTTTCTGGATGATATGCTTAGAGTCTCCAAAGACGATGACCTTTTCGATGTTTTCCTTTTTGACAAGTTCCATACCAAGGTAAAGGGAGAGCCATTCATCTTAGTTATTGGTTTTTCGTCCAATCCCCCAAGCGTAGGTCGTTACAGTATTTCCTCCAGGATCTAGAATAATCCCACCCGCACCTACCTCCCCATAAGGACCATAGATGTTGATGATAATAAACAACTTAGTTAATTCATTGTTGAAAACCTCCACTTCCAACATGCCTAAGAAACGCAAAGGAATTAATGAGACTACAATTTGAATTATAATCCACAATAATACTACCAAAAAAACCATAAGAATCCAATGCTATGAATTCCCAACTGTCAGTGAGAAACCACTTTAGGTCCCTTATCACCACATCCCCCTTAGACATCGATTCCTACAGTAATAACATATTTGGATTCTCCTTATTCACCAATCTCTGGAGGGCCAATTCCTTGGCTCTCCCTCCTAGGCCCAGGGTATTAACTAACAAAAGTTTTATATTATTCCTAAAGGATGGGTTTCCCTTGCTCTAACGACCCCAAATATCAGTTTTCGATGCCCCTAACATGTTTTTTTGTGATGCCTTATCTTCATCCTTCTTTAACACAAACTAATGACCCCCTTTTTGCAACCCAAATCCTCGACGTTGGTCAAACCCCAAACCCCCAGTGTCTTGGCTCTAAGATGAGAGGTATCATGGATGTAAGAAGTAATGACCACCTCCTCGTAAGGAGGAAATACAATGACCAAGGTATTAGAAGAGATCTACCCCTTTTCCCGAATTAGAGGTAGACAAATTTTCAACTCCACATTAAGTTCTCCACTCCCATTATAAACCACTCTCAACTCCTCAATGTGTCAAGAGGAGGAGCTCAGGAC
Source organism: Pseudotsuga menziesii (assembly GCA_001517045.1). NCBI lineage: Eukaryota > Viridiplantae > Streptophyta > Pinopsida > Pinales > Pinaceae > Pseudotsuga > Pseudotsuga menziesii. The sequence goes on from LPNX011121506.1 coordinate 124,870, forward strand.
ATGAGATGTACCACCTTGACCAGGGGCCGCCAAATAAACACACACATATGAAATGGTGGAAGAGGAATGCTTAACAGGGGGTGTAGTCCCATCCACAATTTTTCAAATCCCATCAAGGCAGTCCATCTACAAGCAAGAGATATCACCCAAGAGTTCCCAAATCACATCCATATTACAACTGATTTTTTTCAACGGCTAGTATTGGAATTGAAATGTCACCTACCATGAAATCAAATGCTTTAATAAAATTCGATGGGTGTCCCACCAAAGCACATCTACCATCCACATTATTGCACTTGGTCGTAGATTGGTCTTCCTCCATAATATGCACATCCTTCAAATGTTCATCAAATTATGAGTCAACCTAGGGAGTATTTGGCCACCAAAAAAATTTGGTGTTTTTTCTCACAATCCACTAGTGTGTGTCTGTATGTATGGCCAGGCACATCTAAAGGGGATGTTAATTTAATCCGACCTATGCATTAAAATTTCTCCATGAAGATGAGATCCAAGGACTCGTATAAACCTATATTGATGTCCAATTTGACTAAAATATGAGCAACATAATGGGAATAACTTGTCGAATAGATCTCATTGGCGATAATAAATTACCCAATAGATTACCAATCTGATTAAAACCTTCCTCATTCCATAGTTCCAAGGAGAGATTTGGAAGCTTCATGCACATCAACATTTTGGTTGCAAACTCATCCTTGGAATCAAATAGTGGATGCCCCTCTCTAAGTGACAGTAAAATCTCATCCATAATTCAAAATTTATGTAGGATGTGTAAGACATCACCACACAATTTAAAAATAAAGCCCCACACAAAACTGAGATTTAGTTAATACTTATGATACCAGTTAGCCGTAATCCAATTAGACATTGTTGCATGAGAAACCCTTCTCCTGCAAAATCTACCAACCAATGTGAAACATTTGAGATATTGTATATGCATGATTGAAAGATATCTACCTACCACCAAGGAGATACAGCCCCCGCCCACCGTCTGAGATTTCATAGTTTTGCACTTCTTTCTACTGGGCCAGTTTTTTGCAGCATGATCACTAGCCCCAATTAACTACCAATGCAACCTACTCCATAACTAGAAGAGCCCTTTTCAAGGACAAATGAATCAGGACATTATGAGGTAAGTGCCTCCACAAATTAGAAACCCCCACCTTGAATGGGAGAATCCACCGTAGGCCTAAAGGCAACGCCTTCACACAATCACATGAAGGAAAGTGTGCGATTAGATTGTGCCCCATGAGACTCAAATTCAAAAGAACCCTAGATAATTGAAGAGTTTTTTTTTTAAGTATTGTCACCTTCCACTTCACTAGGAAAGAAAGCCCCATTTGAAAGATCTCCATCCAAGTTGGAGTTGTTGGAGTATTCCACCAATCCCCCACTAATCATCACGTCCTTCAGCTGTCTGAAACCTTAAACCCTAGACTATAGCAAAAACGCTATGTCATTCCTCTCACTACCTCATTTTAGCGATGTATATATTTTTTCTTTTAATATGAATAGAATATAAAAAGGTATATCATGATTGTAATAAGGGCATTGCCACCAATATACCAATATATATATTTATAAAATCTTTGTTTATCTAAAAACAAAAACATTGTCACCTTGTAACTCTCGTTAAAATTACAATTTTAAATTAAGAAAAAATAATTTTTATTTAAGAAATGAATATCATTAATACGAATGTACAATATTAAATATATTATTTATAATTTAATCCAAAATAATTCTTATCAATTTTAAATGAAAAATAGTATTTTTTTCAAAAAATAATAATAATAATAATTGCAACTAACGCCATTTAATATGTTTTTTTTATTATTGACATCATATAATACACTTTTAATCGTCTTAATAATGATAAACATGTGGCATATTTATGTTGAAGACTTTGCATCATCATTTGATATTTGTTTTATTATTTGTGATGCTACCCTTTAAGACTTAACGTAACATTATTAGATTCATCACATAAGGTGAAAATAATACGTGTAGAGATATGCCGAGTTTTATTGGGAAAATGTAAGCATGAAATTTGTTTAAAAATTTATGATGTTAATATTTTAAGATTTACCATATCATGAAGGTAAGAGTTATCTATTGAGTTGCAAAGCATTTAATGCAGTTGCAGCAAGCTTGATGATCGTTGGATCTTGCGCTGCTCGAGATCCAATGGTCAACAAGCATGCTGTGGCTGCATTAAATGCTCTGCAGCTCAATGGATAGCTCTTTCATATCATGAATACATAACAAACCATGGAAAACAATATTGTGTCTATATTTTGAGCTTTCAACACTTTGTATTAAGATTACCAATAAAAATACATCTTTATGGTTCATATGAATAAGTTTCCGTCACTCATTTTCAAGTTAGTTTCAGTTGCTCATTTTAAATGAAATATGTGAAAATTGCAATTTGGTTTCTCCTTTTCAAGACATTCTGTACAAGGTTTGGTCAATGTTTACGTATAAGTTTGGTTAATGTTTAATTGTGAGGAAAATTACATAGGACTTTTTAAATAATTCTAGCTATGATCGAAGAAATTAGGTTTCTGTTATAATAAGTGTCATTTTTTCATGTAAGGTTGGAGTTTATGTTTCTTAAATGTATGGAAAAAAATTAAGAATTCATAACCTAGAGGTATTAGATAAAAATGGAAATCTACTTTTTTTTCCTTGTTAGGCGAGATGAAAGTGGTGATGTTGGTGATAAACAACAGTTTATGTTTATTGGTCATAAAGTTTAAATGCTCTTATTACATTTATGTTCAATTTCAGAAGTGGATCCATTTGGCCAAGTGGAAGCAAAAGGTACGAGGCTGGGTATGGGGCAAATGCCCAGATATTATGTAAATGCCAATTCCTAGAAATGTTGGGGTGTGTTCATTTCACATTTTTCCTTTGTCAAAACTTCATTTCAAGTGGTTTGATGCCATACTTATTGGGGATATCAAAATGGGATTATTTAATCAAAATGGCATTTCCTTACTTTTAAAGAGAATTATTACAAAAGACTATTTCTTTTATATATCCTATGATGTAGTTGTTAACCAGAGTTAAAAACAACATACGGTTCAAAAAGCTATGACAATACTTTTTTTTCTCAAATATGGAAAAAATTATAATAAATTTGTTGTCAATTGATATTGAGGACAACTAGCATTGACTGCTAACCACGAATTTAGGTCGACTCATCACCATTATCTAATGAAAACCATGCCTCCGTAAATGCCCAGCTAGTGATCTGTGAGGGGGTAAATTTCCACTATTGTCAAATGAATCTTGGTCTTATGCCATTAACATATTCACTTACATTTGAGGAATATGAGCTCTTAGCTGATCATGAGAAGCAATTTTAGGTCTTACTAGAAGATTAAAAAAGAGTGGTTTCAACCTCCTAGAATATCCGTTGTTCCCCATCTTCATCGAGGTTAGGTAGAGGTCATGCAGTATCAAGTATCCACAATGATGTAGCTCCATATATGAAGCCATGATACTCTACCTAGTTGCATATTTACCTCTTGCCCAAGAGGAAAATAGTCCTAGGGTACTTCTTCTTTTAGATTAAAAACTACAATTAATCAATCATATATAATTCAAATGTTCGTATATGTTTCAGTGGTTCTAAACATATGTAGGTTCATACTTTTACCTTTGACCCAATTTTTTATCTTCCTTCGCACCAAAACCCCCCAATTTTCTATAATTTTTTATAACTTTTACATGTCTTCATTAGATAGACCAAATGATCTTTTTGGCCAAAAGATAATATTCATCATCCCAAATGTATCATATTTTTTCTTTCTATTCACAAATTGATCTTCACCCAGTGATAAAGTAAAATCTACTTATTGTTTGTGGCAATTTTTTCTGAAGTTTTAAATTGTTTTGGGTTATAGTTACATATTACTAGTTATGTAAGAGAGAGTAATGCTAGAAATATTAAAACTCTACTTACTGTCATGTTCCATACAGATTTAATTATGACTCCCACATAGTTAATTCTATTGACAAAATGACCTCTTCTCGTGGAAAAAAGGTGAGACATTTTTCAAGTTCAATGGCTAGTTGTGAGTAATTTGGTTGACTTTTGGATCTTTTGTTCACTTAGTTTTATCACCTCATCTTGTGTTGTTGGGATTAATAAGCTAAATTTTTTATTTAAATCTGAATCATTCATGCTTTTGCATCCCACTGTTCTATAAATTATGGTAAGTTGAATAGAAGGTTATGGGATTTGTATCCAGTCACATTTGTCATCTAATATTTCTACGGTGCCATTGAAAAATTAGTTTTTTTTAAATATATTCCGAATATATATGCACAAAACAAAAACTGCTTCACCCCGGTATGATGTGTTATGCTATGCAGTACAAGTTCCATCTAATTTATCTAAGGTGCCATCTAAAACTTGTGTTTTTTTTAAACATATTACTATATATGCACAAAATAAGAACTACATCTCCATGTTATGCTATGCACTATAAAACAAAAACTACTTCACCGTGTTATGTTATTCAATACAATTTTAGGGTAAAAAAACTGCCATGAAAATTGGATGGACAATGACTTTTTTTATTAGTTTATGCAACCCTTAAATTTTGCATCTTATTTTTAAAAAAATAGTATATATGCACAAAACAAAAACTACTTCATAGTGCTATGGCATAAAACCTCAACAAAGAATAGATTTTGTATTAGTTTATTCAACAATTAAATTTTCCAACTATATATATAGATATTAAATATATTTAGTAGATATACACAACAAAAACTACTTCACTATGTTATGTAGTACAAAGAACTACCATAAAACCTAAATGGACAATGGAATTTATATTAGTGCATGCAACCCTTAAATTTTCCAACTTAGTTTTTTTTTCAAATATATTTAGTATATTTATGCACAAAACAACAACTACTTCAAGGTATTATGCAGTACAATTTTACGGTAAAGAACTACGATGAAAACTGGATGGAGAATGGTTTTTTTATTAGTTTATGCAATCCTTTAATTTTTCAAGTTAGTTTTTTAAAATATATTTAGTATATATATATATATATATACACAAAACAAAAACGACTTCATTGTGTTATTCAGTATAATTTTACGACAAAGAAGTGCCATGAAAAATGGATGGACAATGGATTTTTTATTAATTTATGCAACACTTACATTATTTCATTATGTTATGCAGTAGAATTTTACCGTATAGAACTGTCATAATAATGGATGGACAATGGATTTTTTATTAGTTTATGAAACCCTTAAATTTTTCCACTTTGTTTTTTTCTAAAAATTTAGTATATATGCACAAATCAAAAACTATTTTACCGTGTTATGCAATACAATTTTATGGTAAAGAATTGGCATTTTTATTAGTTTACGACATCCCTAAATTTTCCATCTTAGTTTTTTGTAATATATTTAATAAATATACACAAAAATATTAAATATATATGCACAAAATAAAAAATTTACAGTAAAAAAACTGCAATAAAAACTGGATGGACAAAGGAGCTTACAACTCACTAAGCCAAGCCATTTATGCACACTAGTTTCATAGATAACACTTAATATTTTGAGTCTTATATGCAACTAACTCTTGAAACGATATAATAGCCATGCAATAATAAATTTCTACTAATCAATCAGGAAAATAAAATATTATTTGGGCTATATGAACAACTTTGCAAATTATAGTATGGATTCTTATGTCACTTCAATTGCATGCAAGAGCGTTTCAACCCACTCCATTTATCCAAGTACAATTCATTTGTTTGTAGTGGTTATCATTAACATATATATGATTGGTTATCATTTTTTTTTTAAATTGATTTAATGTGGGGTTATTATTTGTAATGGTTATCATTAAAATATGTATGAATTATTATAATTTAAAAATAGGTATTTAGTGTGTGATTATATATATATATAAAGTGAGAGATTGGAGAATTTTGAATTTTGTGAAATCAAAAAGATTGGAAATGTATTGTAAGGGTTGTAAATTAGTAAAAAACAGAAAAATTTTCATAAGGGTTTACTATAGCCTTATTTTAGTACCAAAAAGTGTATGTTTTGAGAGATTAAAAATTATGCCTTTGTTATGCATGTATGTGTGGGCTTAACTCTTGTTTTGAGGATAGGTGTTTTTGTGCCAATTTGGAGTGAGATAAGTTGTAGTGATTTTGCATAATGCATTTCTCTCTTTCTCATTTTAGAATTTGGATGAGCAATATTATGTTTTCTAAACCTATTGGCACAAATTATTTCTATTGGAGTAAAACAATGCAACCCATATTTATAGAACATATTGACTAGAAGCTATGGTTCTCCTTCTAATCAAGAATAAAATGTTTTGGATGATAATGGAAAGCAATCCTTAAAAGAAATTATATAAAAATATAATGAAGCACTTTCTCTTATAAATAGTGCATTTGATGAACCGATATTTTCAAGGATTTATGTCGCAAAATCATCTAAACAAGCATGTATTATATTAAAGTATACCTATGAAGATTAAGTAGTAGACAATATGAATAAATTTAATATGAAAATTGTATGTGCATAAGTAAATGATATTGATGATGTTCAAATTGAGTTCGGGAACAATGAAAGAGTTTGAAGGCTAAAGATAGGATTTTAACAATCGAAACCCTAACCAATTAAGATCACAATGTCTAATTAGTGGATTATTTTGATGACTCAATAGAGAGCATAAATGTTTTTTAGAATTTTGGTTTAGGGTCCCATGAGAGGCTTTTGGAACTTTAATTTTCATCAGAATTGATTGATTCCAAACATATAGTGCCAGTGGGGCTTGGGTAATTTTCTTTTAATAGATTTAATGAGCTATCAAGCTCACATGAGGATCATTGTCAAAACTATTTATGTGAAGTTAAAAACCATGCCAAGGTGGAAAGGCTATCCTATCATATTGACCTTAGTTATGGGAAAGAATATACCGAGGTGGCGAAGAGGTATTTTAATTCACCCAAGGTCATAGCTAATTGCTTGGGATTTCAATCCATAAATTCCATGTGATATTCAATGTTTGCCAAGTTTCCAATATTTTTTTTAGAGCAAAGGGGATGAGACATATAGCTTACATAACCATAATTTTATAGACAACAAATTTGATGAGAATGATGAAGAGACTATGAAGGATTGGGGTTATGAAGGTAGCATTTGTTTGGTAGAAAAATGGAGTTATAAACTCTGAGAAGAGGACGTGTAGGTGTGTCAAAGGCTATAGAAACGATGCCACCTAAAAAAACCTAGGTTAATTAGGTTTTGGATTTTTCAGGTAATACCATTATGGAGAAGTTCATATGGCATCACCTTAAGGAATAGGTCTAGATAGATGGTTCTCTATGCTAGCTTACAAACTCATCATCCATGTACTTGCTTTTGGTTATATTGTTTTCATCTTGCAGTCAAAGGAAGACAACCTCAATATTAACAAAGGATGATCTGGTTTTAGGGTCAAGGTTACCTAAACCTCAAACCATAGCACCTATATTTTGATGCCAAGGATGAGGTGGTCACAACCCTGTTGATATGGATCAAACTTTCAAACCTCTCTATGGATTTATGGTCAACATAGCGTATATATTCAATTGGTAACAAATTGGAAAGATAATAATGATTGATAATGTTATCCACTAAGTTGCACATATGGGATTTTTCAAGTGAGCTACCAAGGATCGGAATAAATCCAATGGTTCTTACTCAGTTGTTAGGAAGTTCCATGGTTTCATCAGGGCCAGTTGTGGTCCCTTTTTCGCATGTTCACGCCCCCTTGGGGGAATTGTAATAAATGAAATAGCATGATGGTTTATTTTTTAAAAGGATTGGCCTTCTTAGGACTTGATCATCAAGGTCATCATCCTTGATTTTTTCCCCCTCATCGACTACATGACAATTTTTTAAGCAACACATAATTTTCGAGTGTTTCACTCGAAATCCTCCAAAGTCGGGATGGTGAAATTGGTGATTATGTCTTAAAACGTTATTAAATACTAGGCTCTATGTATTATACCATTTTATTCATAGTCCCAAAGTTTCGTGGACATGCGCTAAGTCTTTCATAAGATTTTTTAATTTTTAGATTTTTAATAAAATCATCGATAATGTGCATTTTAATTATAAAAGTTCAAAAGGTCATAAAATTGGACCTAGGGAGATAATTTGATCATGGGAATGCTCGTTTTTGGGCCCATATCCCCCACTTAACCCCTAAACCCACTTTTGAGAGTCAAATTAGTAATTATTAATTATTGATTTTGATTTTCTCTCCAAAATGACTCAAAGGGTCAAATAAATGGGAAAATTTGACAAAATCCAATTCCTAAATCAAAGGCATCTTGTCTAGGACTTGTCTCTGATGTGTCATGATTGTTGAGGATCTTGTCTAGGACATTTATGAGCATAGAGGAGCATATTCAATCATCAAAGGAGGAGCTCCAACTCACCTCCATCAAAGAGGGGCGCATTCTCTCATGGAGGGTGTGTCTTACCACTTGGATGAAGTGGTTAGAAGAGGTGGGGGCTTACCAAAACAAGTGGGATACCACATCAGAGGTGGCATAATACCCTCCCATGAATTCAAACCTCCTCCCACCATTCTCTCAACCACCAAAACCACCTCCTCATTGGGAATTACACCCCCTTGGGGTTTGGTTGTTTTATGGCTATAAATGCAGGGTCTTTCTCCTCATTCAGGAGGATGTATTGAACCTATGCTCATTGTATTGTTGTTATTGCATATTTGATTAATAATATTGAAGGATTTGGAGACTAATCTGTGGCATTGCATTGTGAGCTTGTATCTTGGTTAATTTTGAGGTGAAATATGTTGAATCTCATGTTCTTTTTTTTGTCAAAAAATGTGTTTAGATCCTGTTTATTTTAAATAAGTATTTATTTTTCTCAATTTACTTATTTTAATTTAATTATCATAATATTGTGAGAGCATCAGACTGTAGTTGGTTATACTTATGTTCTCTTGCTTTTTTTATTGATGAGATTGACTAGATCTAACCTTGTTTGTATCAAAAATTGTCTAGATTTTGCAGGTTCATCTTAGGTAGAAGGGGCTTGCATCTTGGTTTCATCCACTTCTTTTCTGCAACATCAATTTTGTTGTGCTTACATCTTTTTTTCTCATATCCCTCTCTCCTTCACTTCTTTCAAGCACGGGCTTGAGGATTTCTCCATTCTTCTCTAAAAAATCAATCTCTTTTCTTGGTTACTTCTCTATGCTTAATAAAATTAGATATATCAATATGATATCTGAAATCTGATTTTAATTATACATATATATCATATCTAGGTTCCTTTAAAAAAAATTCATTTCAAGCTAGATCTGATTTAGTCTCTCAAAGTACATTTTTCAATAATAAAAATTTACAATTTTCGAGCATTTTGAGTAGTGTAAATTATTTGTTTTGTTTTGAATGATTTGTAAAATTCTAATATATTTCACTCACTAGTTTATAGCATGTTTTAATAAAAGGAGGAGGGCATACTGCTCAAAATTCAATTTTCGGTTCACCCAAGACACCAAAAACTCCATCCTTCATCCATTTTCTTCTTTCCTTTTCTCTCCAAGCAGTATTGTAATCCTTTTGATCCTTTTTCAAGGATCAAAGCACATATTTAATTCATATTTTCATCATATTGTAAATCTCATTAATAAAGAAAGAAAATGGGCTACACAACGCCCACACTCCATCCCCCCTTGGGGGATTGACACTCTCCTTTGTGGTTTTCTTTTACTAATCAACACATCCACACACTCCGCCTTCTATAAAGGTTGTATAGGTTAGTTTATTTTATTTTATTTCTTCTTTAAATAAATAATAATTTCATACCCAACTTGCTACCACGAGGTATGATTTTGCCACCAACCAAAGGGTTTTTGTCGATTACTGGTGGATGATCAAAAAGTGACACATAGTTTATGGCCTTAACTTGTCATTAGATTACTTGCTTTACAAACATCTTTGATTTATCAAATTGGAATAAACATTTTGTCATAAACTTTGTGTATTCTCTTTCCCTCCGCAGGATTTTCCTAGTCGCTAGGAAATCAAAAGCGATTTGTGACACTTTCTAAATTCCACAAATTAATCTAATAATCCATTAATAAAATAAAATCCCCAAGAAACATTATGAAGATCCAACATACAATATTTTACAATCATGGGCAAATTATTCAAATGAAGCAGGAACCACTGAGTAGCGACCTCGAGTTACAGTCAAGCTACATCCTTCTTGGTGTAGTGTTGGACACCTTCTCAGAGAATCTGATTCAGCCCACATTTATGAGTGAAGAAAAAATTTCATCATCTTCCGAATATATTTTCATTACTTTCAGTATATCTAAAATCCCCTTCCCGTAACTCAACTCATATTTTAATAATTAAAATTGACTAAGACACATTGCAAAACATTTCATTTCAACAACAATATTTTACTTTGAATCCATTGGCACTGATCTTCTTCGCATTTATTTCAATTTTCTAATGTGTTGATGTTATTCCAGTACTGGAATATTTATTTAAATTTGCAAACAACCTTGTCTCAGTAATTTTAATTCAAAAAACTCCTAAACAACTTACTTCCATCATTAACGACTAAAACTTAAGAGCCTTAAACAACTCTTTCTTAGGGACCACCCCCCTTGGCTTCGTTAGGAGTTTTTCCTAAAAAAAGGAGTCAAGATCAAGTGACAGTACTTGACTCGAGACTTTCCCCCAAAGACACACCTAGCAGCTTGAATATTTATGTCATGCTTAACCCCTAGGTGTGTGAAAGGCGGCAAGAGATAACTCATTCAAGGAGGAATGCATAAGGATGATAGCCCATTAGTATAGTTGAGATTGATATAAGAATAGGGATATTTGAGATCATATATATAATTTATGGTGATAAGAGCTATACCTAGGTCTTGGACTATTCAAATGTGCCATTTTGGTACATCTAATGTCATATATATGGAAATATTTTTTAAGAATTTTAATTGTGTTTTAGAAAGTATATGATGTGAGAGTATTTTAGCCATGAATTTTCTCAGGTTGGAAACATCAAAATGGATGGACACATATGGATTAATAATAACAGTGCAAAGGGTGAATACCATGTTCTTGGTACCATTTCTTTGCTCCCGCGTTCAAATCGATCCTAGGAAAAAGGAGTAAATTGTAATCCGAGGGGAATTGATCAGCCTAGTGGAGACATGGTCGTGGGAGATCCCATGGGAAAAAATATGGAAGTAGATGATGAAGCTTATTATACCATTGCTATTGCAAATTATAAAGGTAAGAAATCTCATCTTTCTGAGGTTTCTAGTTCCTACTTTAATACAAGAAGACAGGTACATTGGCTAACCTCAGCTAAGGGAACAAAATATTTTGTTGTCTCCTAAAAAAAATCTTAGTAAAGTATGAGGTGATGTTTTGGGTTAGAGATTTTTTAAGGATATAGGCCTAATTCACATGTTAGTAATTTGACATTTGTAGTGGACAAACAAAACAACCCACAATTAATGATTTCAAACGATATTTGCATCACATCTAGGATCACTGAGTGGTATGGCTGAAAATAGATGCCCCTTCATTTTCCTTCCATAGCTAAAGTAATTGAAGAAGACCCATCCAAAAGTGTGAGGAAAAAGTTCACTCTTGAGTACTCTTTACACCTCTAACAACATCATTGGTGATTTTGATTCCCATGTGGATGCTTAAATAAAGTAAGAATTTTAATGAACAATGAAAATGTGAAGAGTTCTCATTTTCCTTCATACCTCCTATAGAGTTAATGACTTGCAAAATAGAGAAGAGACATCTTCCTTTGAAAACCTCTTATATCGTCGCTCTTAGTTAATATTCTCACATGCGATTCTATTTCAATGAGGATACGCCAATGATTATCCTCCAAATGAACTAATGAATTTTCGGAAATAAATTGCAACACCTGACAAATATTATCATCTATGCATATTATGTTTAAGAAAATAAACAATATGTTTAAGAAATATGAATCTTTCATGGTTCCCAGAGTAATGGAAAGCTATGTTACTAGAAACACAACCCCTCCATTTCCTTGAAACATACAAGGAAACTTTTACAAAGTGGAAAAACTGTAGAAATTTATTGGAAATGCCTAGAAGTTTTCCCTGTGACATTTTAGTTTCTTGAAACCTTTTTTTTTAGATTTCCAAGTTGTGTCCTTTTGTTAAGTTACATTTCAAACAAAAAATAACATTTCTTAATATTTGACTAGTGAGGACCACTGTAGGCCAAATTTTGAAGAGGGGAAAAGGTTAAACAAAAATAAAGAAAAAGACTAAATTGAGAGAAGGAATATCAAACTCTTTTCTTATAGAAAAACAACTAGCTTTAAGGGACTAGGAGTGGATTTTTCACATGGAGAAAGAAGAATGGAAGTTGACATTGAGAATGACTTGGCTTAGAGTAGGCCATAGAAATATTAAAACTTTCATAGAGAAGCCATCAAAAGTGCAACGACAAATCATTTCTCTAGCTTAATATTAAGGAAATACCTTTCGAATGAGGGTATAAAAAAGACCTTTTCTGTAACATTAAATACATTGTTGAAACAATAGGAAAAGGCACACCATCTGTAGCATTAATTTTTTTAAGGCGGCTCTGTTAGGAGGTAAGGGCCCACCTTGTCACCGAGCTCACCCTGTTTGAATAGCTATAGAATGTTGTAATTATTTTGGTGTGATAATTTGTTGGTACAATGAATATATGTGGATTATGTGAGTAGTGTATTATTGGATCAATGAATCATATGTAGCATTAATACATTGCTGAAACAGTTAGTTAATTAAAGTTCGTTAATCCTACATTGCTGAAAAAATTGATTACTTGGCATGTGTGATCTCTCTTAGGGTATGCAAGTGATTTCTTGATAATTGGAAGTTCTCAAAAAGATTTAATTTCTTGTTGAATTGATATCACATGTTGAATTCGTTATGATTAATTACCGCTGAAAAAAATCTAGATGAATGTGTGTTTGTAGTTCATGGTCAAGTAGAATTGAGAATTCTAGAGCTTTGATGTTGTGTCAGCAACATAGAACATATCGTTCATTCTTGCACGAGTGGTGATTGGATTTAACTTATTGCAAAAGTAATATAGGGTTTAACTTCTTGCAAAAATAATATATATTCTTTATCTTTATGAACATATCTATATTTCCATTCTGCTAGAGTGATTTCATTTTTCCATAAGGAGTGCTTTATTCTTGAAGATTGAATTAGTAGTAATTATTCTTGAAGTTTGAATTAGAAATTAGAATTAACATGATTTAGTGAGAAAGAAGTTGCATAATAGTTTCAGCAATTAGATTGTACAATTTAGCATTGGTTGATTTGGGTGATTGTATGAGAATTAGTGTAAGAAAGAATCGAAATAATACAAAGAGAAACCTATTAGAAGGAAAAGTGAAAGCACAATGAATTGTGATTTCTTAGGAATCAAAGAGATGGTGAATCTTTTTGGAAAAAGATTCACCAATTTTTTACAATATTTTACAAATCAATGAAAGATTCTCTAATTTTTACAATTTTTATAATGCAATGAAATGTTCGCCAAGATTTTACAATATCTTATAGTTTAGTGAAAGATTCACCAAGATTTTACAGCATTATAAAATAAAATGAAATATTTTCCAAAACATTTATATATACATATTATATTGTTGATAAAATCGCCTTCAAATTTTCTTATATATCAGGGAGATTCACCCAATTTTTATACATATAAATCTAAGGGGGGTTCTTAAAATCATGCCTGGTTGGATATACCAATAACGTGCCAATAACCTGTGACTTAGCAAGGGCCAAGACGTCCCAAGGAACACACACATGAAGACCTTTATCCTAGGGAGTATCTACCTGTCTAGCCTTATCACAATGGGCCAATGTCTCGTTGCGGATTTGAACCCAAGTGGAGAGAGTGCAAAACTTACCTCCCTATCAATTGATTCATTGACCCCTTGACTTAAAAACTCTGGTCGTAGTTGTAAAGGTTAATGCCACCTAGGAAAGTTAGTCACTTGTCTAGTGAAGGTATCTATTAGCATACGTGTTTCTTGAGAAATCCCTCTTAGTCCTAATTGCTTCTCCTTGTCCTTGATCATGTATATGACCACTTGTATCTTCATTAGTGCCATGGACCTCTCCTTGAATTTTGCATGTCCAACATAATTCTTCTCACCTATGTCCCAAAGTTTATACACAAAATCCCACTAGGCATAGTGTATATTTTCCATTGATTTTAAAATTTTGAAAGGTAAGTGAGTTTGGTAGAGTCTAGACTTGCTTCTACTTTTTAATCGTAGCTTAAATTTGCATCAAGAATACTTAGAGATTAATTTCTAGAACACTGATAAAATATCAAAATTTATGTTTGTAGCAATTATATCCAGTATTTTCTTTTAGACATAAATAATGTACACCATCTAAAACTTATGTTAAAAGTATTTACTATCTACGACGATGATATACTCTGACAAACTCAGCAAAAAATACCAAACGTTCAATTATCAGTTAGAAATGCATTGCTAACATACCATATATCTGAAAAGAGGAATTGACATACATAGATGGAAACAAATTCTAAATCCATTTAATGAAAGGGAGATTGTTTTTAAATCCGAGATAAATTTGCCCGAGTTAAAAATTCATCATTGCAATTTAATTTAAGATCCAAACTAAGAAGGAATAATAAAGCTAAAAATCACATGGAAAAAAACCCATAAAGCACATAGGCAACTCTAATGTTTGTAGGAGGCTACAACCATTGCAAACTAGGGACTTGCTCCCACAAAGCCAACTTCTATATTGGAAAATCATCAGTCGCTTGTAATACTTCATACAAACTTATGATTTCAATAGTTTTCCTTCATGATAGACAACCCCATAATATATAGAGAGAGATGGAGAAGAAAAAGAATAAACAATTTTAAGATTTGTCTCTTGTTGGTATATCAATGGTTTCTAATGCATCTAGGGTTGATCACTGTGAAATGGCCTTAGAAGAATCACCCAGTACAATGCAATTAAAGAATGGAGGAATAATTGATAATAAGGTTGATTCTAATTCATTCCAATTTCAGTCCACATTTGAACATAAACAATATGGTACTTATTATGAATATCCTTTTGAGATTTGTTGTCGACATTATCATGTGCAGCTTGAGAATGTGAATCAATTTTTTTTAAGATATTTGGTTATCAATCATTGAAGATCCCTTATGATCTCATAGACATCCAAACATGATATATTGTGATAATTCTCCTCAAAAATGCATTTTTACCAAGGAAGAAACAATGCAAACCTCCCTTTGTTTAAGCCTATGCTTATGCTTCCTTTCTAGGGAATTTTGAATTTGAGTCCATGTGATCCTTGGTATTCTTGGTAGAAGCTCAAGGCTTGTCTTTCTCCTCCTTATCCTTCTCAAATCCATGTTTTCCTGAACTCTTCGTTTATGGTCTACCCAAAGTCCTACATATTTAGGGAGAACCCTAGTTTTTTTTCGCTTCCTTAGGGGATTTGATCTGCACATCAGTGATATGAGGATATGTCAATGGTTATGGCACAATGAACATCTAAAACATATGTCCTTACTGGGATTTTGGCATTATTTGACACACGAGAGGTTAAAATTCCAATGTATTTCATTTTCAAACGCTAAATCGACAGTTCTGTGAACAAGTTCTCGTGATAATGTCAGTAGGTGGTAGGATTCGATCGTGGTCATCATTGTTGGCATTCTCATCGTCATCTCCCTTTTTTATCCTGTAAATTAGACTATTGTAGTGTTGCTGCATCAAATGCTGCTCCTATATTTCTGTGAACCCTACTCTAGAATGCTTGTTATCGTAATACAAAACCGTGACAAGTCTTTCTCTTCTTCTATCGAGATCAAATGCATGCATGAATAGGACCCCATACCTCCAATTTATGTTTCAAATTATCTTCGTTCAATTCAACATGCATAGAACTTAAAATCAGCGCTCGAGATGTTGTTCTCGGACTAATGGATAAACAACGAGGAGACAACAATTGGTACAACAAGGAGATAGTTAGGGAAACTTACATAACACACCAAGAACGAAAATACATCCAGGAAACCTTCACTGACACTCGGAGTACGAAAAGACATCCAGGAAACTTTACTAACATGCCAAGAATGAACAGACTTCAATACACGTGGTGCTTTTTAACTCGCTGAGTAGACGAGGAATACCCGAACAGAACAGTGTCTGAGAATGCATATGGGGTTAAGTGGTGAACAGTGACATGTTTTAATCTCACTTGCTAAATGAATGAGGAATCTGCTATAGTGGAGATATACTGTCTTGGTTGAATAAAGTCCTTCGGCTTAATTAAACTAAATTGCTCGATCTAAATTCATACATAATTAAACTAAATTGCTCGATCTAAATTCATACATGGACAAAATTGCTCGACAAATTGAAGCCTTTAATTATTAATCAAACAAGATTGTACACAAAATATCAATGAACTATTGGCTGATAGGTGTATTTTTTTCAAATATCACTTCTTTACAAAAAAAAAATGAAATAAGTTTTTTTAATGTTTATTAATTTGTTTTAGTACTATAATAGTCCTTGCTAATGTCACTTATGGAATTTAGGAATTGTAAATTTTTTTTTTATGACTTGGAAATGGTTTGTATTGAGTTTATAAAATTTGTTAAAACTTTAATTCTATGCTTTGTATCTCCCCGTACTTGTACACTCACACTAGTATTAACTACACATACGTTGGTTATTATGAATAACATCATTTATTTTTAGTATGCCTGCATTTTGGAAGAAGATTTATATTCTCATTTCCTAGGATCATAGGATGGATGCATTTTCATTATTACTCTTCCTTTGAGAATATCATCCATTTTCTTGAACTTACATATGGGAATTTCCATCATCAGTGTAAGCCAGAGGCCATCGGGATATCGTGCAAGCCTTGAAAATTTTTCTCCATGACCTTATCTTCGTTCATGGTTCGACCTCCAAAACCATGTTTTGCAAAGCCATGTCTAGACTTTTATTGTATGCAACAATTATCACTTGTTGGATGGGATTTGTGATACAATGTGATGCGGTTATGCCACTAGCCATGGATTTATGATTTCCTTAACAATAGCTAGTCCCATATTCTGGAGGTTTGCAGAAAAAATGAATGAGACTGTACAATGTAAGATATTAATGGAGGAGAATGGTACAAAAAGATTTCCAAATTCTAAGAAGAGAGTGTGTGATGCATGGGAATCATAGGTACATACTCTTAATTTGGTATAGATATATGTTGTATTTTTTTGTTAGAAAAGTTGTCCAATATGAAGGGATTTGGATGAGAAAACTTCCCAAAATAAGGTGATGTGATAGCTCTTTCTCTGACGTTAAATTTGATGGAGAATCTCTATCATATTAACAAATGTGATCTAGAAACACCAAGAATCTATACCTTTCCACTCTTTGCACAAGGTTATAACCAAAAATCATGTGTGAGACACGTTGCATGCCTAAGCACCAAGCATTAACTGGCAATCACCTCTTGTAAGCTCGTAGCCCGATAGTAAATAAAACATTAATTGAAAATCACTTGTGGTAAGCTGGTAGCATGGTACTAAATAAACACATTAATGATGGTCATGTATCACTATTGAAATCAAATGACAACAAGATTCAAACGCTTAGCACAACTTAACAGATATTCGTTCTCAAATCCCAACCAATTTATGTATATAAGGTGAATAACTAATTTATTAATAGTGAATGCAATCACATAATCCATAATTAAATTGCACGACAGAAGATTAAAAAAATTATAGTTAGAATCAATTCATGATTTTTTGTATTAGTTTATAATTAATGCAAGCAAGTGATTAGAATTAGGGAATTTTGATTTAGAATTGTGGTTAATGAAATGGTTATTGGAATTTGGAAATGTTATTATGAAAGTGAATTTGGAAATGTGGTTAATCAAATCCTTATTGGATTTTTGAAATGTGATTGTGAAAGTTGAAAGTTTGAAACTAAATTGGTTTTTAAACTTTGAATGATTGTTTATCACTATTCCAATTTCTAAATTCATCGGCCCTCCTTAGGATGCATATACTTCCACCATCATCGTTGAGTCTCAAGCCTATTTCACTTTCATATTTCTACTTTGTTTCATGTTTTAGTAAATTATAGAGTTATGGTAGCTCGATAGGGGGCATGAGCTCATGACAGGGTACAAGTAACTCCAAGCTTCAATCAACACTTGTGAAGACCCTGCAGCAAACAAGTAATCAAAATACACGATATAGCAGCAGAACTCAAAATCACTTTTATATTAATCGCAGGCCACTTCGAGGGGGAAACCTCCTTTGAGCAAGCTCAATACAAAATAACTTCACGGTGCCTTCCTTGGCCTCAACACACACTTATATACTAAAAATAGGCGCCAATACTATGGGTCAAAACCATGGGACAATATAAACTATGGATCAACAAATACTACAGGCGGCTTACAAATCATATGCGCCCAACAACAATAACACAAACTATGGATCAACAATTACTATGGGACGACTTACAAAGCATATGCGTCCAACAACAATATACTAACACGGTAAAGAGAAGGATTGACATGGGTTCCTAACATCCCCTCTCCCTTAGAAAAAGCTTTCTCCTCAAAGCTTTAGATGTGGAAATTGTCGCTGAATCTGAAGGAGTGGTTCCCACTAGCATCCTCGGGTTGCATTCCATGCCATTGAATTAAGACCTCTGTGATAGCGCGAGAGCGAAGCTGACGAGTGCACTTATTGAGGACAGCCTCCGGCTCCAAAAATATGGATCCTTCATTATCCAGTTCTGGTAAAATAGTTTGGCCTTTGATGTTGGTGCCAAGAACTTTCTTCAGACAAGAGACATGAAATACTGGATGAATGTGGGAAGAAGGTGGAAGTTCCAATTTATAAGCAACAGACCCAATATTCTGAAGAATCCTATAGGGCCCATAGAACTTTGGAGCAAGCTTATGACGCCCTTTGAGTTTTAGTGAGGATTGCTTGTAAGGCTGGAGACGAAGAAAAACCATATCACCGGCTTCAAAAGTGCGCTCAGAACGGTGCTGATTAGCTTGTTGCTTCATGCGATTTCTTGCCATGTGAAGGTTTTCGCGCAAAATGCGAAGAACCTCATTGCAGTTTCGAAGGACCGCGTCAACTTCCTGAACTGGAGAACTGCTGGGGGTGTAAGGAAGAAGAACGGGTGGTGCCTGACCATAAATTGCTTCATATGGAGTCATTTTAGAGGCAGTGTGGTAAGAGGTATTGTACCACCATTCAGCAAGAGGGAGCCACTTTGCCCACTGATGTTGTTGCTCAGAGGAGAAGCAACGAAGATAAGTTTCCAAGCATTTATTGATAATTTCAGTCTGACCATCCGTTTGGGGGTGATAACCTGAACTCATCTTCAGTTTGGTGCCAGTGTGGTGAAAGAGTTCTGTCCAAAAATGACTGGTGAAAGTCGCATCACGATCCGAGACAATGGAAGAAGGCATTCCATGAAGACGAAAGATCTGGTCCAGGAAAATTTGAGCAACGGAAGAGGCTGTATAGGGATGGCTGAGAGCACAAAAATGACTATATTTGGAGAGGCGATCAACCACAACCAAAATCACAGTCTTCCCTCCAGATTTAGGGAGCCCTTCAATGAAATCCATAGAAATATCTGTCCATATCCGGGTAGGTATGGGAAAGGGCTCGAGCAATCCCAGAAGGGGTGTTGTTTCACCCTTATTGCGCTAGCAGGTATCCCATTCAGCCACCATCTGTTGAATTGTCCTTTTCATGCCCTGCCAAAAGAAGTTGTGCCGTGTCCGTTCATACGTTTTGAGAAAACCAAAGTGCCCAGCTGACGGAGAAGCATGGAGTTCATAGAAGATAGCTTGTTGAAGAGATGTGTTCTGGGGAAGCACCAGACGACCCTTGTATCTCAGTGAAGCACCATCCCAAGAGTAATGTGGGACAATAGAAGGGTTGTTGTCCAAGCGTTAGATGATGTGAGATAATGAAGAGTCATTGACATAATCCTGTTGAACCGATTGCAACCAATTTGGAACAGGCATAGAAATAGCGGAAAGAGAACCTTGGTCATCAAATGTGCAAGAAAGGGCATCCGCCACAATATTGTCCTTACCCTTCTTATAAGTGATCTCATAGTCATAACCCATGAGTTTGCTAACCCATTTCTGTTGTGCTGGGGAGGATACACGCTGTTCTAGGAAATATTTCAGACTCTGGTGATCAGTCTTGATGCAGAAATGATTCCCTAAGAGGTAGGGTCGCCACTTTTGTACTGCATGCAAAATAGCCATCATTTCCTTGTCATATGTAGAGGCAGCTAAATTCTTACTGGAAAGGGCTTTGCTGGTGAACGCAATGGGGTGTTCATCTTGAAGGAGAAAAGCACCAAGTCCATTGCCGCAAGCATCACTCTCAATAGTGAAGGGCTTGGAAAAAT
>LPNX011121506.1:155889-177865 GCA_001517045.1 Pseudotsuga menziesii
TTGCACTAGAAGTTTTATTACTTTCCCATTCAATCTCCATTGATTATAAGTGTTTTTCAATTGATTTCTTCATATTGTTATGTATTTTTATGTTTCAAAAATTTCCTCTATATATGTGTGTTCCTGGGTTAGACATTACTTATTAAAACTATAGAGGAATGATTCAAATTTTGTCACTGTGTTGAGGAGTTTGATTACATTGCTTTTAATATGCAATGAGATTTTGATGTATTATTATATTTTCAAATGAAAAGAATAATTTATTTTAACATGTCAGCATTGAAGGGTTCAATATATCACAGCCCTTCAAAGTGAAATGGGACCCTGCCCTTCAAATTTGATCCCTGGCAGGGACTTTCATATATATATATATGAAATGGGAATCGTACAACATTGAAGTGATAAGGAGTACAAACACTTAGCCACAAATTTTTTTCATGAACTTTCTACCATTTTCATAATGTATGTAGTAATGCAACACTCTACCATAAATATTTCACTAATTTTTTAAAGTTTTCATAATGTATGTAAATTTTATTTTATTTTCTATGTTTAAGTAATGAGTTCAATGATATATATATATATATTCAAGGTCTATAAGCCAATCAAAATTCAACATATATAAAATAAATTGAATAAAAAAAAATATTATTTTTGTAAGACTTTAGAAATACTAATGGTTTATTTGTCAAACTAATAGGGTGTGGTGAAACATATATTCTTTGCCTATGGCGAGTTCTTCTTGAAGGCTGGATGGTTGAGGCATTATGATATGGTTGTCCTCACCTAGATTCAAAACCCATAACCAAATATATATATAACACCTATTGTAGTGTCAGAATCTTTAGTTAATAAAAAAAGATCAAACTAATAAAATACTTAAAAAAAAACAAATAATTCTTTAACTTTTTTAAATAAGCAATTTGAAAAAAAGTCATCCACAATTAAATTAAACATAAAACTAGCATACCCCCAAAACAGGGGAAATGAAAAGCCGAAGAGAACTTCAATATGTTGTAAAATGAGAGAAAGTTGTATCTATGTACATAATATAATATTATGTGTTGAAAGCAAGTTTAGCTAATTTATGGTAAGCATAGTAGTCGATGAAATTGAAAATAAACTCTATTGCAATTACAATAAGCAATAAATAGAAACCCACAATAATCAATGGCAAGTAAAATTAAATGCACATTAATTTTCCATACGAGAAAGCATACATATGTGAGTAAAATAATAAAAGGGTAGGTAGTTATCAAGTTTGACTCTAATTATAGTGGAAATCAACATTTGAATTTTGCTTTGGTAGGGGGAGTGCATGGATGTAGTGTTGCAATTTTAAGTGTGAAAGGGACAAAGAATGAAGGTGTGCCTCTTCATTTTTTTGAAGCCATACAGATGAAGTGTCTTTCATCTTTGCATAGCATTCTAAGGAGAACGATAGTGCAATTCACATTCCTTCTAATTTTACAGTGCACAACATTGCTATGAAGGTCAATCCTTGGCATTCATTGTTACAAATTTCACTGGCTAACCTTGTTAATGTCAATTCATGGTTTTTATGGATAGTCAATTCCCAAGCGATCTTGAGGGGGATATGTTTCTTGTTATTGCAATTTATGGGTGGAATTAATATTAACTGTGGTTGAGATTGGTCCCATGGAGGCCCAATGTAATTATCAGATGTGAGGACAACATAGGGTAGTAACTTAGGAGATATAGATCCAATTGTAAATATAATTTACATGACCTCTTTGCATGCACCTTTACTAATCTTGATTAGACCCATAATTTGTAGGATAACATTACTCTCTTCTCTACACATGAATATTTTTTTTTTCTAGTTCCTGGTCGTTATCTTACTGTGCATTTGAACCATTGGTGAAATTTGTGATAGATCATGCAATAGGCATAACCATTGGTTGGAGCATGTATTTGTTATTATTATTTGCAAGATTTCCCATGAGTTGCAAATTAGATGCTAGTGATGGAAAACACGAAAATGTCAAAATCAACATCATCAAATTAGAAATGCAATTTTATTAAACATTGAATGATTAGATTCCAATGATGACAAACAATAAAATGTTGAGATTGTAAAATATATATATTTACCCCAATAGGCGTATATATGTTAGAATTTTGGGGTGGACTACCATCTATGCTTTTTCATCTACCGACGAGAATGAGACAAGTGTACTGTCCAGATTGATTCTATCATAGTCGTCAAAGATTAAAGGAGAATGAGACAAGTGTACTGTCCAAATTGATTATATGAGCATCGTCTAAAATTAATAATTAATAATTTCAAAAAAATAAAAAATAATTTAATTAACATGTGATAAGTAGAGTTAGTGATAGTTGTAAAAATTAAAATTAATCTTCAACTATTCGATTATTAGATACAACTACTAGCTTAACTCCATCAATTATTAGATACAACTATTAGCTTAACACAAATGCGTCTAGAACTATTAGCTTAACTTCAACTCTAATCAAATTTATATTGGATAACTATTACCTTAACTATTATATGCAACTATTATGTTAGCTCCAATGATTTTACAACTATTAGCTTAACTACAACTCTAATTACTTACGGCTTAGTCCAAGTGCATTTGACATCTAGGAGTCTAGCTAATGTGTAGTCATGTAAGAGTCGAACTCCAAATGAAATAGTTCGAACTCTTAATAAATTCATCTGAACTCATGTGATAACTGCACTTAGTGGCATGGTATTGTGCAACTCATGTGACACTCGAACTCCACCTACCAATTGGGATTACACTTAATGTGCATAAGACTTAGTCGAACTCCATTTGGAAGCTAGAAGTCATGAAAACTCATAGTTATTTTATTAACTACAATAGATTTATATTAGCTTAACTATTAGATACAACTATTAGCTTAGCTCCATTGATTGTACAACTATTAGCTTAACTTCAACTCTAATTACTTATGGCTTAGTCCAACTGCATTTGGCATCTAGTTAATGTGCAGTCATGTAAGAGTCTAACTCATAATAAAATAGTTCAAACTCCTAATAAATTCCTCTAAACTCATGTGATAACTACACTTAGTAGCATGGTATTGTGCAACTCATGTGACACTCGAACTACACCTACCAACTGGGAGTTTAGTTAATGTGCATAAGGCTTAGTCAAGATAACTCATAGCTCTTTTATTAACCACAATAGATTTATATTAACTTTTAAATTAACTATTAATCATTCGAACTCCTTATAAACAATTATAAAAAGTAAAAAATAGCTCATGTGATAAGTGAACTTAATGGAATGGTAATGTGTAGTCCATGTGACACTTGAACCTCATCTAGTAGCTCAAAGTCAAGTTAATTAGGCAAACTGCATTTTATAGTTGGGGGTTGAAGTAAAGTGCAGTTCATGTGATAGTATAATTCCTAATAAAATCCTCTGAACTCCTAATAAATTCCTCTTAACTCATGTCATAACTGCACTTAGTGGCATGGTAATGTGCAACTGATGTGACACTCGAACTCCACCTACCAATTGGGAGTCCAGTTAATGTGCGTAAGGCTTAGTCCAACTCCATTTGGAAGCTAGAAGTGAGGATAACTCGAAGCTCTTTTATTAACTACAATAGATTTATATTAACTTTTAAATTAACTATTAAATACAACTATTAGCTTAACTCCAACATGATGATACAACTATGATATTAACTTAAACTATGAGCTTAACAACCACAACTTAAGTGGTTTTTATGTTAGATTAACTATTAGATACAAGTAATTGACACATTCTTTAGGAAAAAAATTATAACTACTAGGTTAAGTCCAATGATGATACAACTTTACCTTAACTTCAACTTCAATCACAAATTTTAATTGAACTATAATGGTTCATTTATTAACTTTTAAATTAACTATTAGATACAATTATTAGTTTAAATCCAATGATTTTACAACTATTAGCTTAACTTTAACTCTAATCACAATTATATTGGATAACTATTAGATTAACTATTAGGTTAACTCCAATCATGATACAACTATTAAATTAACTTCATTGGTATATATTCCTCTCAGCGTATTCCAAACATATTAATCTTATTAATATGATTGTTGCTAGTTTGTATTTTAGTGTGAGATGTACACCTGAGTATAACATGTATGTCTTCGAAATGTTTTAATGACATCAAAATCTCACTATACAAAAGTAATATCACATATTGATTAAATATAAGTAGTCCATAAAAACATATAAGGCCTGAATATACCCCAATCCTTATTCAAATGAAAGCAATAACAAGAGAATGGTTCTTCCTACTAGTTACTTTCTGGTGTATTGGTTGCAATGTGAATGTGGCTTGTTTTCAATAAATGACTATTACTATTTTTTGACATATTTTCCTAAAAATGCTCATAGCATGGGTAGAATTGATTTTTTGATGTATGTATTCAATGAAACACTTATTATTTATCAAATAAGAATGTGTTACCATGTGGAATTGAGTTTAAGAGGTAGAGATATTTATGTCATAGAAAAAAAATACATTTATCTTTTTACATAAACGTAAGTTTCAATATACCATGATCCTTATGTCACTATTTCATCATGTAGATTTACATATATAAATTTAAAGATATATTGTGAGTTTCAATATACCATGATCCTTATGTCACTATTTCATCATGTAGATTTACATATATAAATTTAAAGATATATTGTGTAGTCCACCTGATAAAAAAAATGCTTATTTAATAAGCACTATAATAATAATAATGTATTTATTCAAACATGAAATTTAATATCTTAATATTTCATATTTTAATATAAATTTACATTTAAAATTTTAAAATTCAAACTCTATTCCAAATGATAATACATGCTTATTTGATAGAAATTAAATGCTTCCTAAAAAAATTTGTTTAATTTTTTTGGTAAATATTTAAATCTACAAAGATAAGTTTTTTATTAAACCTCTTGCCTAGGCCCACACACATATATTTTTTTAATAAACAAGTTCTTTCTTAGTTAATAAAATGTAAAGCCCTCATTTCTTCTTCCACCTCTGTATTAAGCATATATCTTTCACTCATAATGTAAAGTGTACCTCCAATGTGTCCTCCTTACATAGTTTATAAATGTGTCAACCTTAAAAATATAACTTTATTTACACAATTATTTTCGTATCATTTATTTATATTATATAAAAAATAAGTTAAATAATATACAATAACTATTTCATGACAGAATTCGTCTTCTTAAAAATAACTCCAAAAAATATAAAAATATAAAAACTAAAACCACTTAAACTATTATGTCTAAAATGTACGTAAATATAACACTTAAACTATTATGTCTAAAATGTACGTAAAAAAAATCTTAATAGATAAAATAATAACTATAACCATAGTATTTCCTAGTTACACATATAACAATAATCCATTTTTCTTAAACTTCAACTTAAATGTTTAAAATATATTATATAATCAATATTTGTATTTTATTAATATTATTTACAGCTAAATATATATTTTTTACTTATAGGACACATTTTTTAAATACAATATAATATAAAAAAATAAATATAAATATACTTTTATGAAATATTAAACTAACACTTCCTTTCATTATAGAGACACAAAATAATACTAAATAATATACTATAATTATTTTTTTTTAAATTTAACTTCACTTAAATTTATTTTATTGTTAAAAAACTTATGATCTAGTAAAAGTCACATATTCAAAATTATACTTAAATAAATCTTATTTAACTTAAAAACCTTTTTTTAATTTAAACTTTAAAAAATTTATTATTTTAACTTTAACTATGTAAAAATAGTTTATAAAATATATATAATAAAATTATAAAAGATACAATTAAAAAACAATTATATTAAATACCCGTTTTATAAATAATAAAATTATATAAGATACAATTAAAAAACAATTATATTAAATAACGGTTTCAAATGTTTTAAACCGTGTTAAATTCTATATGACATAACCTTTTCAATAAATAAATAAATAATTAAAATATGGCCAGTTTTTTTTTTAATATGACAAATCGCAGCTTGGGAGAGGCTCTCGACAGACGACGAAACCTCTCAAGCCGCCATCCCCTGCAAGTTATGTTCATGGGCTTCTTCTCCTTATAGATAATGACACCCCCGCCTCCCCTAGGCAACTCACACTACCTTAATGTCAACTAGTTGACCTAGGTCTTTACCCATGTCAATTTTAAACTTCAATGGAATTAAAAACTTACATANCCCCCCCGCCTCCCCTAGGCAACTCACACTACCTTAATGTCAACTAGTTGACCTAGGTCTTTACCCATGTCAATTTTAAACTTCAATGGAATTAAAAACTTACATATGTATAAATAAAAATTCAATTGTCTTTTTGGAGGAAGCTCATGCTACCTCTGTACTCAACAAGATTTGGAGGGTCGGGAATGGCTCTCTGGTTCTTGACAGGTGGCATGTTAATTTTGATCCTGCTAGGCAAAGGGTGAAAAACCGCCACTTATGGGCTTTATTACCTGGTCTGCCTTTTCCGCTGTGGAATCGTTCCATTCTTGAAGGTATTGGGAACACGATTGGACCGTTCGTGGCGGTAGAGGACGATTTTATGAATACCTATGACAAAAGGATTGCCAGAATCCTTGTTGAGGTGGATGTATCCAATGGCTTGCCGGCTGACATTGAGTTACTTTGTAATGATCATCTTGTTACTCAAAGACTGGATTTTCAAGGGGTTCCCTTTTGCTGTAGTTGTTGTAGAGAGACTGGCCACTTGAGACGCTCTTGTCCATCGTTACAACTTTCTTCTTCTTCCCAGGACCATCATGATGAGCCGTTAACGCCACTTAGTTCCTCTCCTTTTCCTTTTCCCCGCCAGGTATGTCGGTCCTCGCCTCGTACCGATGCCACTTTTGAAGCACCGATTATTACATGTTCTCAGTTTGGAGAGGTAACAGACTCAGATATTACTTATTTGGAATCTTTGATCATCAAGAGCAATTCTTTAACCTTACCACCTCCTACGTTGCCTCTCTCGGTTTTGCCTCGGTTTTCTAGCCCCACTCATCCTTG
The DNA here is from genome assembly GCA_001517045.1 of Pseudotsuga menziesii. NCBI lineage: Eukaryota > Viridiplantae > Streptophyta > Pinopsida > Pinales > Pinaceae > Pseudotsuga > Pseudotsuga menziesii. The sequence goes on from LPNX011121506.1 coordinate 162,977, forward strand.
TCCCGAGAGTCCTCACTCCTCGCTGATTCCTCCTTCCCCTCCTTGTGTTTCCCCTCCTCGATCACCTATGATGATAGCATCCGGCCCTCATTCACCTGTTTTAGCTTCTTCTCCCACCCTTTACTCAACTCCTCGGTCTCCTCCCTGGGTTGTTGAATCCTTACATGTTGAGTCTCTTCGTGACTCTGACACTGCTGACTCCTCTCTGAAGCCTATCAGACCCCTCTTCAACGAATCGGATTTTCCCCCCCTCGTTCATTCAAGCACTCCTAGCCCCCTCAGCTCTCCGTCCTTTGCTGACCCCACCTTACAGAAATCCTTGGATTTATTTACTGACAAGACCCCTCAGTCGCCTTCTGTTCTTCCATTGGAGTCCATCCGATTTGAGAACGTCACTATTAGAAAGAAGAAGAAACCCTCTTCGTTCGCTGTTCAGGAGTCACTTGCCCCTGCCCCCTTTACCCCTTTATCCAATAGACTGAAACATGCGGCTCGTAAGCCTGCTTCTTCTTCCCAATGGGTCCTTAGAGCTAAGACCCCTTCTCACCCTGTTACATGATGCGTATCCTCTCCCTGAATGTACGTGGGCTGGGGGGCTCAGCCAAACAAAAGCACCTTCATCATCTGTTACTGTCTCTTTCCCCGGATATTGTACTCCTTCAGGAGACCATGGTCAGTTCCTTTCCTGCTCTATTTGCTTTCTCCAAATTTTGTCCTGGTTGGGAATATTGTGCTCTTAGTTCAGTAGGTATTTCTGGTGGCATCCTCTCTGGTTGGAACCCTAAGAAGCTAAGATGTAAAGCTTTTCACACTTTGGCTGGAATCTTGCTCAAGGCTTCTTTCAGAGATTCATCTGTACCTATCTGTATCCTCAACGTGTATGGTCCCTATCTTAATAGGGATACTTTTTGGAACGCTGTGGCTTCGGGAGGACTCCTCTCTCTTCCAAACCTTATATTGGCTGGTGATTTGAATCTTACTCTTAATGCTTCTGAGATTTGGGGCACTAGACCTCAGATAGACCCCCTTGGGCCTTTCTTCTCTCATTTATTTGTTGAACATCATCTTGTGGATATTGCCCCACCATATGCTGGCCCCACCTGGAGAAATGGGAGGATAGGGGAAGATGGCATCTCAAAAAGACTGGATCGCTTCTTGCTTTCAGATCAGCTCATAAATTCTCTAACTAGACATCGAGTATGGGCTCATAGATGCGGTTTATCTGACCATTTCCCTATCTTACTTGAATGGATTGATTAGCCGTCTGCTTGCTTGTATCCTTTCAAGTTCAATCATTCATGGTTAGTGAATTCGGACTTTGTTAATATGGTTAAATCAGAATGGCCTGTGATCCTTTCTGATGTTAATTTGGATGATTTGAATAAGCTCCCTACTATGCTGCGCCTTTTAAAAGTAAAAGCTTGGACTAAAGCAGAATCACTCAAGATGAAGGACCGATCTGTTATCCTGGAGGAAGAAATAAACTCTCTTCTACTTTCCTCTCAATCTGCTTTATTATCTAATGAACAGCAAAGTAGATTGAGCTCTCTCAAAGTTGAACTGCAAATTCAGCTGGACCATGAGATTTCCTCGGCTAGGCTACAAAGCAGGATCACTTGGGCCTTGGATGGGTATGCCAATACCAAATTTTTTCATGCGGTGGCATCGGCACGTAAAAATCAAAATGCCATTTGGCATTTGAAGGATGAAACTGGTAACTGGGTATCGGATGATCATGGTTTGAAAGCTCTTGGGGTCCGTCATTTTGAAAATATTTTTGTTGATGATCACAACACTAATCTTTCGGCTCAGCTGAAGGTTCTCCGTCTTTTTCCTTATTTTATTACTGGTGAGGATACAGAAGCCTTTACTAGCCCTATTCATCTTTCTGAAGTAGAGAAGGCTTTAAAGACCTTCAAAAAGGATAAAGCACTTGGACCTGATGGATGGTCAGTGGAGTTCTATCTTTCCTTTCTTGATCTGCTGGGCCCTGATCTTGTGAAGTTAGTGGAATCCACTAGACTCTCTGGTAGAGTTTCCCCTTCTCTTAATTCAACCTTTATAGCTCTTATTCCTAAAACCGATATTCCTGATTCCTTTGCTGATTACATACCCATTTCGTTGTGCAACCTGTGTTACAAACTGATCTCAAAGATTACAGCTATGAGACTCAAGCCCTTTTTAGACTCTGCTATCTCTCCTCAGCAGTTTGGCTTTTTGAAGAACCGTCAGATTTTAGAACCAATTGCCATCACTCAAGAAGTCCTACATACTATTAAATCGAAGAAGAAATGTGCCCTCATTCTTAAACTGGATCTGACAAAGGCTTTTGATAGCGTCAATTGGACCTACATTCGCTTGATTCTCATTCAGATTGGGGTTCCACTGGTGGGAGTTAATTGGATCATGGGGTGTATCTCTTCTGCTAATTTCGCCGTACTTGTCAATGGCTCCCCCTCATCTTTCTTTCAGGCTTCCCGTGGGATCAGGAAGGGATGCCCCTTATCCCCCCTACTCTTCATTTTGGTTATCGAAGGATTCAGCCTTCTTCTTGAAGACGCCAAGAGAAACGGTAAAATTAAGGGCATTAAGATATCAAATCACCTCTCCCTCACCCATCTACTGTTTGTTGATGATGTAATATTATTTGGAATGGGTTCTTTCGAGGAGTGGGTTGCTTTCAATGTTTTACTTGATATATTCTGTGAGGCCTCCGGTATGAAGATCAATTTGGATAAATCCTGTTTTCTTCACTATGATTTGGATGCTACCCTTCTTGGCAGGATTACTGGTCTCCTTCCTTACAGATATTCACATCTCAATCAAGGCTTTACATATCTTGGATATTTCCTGAAGCCCTCGAGTTACTTAGTCCGAGATTCGCATTGGCTCATTACTAGATTCGAGAAGCGTATTAATCACTGGACTTATAAACTTCTGTCCTTGGGAGGCCGCCTGGTACTGATCCGTTCTGTTCTATCCAGTTTGCCTGTTTACTGGATGGCCCTGGTGCCAATTCCATTCTCCATATTAGATAGACTCAGGAAATTAATCTTCTCTTTCATGTGGGGGTCTACTACTCATCAAAAGAAGTTTCACCTTGTGGATTGGCACCTTCTTGCTCGTCCATGTGCTCTTGGGGGCTGGGGTATTAAGCATCTTCATAGTTTTAGCCTTTCATTGAGATTGAAAAATTTCTGGTATGCCCTGAACAGTACTGGTATTTGGTTTCACCTCCTTACTATGAAATATATGAGGAACATGCCATTACACACTTGGTTATGCAAAAAGAAATTCTGTTACAGGGCTGCCTCGCCTATTTGGAAAGGCTTTATAAAGACTCTGCCATGGATTGGGAGAGGTATTCTTTGGCAAGTGGGTAGTGGTTCGGAGGTTATATTAGGGGTGGATCCGGTGGCTGGAATGGATCCCACCTTCATTCTCCTGGTGGATTTGAGAGACTACCTGGCAGATTATGGGATCTCCACCCTCGAATAAGCTAGGAATCTCACCTCTTTTGCTGCTGGCTATTGGTTTACTGCTGAAGAGTTAGACCTCTGTGCTGAATGGAAATCTCTGTGGGATTCTTATATTAAAGGCTTGGAATTTAACATGATCAGATTGAAGGACTCCCCAGATACCCTCCTATGGTCCCACAGTAACTTCGTGGGCCATATCAGTACTGCTGCAATAGGGTACGATTGCATCTTTGAAGACTTCATTGCTGGGGATCATCTTCCTGTTTTTGATTCCCTTTGGAAACTCAACATTCCAACAAAACTTGTTTGCTTTAGCTGGCTCTTGGTTAATGGGAAGATTCTTACTTGGGACCATCTTCAGTCTCATGGATACTCTGGACCGAGTTGGTGCGTCCATTGTGAGTGCAATTATGAAGATGTCATGCACCTTTTCTTACATTGCCCCTTCTCGATGCAGATTTTTTCATACTTTTCTGCTCGTTATGGTTTTTCTCTTCCACCCTACAGCTCTGTCCTGTCTTTTCTAACTCTGTGGTTACACAACATCTCCAACTCTGCTCCTTTTAGATATATACCTCTGTTTATCTTTTGGTTTATCTGGATCTCCCGCAATAATTGTATCTTTGAGAATTTGAAACCTGATGCATCGGTCCTTATCTCCAGGGTCGAGAGCTATATTTTCCTTTTCCCTGTGCCTAAAAAAGTAAAAAAGTGTAGACAGATTGGATCCAAACCGAATCATGTCTGTCCTTGCGGGTATTTTGATGGAGCAGCTATGGTGAAGGCGGGAGGAGCTGGGTTTGTGATCTATTTGAGTGAAACCCATTATTACTGTTTCTCATTTGGATGTGGCAGTAGTTCAAACACAAGGGCTGAACTCTTGGCATTATGGGCTGTACTAAGGGTGAGCAACTTGATGGGATTACCCATACATTCGATTTATGGGGATTCAAAGGTAATAATTTCATGGATTAATGATCAATCTTCCCTTGATCTACCCACACTCATACACTGGTGCGAAGATATTAAATATATGCAAAGATTGGCCCCTCAGGTGATTTTCATGCATATCTTCCGTGAGCACAATGTGCTGGCTGATAGTCTATCAAAGAAGGCTGTGAACTTGAACATTGGTTTTGCACTTTTCACTGAATATTTGGATGGGAAGGCCATTGAGAATGGTCATTACAGACTTTTTTAGATGCAATATTTTTCATCATTCAGCATCTTATGTATATGTAATATTTATATTTTTCTGCCTGTCTTTTTGGAAGCCTATCAGCAAGCAGGATTTTGCTCTGGATGGTTTGCAAGTTAATTACCATCTTTACTGGAAGTATTTCTGACCTGAACATTTCAGGGATGATGAGAAAAGTCTGCAATGATTAGACTTCATGTTATGTTCTCATGACTGCTTGCTGATAGTTTTTGTTTTTTGTCCATGAGTGATTTTGGACATGACTTGCTTATGTTCGCTGATGGTTATGTATATCATGTCTTTTGATTCTTAATTGAATATCAAAGACTGGTATTTTTTCTTCTGAAAAAAAATAAAAATTCATTCATTGATAGTATTATGGGTTTATAAGATTTTTTCTATTATTATATTTTCGATGAGAGAATATAGTTTTCATTAAAGTGGTATTATTCATGTTGGCGAAAGTAATTTTTTGTATTTCTAAAGTTACAACTATAGTCTGTAATTTTTACATTATTTCATTAGCTATTTTTCATAAATGGGATTAGTTCATATAGGAGATCTTAACCTCATAAAATGATGCACAGGACGTGGCAATGGGTTGATATCATCATGCATTTATTAAGATCATGGCATTGCAGGAGCTCATTAATTAAAACCACTTTCAGGTGTCGAGCAGGTCCCTCAACAGGTCATGTCAGGGTAGGGCGCCAACAGGTCATGTTAGGTCCGACCCACAAGTATCTTTGTATTATTAATGGTCATGCTGACATTAATGGGAGCATTAATGGCACTACGGGAGTTCATTAATGGTGTAGAGCAAGTCAGTTCAAGGTAAGGAAGCATGGAGATTTACAAGTGTGGGATGAGCTCTTCTCCTAATGGCATCCCAACAGAAAATTGTTCTCGAGAAATGAGAAAATTTTGTAGCTGAGCTTGTTGATGTCGCTGCTCTATTGGTTATTCCCCGCTTCGATTTGTTATGTTTCTCAGTGGTTGTGGAATCAAACCACGATTCCATAGAATAATATTGTTGGTTGTTTTCTGAACTATTTTCCACAAAGAATGGATGTATAGGTGTGAGATGCATCACAACAACTTTGTCTTTTGGAGGTATATCCCAAAGGAGGACTATGCCATATTCACACCTTCAAAACACTCACATTTTGAAACCCGAATTCTACTCCATAAGAGAGATCCCGATGGATCGAATGGTCCACACCACAAAAGCATCCAAATTGATGGAATGCAAAGGATTTAATGCAAATGAGGCAGCGCATAGGAAGAGTTGTAGCTCATACCTAGTATGTTATTCCCCTGGTTCTGGTTTTTTTATTTTTAGCTAGCAATTAGATGATGAAGATATTGTTTTAACCAAGGGATTTCAGATATATATGTTCCTTTTACTTGTGTTTGTTGGTGATTTGTATAAATTAGACATTACTTTTACTTTTATTCCATGGATTCTGTGAGGAGATTGGCCACTCGATAAAGATTAAATTCAATGAAATTCCCTTTCTCTCTTGGGATTCGCAACCGGCCCACCATGGGAGTTGATGAAGGAAACATAGAAAAATTTAACCTTGCCCTACTTTTTTCTCTCCTATTTTAGATATTGATACTATCTGTGGGGAGCCCAAGATCTAGAATGAACAACTCTCCTAACATTTGAGGCCATGGAGAGAAATCTTAGCTAGGTTATGCCCAAGTGTTTCCATATGACTAATGTTCAGCTCTAGTAATTAGTTGAAGGCTCCATTAATTAGTCAGGATTCATAGTACCATGCTTCTTGGATGGTGAACATAAGTGACTATACAAATAGGAGAGACCTTCAGTGATCACACAGTTGCTTCCGAGCTCAAAGACTCTAAGCATAGAAGATTATGCTCTAAAAACACAAATTAAGTCATAATTATGTAAATCTCTTTTACAGAAATCAAAGGATTGTGAATTTCATTCACACATCCATCATAACTGGAGTATAGTCATCAACAGTATGAGTTGAAGAAAAGAATAAGACATAATATTTCTTATAATTCTTAAATGCAAGGAGAAAGATGTGCTGAATTTCATAACATGCATAAATGACTCGCCTTCATGAATCGTTCTTCTCCAATCATGTGAGTACTTATTATCCTTAGCTTCAATGCAAAATAAGATTATCTATTATCTACTTTGTTTATTGTACATAGGAGTGGCTCCGCGTTTTTACGTTCTTTCCATGGGAATAAGCTTCTAACCAGCCTGGGTAAAGCAAAGAAGCTATAATAAATTCAAAGCTAAAACATTTAATGATATCGGATATTTAAAAAATAATAGGATTATGTTTTATAAAATAAATAATTTACAAGATTAGAGTCTTAACATTAGTTAGTAACGTAACAACTTTTATTTTCTTGTGATAGCTTTAAGATATATATTTAAATAATAAAGAATAATTTTATAAAATTAAAATTAAAATATATATATAATATAATATAATTGAATGCAATTTTATGATTTGAAAAAATGTTAAAAGAATTAACATAGTAAAGAATTTTTAAAATAAAATTTCAAAAAATAAGATAGGTAGTTAAGTTGTATAGTATAAAATGAGATTTTACATCAAGTGAAATTAATTAAATTTTGGAGATTTTATAAAATTTAATATATTAAATAAAACTAATAACATACAAAGGAAATCATATTGGCTAATCAATATTTAATATAATTGAGGTTTTGGAAAAGTTAAGGAAGTTAGGGAAGTTGGACATAATGACCATTGTGGTTCCTCTTGTTTGCATTTTGATTTGTTGTTAATGTTCATAATTAGAATATGTCCAACTTTATTCAAACATTTAAGTAGATCGATAAACAAAATAACAATTATCCCTAGTCTTGCACAAGAAACTTCTTTGTCAGCTAGTAGCTCATTGTCATCCTTTCTTTCACATCTTTAATTTGGCAAGAGAAAATGACGATATCAAAGACATTGCCACCTTGTGGCTCTTGTTTACTTACTAGCAATTCCCCCAAAAGAAAAGACAAATAGGAAGGTGAAATAAGTGAGTGTTATAGTGTTTTCTCACCACAATTTTTTTATCAATAACCAAGCAAAGTCACAAGATAAATTTAAGCAAAGTGCATAATCTTTTTATCCAAACAAGAAAAGTCACAAGTTAGATTCAAGCAAAGTGCATGGTTTTTTTATCCAAACAAGAGGCATGTGTTTCGGAGCACTTGTGTTTCTTTATTCATTATTAAATGAAATGATGATTCTAAGAAAAACATCTAACCCTTCGTGATTCACCATAAACTATGACTACAAAGCACATCTTCCATGTTTGCTTCCAAATATTGTAGTTTTGATATGTAAGTTTAAATTATGGGTTTATAGACATATAAAAAAAATCAAAGCAAAGAATTTATTTCACAAATTACAAAATTTTATGTGGGGCAACAAACAAAATGCTAAGGTCACGTATAGAAAAAATAAGATTGACCTTTGTACTTTGGGAAAAAAAATATTTTTTCAAGATAATAACGAAAAAAGTCCAAAAGTTTATGCTTATATATCCTTTCTCTTTGAGGAAAAACATTACGAAAAGGGAAATTTATAGAGTTGAAAGTAAAAAAAAGAAGAGAAAAACGAGTTTAAAAAGGCAATGTTCCTCCAAGTTTTTGGCCACAAGGATGCAGGAGTGGGCTCATGCAGAAACGACATATACAAAAGGGCGTTCACTAGTGAACCGACGATATGCACCGATCGGACAACCGGCCGTACGTGACCGGTCACGTCCGACACGGCCGGTCATCCGATCGGTGCATAGGTCCTAGCATGCAAAAGTGCCCCTAAATGAAATGTCTAAGGGGCCTACGACCTCAACTTGTAATGATAGACCCGACCCTTACCTACAGATGCCAAAATAATATTACCCCTGAAATTAAAAGCAACCCTCACAAATACCCTCACGCGCAAATCAAAGTTGAGCAGGTAAAAGAGATTTAATAGAAAAACAATGACATGACATATCTATGTTCGATACTTTATCATAATGTTGTCTTGCTAAAAGTGTGATATGAGATTTGCTTTAAAGATTTATGATACTATCCTTTCCCACTATGAGATTTGCTTTAAAGATTTATGATACTATATTACTATCCTTTCCCACTTTACGTACCTTCCTTTGATTCATGATACACGCATGGAAAAGCAAAATTATGCAGTAAACTAAATTATAGATCATTTGTATCGTAAAATTTGGTGGAAATTGTTGAAAGAATAGTTTTAGTGATTGGAATTGTATAATTTGGGTGTCTAAAAGTAATCAAGGTGTTGAATCCATTTCTACAATAAAAATTACAATTTTAACATTGAAAATCTCATTTTCAACAAACAAATAGTGTTGCTAGTGTTGCCCGATTCCAGCTAAACTTACCTAAAAAGATGTAAATAGTCTAAAAATTAGCCAACTCCAAAAATCATAAGTAAGATTTTGCATATTTTAAATGTGATTGATGTCATATAATGTGTTGATTGGAAGGAAGAGGATGAATAAAAAGCCGAAATTTAAATTTAGAAGCAACTTACAAACACTAAAGCCAATAACAAAAATGTAACCAGATACTTCCAAGTCTCTATACATACATATAGATAACACTTTTTCATTAGTTTTTGGGTTTTTGGGTTTTCTCAAATATTAAAGTTCATGTCAAAGTAAATTCCAAAACATTCTCATAAATTGAATAAAGAGATGTAGGAGGTGTCTCTTTCACCACTTTATTGGTTTTTGGTTTTTACAAAGCTTCAGCGCTTTTCCCGTAAGTTATGTTCGATTAGCGGTAAATAAGGCAAACTCGTGGCCTATTTAGAGAAGTGGATGTTTGTAGGGTTGACATTATATTTTGTGGTTGGTTAGCCTACTGCTACAGCTTGAATGTTTCACTTTTAGATAATGGGGAATACATTAAATCTAGACTTACAAAGCTGGAAAAATGGTTATGTGAAGCATCAAAGAAGGTATGGAATGGTTAACTTTGTTTTTCTAGCTGTCACGTAGAGGTGTATATGATGTTATGTTCGAATTAATTATATTGTGTGTTATTTGACTGACTCTTCCTAAATTCAGTATGTAGAGACTTCTTGGGATGAATTAAGATACATAAGGCAAGCTATTAGTTTCTTATTAAGATTCTCCCACACTTTTGATTCACTAAAAACATACCTATATGCATCGGTATTTCTCTCTTAAATGATCTTTGGTAAGATGTTTGAATATATGAGGTGTTCGTGGGCCCTGATATTAACATTGATTCTATTTGTCATGGTAATGAAAAATTTCATTGTTGTTTTTTAAGAATATTCCAATAGTATGGTGAATTTCTATGTATTATGATAGTTAGAGTGAGCTATCAAACTACCACCAAAGAGGGCTTGTTATGTGATAGTTTATTAATTTTTATCTGCTATTTTGTATTTTTAGTATATGTTTTACTATTATTTTTTGTTTGCTCGAATATCCCTAACTCATGGGAGTGACCTATGGTATGATAAACCATAACCCAAGGGCATTTAAGCTATCAAAATCACTCGAGGATCGCACCCGACTTGGACCGCATCAGTCTCAACTTAACTTGATTTTGGGTATCGCCTCCCAACTAAGTCACCCCTAAGTGGAACTGAACTCATGTCTCCTTACCAATGAGACCCACACCTTAAGCGGGTGAGCTTAGTCGGAAATGACGCATATGTTTTCCTATTACTATATATGGTTTTATACTTTATCAAAAAATTCACCAAGGGTTCACAAGATTTTATATTTAGTAAAATATTCGACAAAACTTTACAAGGTTTATAATTTAGTGAAAGATTTGCCAAGGTTTTACAATTTAATAAAAGATTTTCCAAGATTTTATAAGGTTATATAATTCAATGAGAGATTCATCGAAAAATTACATTTACATAATATAACATTGATAAAATAAGCTTCATATTTTCCTATATATCATGGTGATTCACCCATTTATTATACATAGAAATTTTAGGGAGGGTTCTTAAAATTTTCCTTGCTAGTAGGGTCCCAGGATTTTGTGTTTGTGTTGAAAAGATGAATATATTGTGGACAATATGTTCTACTCCTGTGCTATTACGAAGAAGGTCCGGAAGGAGTTGTCCATGATTTTATGTTTCAATAAATGTTGGAAGTTGGACTCTTTTGAGCAGATTTTTAATAATTGGTCTTCAATGGATAATTCATGGTCTAACTTTCTAATATATGTTTGTTGGGCTATTTGGAAGCAAAGGAATATTTTCATTTTTGAAAACCATCCTATATTTTTTGGCCATATCCTTAGGATTGTTTGAAGCGAGTCGAAGGTTTTCATGGTGGTGAAGACTCCCAATATTCGTAACATTGTTCAACCTTCCTTTGATTTCCATCATCGGTTTGGTCATTTTAATGGCGTGCCTCAACTTTCGGGGTTGATCTGTGGTGTGGGGATGGTGTTTTCCTTTTCAAATAATCATTCCTTTAATTTATGGATGAGATGTGGTTATGGGTCAAACAACCGCAGTCAGAACTCTTAGCTCTTGCAGGCCTTCTTTTCTTTTCCCGGGAAATAAATATTCAGTTCCTTAAAGCTATTGGAGATTCAAAAATTGTGTTGGAATATGCTCTTTTTAAGGGTCACCTTTAGGTTATTTTGTTGGAATGGTGGAAAACTCAATTCAAAAGATTCATGAATATTTGCACTCTATCTCCTTCCACCATGTTTTCAGGGAATTCAATTTTGATGCAGATTTATTGTCAAAGTGGGGTCTGTCCTCACCTGAATGTATCCTCCAATTTGAATAATGGATTGGAAACCGTCTATTTTCTCATGGATCTCTCCCTTTCTATGATCTTTGGAGCTCTCTTCTTTCCAATGTTCCTGGTGATCTGTTATGTTTCCTCTTATGATGTCCGATTTTGTAAAGATTCTCTCCCCATTGAAAATATATGTTGTAAGTTGGTCTAGTAAATATCTTTTGAAAATGATGATTTGTATGATAGCTCCAATAAAGTTTTGATTAATAGTTGGCAGTGAACAGTTGGTTGTAGAAAATCTTTGGTAAGTTTGTTTCTATCATTTGTGGGTAGTGAATAGTCGAATGTAAAAACTTATGTATAGTTTGATTTCTAATGAATAACCACTATAACTTTTTTTGTGTTATAGTTATTAAGAATTGTAAATGTTGGGTTGGCCATAAATTCTAGGAGTTAAAATTCTCTTAGGAATTAGACATTGTTAGGAAGTTAAACACCTCCTAGAGGAGGTGTTTGTGCATATTTAAATAGATTTTTAATGTAACAAAAAATTTATAGTACTTGAAGGTTTTGGCAGAATTTTTTTAATAAGTGTAATTTAATTGTTTAATTGCATTGGTACGCCACTAAGTAATTGATACACATTAATGTCTTACTAACCCATGCATTAGAGAAACAAAATACCAAAACTAAGTAACAATTTTTCTGACATTTTTAGATTTCTATAAGTACACACAAGTTCTTTATAATAGATAACACGCCCTCAAGGGTTTGGGAACCTAACAGTGGGGTTAAGTGGTTTTCACTCTCCTCACCAGGGATCAAACCCCATTGAGACATTAGCCTATTGTGCTCAGGCTAGAAGAGTAGATGACCCCCTGGAGTGGGATTCCTATTAGGTTTGTCTCCGAACGTCTCGACCCTTGTTAAGTCACAAGTTATTGGTATATATGCCTTTGTTAAATTTCATGAACCAGAGATTTACAAGCCAAAATGAGAGCTATCTGAAAATAAGTATGCAATGGAATTATCAAATCAATGTAAACTGAACAACGGATTCATGACAGAAATTTCACACAATTGGACAAGTATTGCTCAAATTGTCATAACATTAATCGTCATTAATTAATCAATAATACAATGGTAGTACAATAAATAGAATTCAATTACCATGGATAAGATTCGAATTCACCAACTCGAACTGACTGGTTAGCTAACTCAGAGTGGAAATAATCACAGTTGGATATCACTAGTTAACTCTAGATAACCAAACCAATCTACAATCAGTTAAATGATGATGATAGGTGAGGGTAGGTGAATAATGGTGCCTACAATACTCCCATGAATCATGCAAACTAGTGCTAATCTAACACACTGTTATCTAACTGAAGGTAACTGAAGCATAACTAAGCATGATTGATTACCTACCACAGGCAGCTGAAGATGGTTGCTAGTGTCACTCAGAGTAGGCTCCTATAATGTAGGGATTGGCCCCTAGGGGTCCTAAATTTATGCAATCAGATGCAATAAGTGGCAAATGACCCTTAGGTGTGTCTCCCGTGCACTATTGGGTGATGATGACCTCCTAATATAGGAAAATTGAATCAAATATACTATGTGGGTAAAAGGGAGGATTAATTAATCCTAACACCCCCCCCTTAATCCTAACTTTTGACAACTTGGGCCTTGACAATTGTGCCAAAATCCACCCATACAATCTAAATGAAAATAAATACTGCTTAATAAACAAGGAAAATATGTAAAACCTCATGGGAACGCCCCCCCTCAAAATAAGCAGGTACACATGAACAATAAGTCAAGCCTTTACACTAAGAAGAGATCTGAGGTAAACAAATCTCTTTTTAGTGAAGGACTTGGTAAAAATATATGCAATCTACTCCTATGTAGGGTAGTAATGCAGTGCGATAGTCTTGTCATGCACTAGTTCCTGAATGTAATGCATGTGTACTTCAATATGCTTTTTCCGTTTCTTCTGAACTGGATCACTAGATATATTTATGGTATTCTAGTTGTCACAATAGATGTCTACTAAAGGTGAAGTGAAAATCCCAAACTCTATCAATATGCCATGCAGCCAAACTTCTTGAGTAGTTGCATTTACAACACCCCTATAGGTTGCTTCTGCTAAAGAGAGTGCAATAGTTATTTCCTTCTTATTGGACCAACAAATTATCCCAGATCCCAACATAAACACAAAACCTGAAGTGGATTAACTACCATTCCCATCTCTATCCCAGTCTGAATCTATGAAGCTAATGACATCTAACTATGCATCAACTGTATAATGGATCTCATAGTCTCTAGTACCCTACAAATGGTGCAATATGCGCTTTGATTCCTTCAAGTGCGGCTCATGTGGCTCCTGCATGTATCTTGCAACATCACTCACAACATAGGTTATATCTGGTCTCGAATGTGTGAGGTATAGAAGACTCCCAATGAGCTTTCTGAAAAGAGTGTTGTCAACCAATGGTATAGAACCACCTTCTTCTATCCTGATGCCCATTAGCAAGGAAAAAGGGGTTACTTTACAGTATTCCATGTGGAATCTTATAATAAAATATGATGAGTATCTAGATTGTGAAATCATGATTCATGAAGTCTTTTGACTTACTTTGAGACCAATGAACTATCTTGAGAGTCCTATATCTATCATAGTGAATTCTTTACTCAAATATGACTTCATGCTTCTCAATCCAGCAGCAGAGCTGCTAGCAATGAGAAAGTCATCCACATATAGGACTATCAACAACAATGAGCCCTCTTTCTTCTACATGTAAACATCGCAGTCATATATGCATCTCTCAAATTTCTATGACATGAGAAAGGCATCCATATTGGAATACCATGTCATTGGGGTTTGTTTGATCCCATAGAGAGATTTCCGCAGTTTGCATACTAAGGATGAATCTTCAATGTACCCCTTAGGTTGTTTCATGTAGATATCCTCTTTTAGGTCACCATGGAGGAAGGCACTCTTCACATCCATGTCATGTACCTTCCACCTCTTTGAACCTGCAACTACTAAGACTAGACTTATGGAGTCTAACCTTTCTACTAGAACGAATGTCTCATTCTATTCCATCCCATGGACTTGTGAGTATCCTTTTCCAGTAACCGAGCCTTATACTTGACTTTGGTTCCATCGGATGTTAGATTGGTCTTGTAGATCCATTTGCACTATACTAAATTCCTCCCAGGAGGCAAGGAGACGGCTCCCAAGTTTTGTTGTCCTGTAGCGAATCAAATTCCTCATCCATAGTTGCTTGCCATCTTGGATCATGACAAGCCTTGTTGGAGCAGGATCCCGCAGCTACAGAAGAAGCTGCTAATTTTGGCGAAAAGAGAGAAGTTTAGCGGAAAAAGGACAGGGCAGAGCTACGACGGTGTAGCACGTTTCCAGCT
>LPNX011121554.1:0-39844 GCA_001517045.1 Pseudotsuga menziesii
CTATTTTCTCCCATTTGCTATAACCATTAATAATAACAATACACATATTTTCATTTGTTATTTTGTAATGTTGAGCATCCTTTAAACAATATTTTCACATGACTTATGGTTCCATGGAGAATTTAACATAATACTCTCTCTCTCTTTCTTCCTCATCCAAAGAATTAGAGTTGTAAATAACTTGATAAATGTCCAACTTGTTTATCTCAAAGATACACAATGAGTGGAATTGAAATATTGATATTTATAACCATACCAACCATTAGAAAAATAGGGAAGAATCCCTACCTTGATTTTTATTCTTCTAGTTGTACATATAAATATTCGGCTATTGGCCCTCTAGAAGATCATCTATGCAAAGTTTACGAAGGAAGATATTGATTTGGTGAGAAAGGAACGCCTTCAGTTCCATTTAGGTTTGCATTATGATACGTCTCCGATTTTGGCAGAGTGGTCCGAATTTGTGGCATTTGAGTCCAACTCATAAATTGGTTTCACGAATATTTTCCCTTCTTTAACCCTTTTCCAAACATATTAGTCACATTAGTGGGTTAATCAAGAGGGGTGTTTTCTAGAGATCCAAGTACGAGATTTTTGTACTCTCATTTTCTTTTATTTTTTCTTGCAGTGTAATGGTTCATATACTATGCATCAAGTTATCGATATTCTGGTGCGCAGAGAAAAACTATGGATTTGATGAATATCGAGACATGAATATTGGCTTTTGTTTGCAATTTTTAGATACTGAATGTGAATATAATTAGCAATTAACTGTGTCAATATTTTTACAAATGTAAGAAACAAAATAATGGCATGTTGATTTCTTAATGTCCCTAATTCCCTCGGTGCTATTTTGGGAAATAAGGTATGGAAATTTTCTTTTAACTCTGTTATTTCAATCGCACGCTGTAGTTGCAAACATTAATGAATCCTTATAATCAAATATATTCCAACAATATTCCATGTATATATAGAAACAAACATGTAGTCTACTCCACTATGTAAGACATGAGGTCTTAAATAAATCGGAACCCCCTATAGGATACACGATTGCTACAAGGCATAAAGCATTTACCCTCACTTGTCACCGATAAACATAGAAGTTCATCATATAAAGAGCATCATTTATTAACTTGTAACATCCAAGAATACCAAGAGAAGAAATGGCATTCCTTAGTTCACACAAAATGGCTATTATAAACTATCTCCTGACGAACCATGCACATGTTCCATGCTCAATTATACAGGGTAGCAATTTCAGTTTGTAAGTTTCTGCAATTTCAGTTTGTAAGTTTCTGCGGTGAGGTGGTTTAATGTAGCGTTTTTCTGGAAAATCCGCAGTAGTCATTTTGTAAGTCGACGTTTTGATTTCTAATCAGGAACCATCATCAAGACAAGAAGTCAAGTAGATTAGCTGCAGTTTCGAAGTAATAAATAAGGGTTTAAGTTTTTTAATTGTAATTGGCAGACTATTTCTAGGTTAGGTAAAAAAAAATTTGATAAAATTTGATAAAAAAATTTTATAATATTTTAAATTTTTTTTATAAAATATTAAAATTTTTAATTAATAAGTGTCATAATTCTATAATTTATAATAATAAATATTATAGTTTTATAATATAATGTTTGAGAATCAAAATTATTATTATTTTAATTATTAATTTATTTAAGATTTTTTAAGATTTAAAATAAATCTTATTATATAAATTCTTTTAAATTATAAGTTAGTGTTAATAAATTTTATTATAATATATTATAAAGGTTTTATTTTTTAAAAGTTTTTTATTATAATACATTATAAAGGTTTTCTTTTCTTTTTAAAAGTATATTAAATTTTTTTTTTCAATGTGGTTCACGTGCCGGCTTGACCGACGGGCTACATCCACGGAATAATTTCTGGCGGACCCACCCGAAGGGGCCTCACACTCGCGGCCTCTGCATGCCTAACCCCAAGAGAGTCGATGAGAATGGATCCTGCGACCTCACATGCTGGGAGACCTAACTACGAGTACTCGACCGATTGAGCTAACTCTTGGGGCTAAAAGTATATTAATTATTTATTATTTAAAAGTTTTTCATTTTAAAAGGAAGAATCTAATTAAGTATTTTTTTTTAAATTAATAAGGTTTTTTAACACTTATTAAAGTATTTAGGTTATTTGAAAATTATTAGAGTTTTTAGGTTTTTTAAGTTTTTTAAGGTACAAATTTTTATTATCAAGGTTTTTTATTAAGTTCGGCTAGACAACCTGGGTTTGTTTTGAAACTTAATTAGGGGAACCCAATTATTACTAACCTCGAAACCACCGTCCCTATTAAGGTTGTTAGGGTGTTTGATAATCTCTAAGGCTTCTCTGAATCTTCTTTTATAATAGTGGTTCTCTTTTGCAATCATCGAGGTTTCGAGATATGATGTTTAGACTTCTCCGAGTGCTCTGCCAGGGCAGAGGTGCAGATGCGTTGGTTGCGGATGTCATCCCCATGTTCCTTTAATCTAACCTTGAGCGACCGACCAGTTTCACCAATGAAGTTAAGGGCACATGAACATGTAACCTTATACACACCTTTATGTTGATGTTCATCAGCCTTGTCTTTAACAGTTCGCATTTTCTGCCTTATGGTTTCTAGAGGTTTAAAGGCTATAAAGATATCCTTCTTTCTTAGGAATTTGGAAACCTTATCTGTGACGCCTTGAATGTAAGGGAGATAGGCCCTCTTTTTGTCATTGCATTGTTGGGGATTTTTTGGTTTCCTTAAGGGTTTCCTAAAAGTTCTCTTAATGTCATTCTCCTTGTAACCGATGCTTTTGAAAACTTTAACAAGGTTACCCTGTTCTTCTTTAATATGTTCAACGTCACAAATCCTAGAGGCTCTTATTGATAGGGTATTGATGATCCCTAGTTTCTGGGTCGGATGATGATGAGAGTCCGCATCAAGGTAACTGTCTATGTGGGTTTTCTTTCTTAAGACATTATGTCCCAAGGAACCATCGAGTCTCTTGTAGATTAAGACGTTAAGGAAGGGGATGCTCTCATTCTCTTCCACTTCCATGGTGAATTTAATGTCAACGGATTGGCTATTGAGATGCTCAAAGAATTTATTAAGTTCTTGTTCTCCATGAGGCCAAAGGACATTAGTGTCATCCACATATCTTTTCCACAATTTTGGTTTCAAGGGATAGGCTTCAAGTGCCTTCTTTCAAATTTCTCCATGAAAAGATTGGCAACAATAGGTGAGAGGGGAGACCCTATTGCTACTCCACTGGTTTGTTCGTAGAATCCCCCTTGGAAACTGAAGAACGTGGAGTGCATACAAATTTCTGCAAATTTAGTCGTCTCTAGGTCAGTGACTTCATGAATGACTTCAATGGCTTCATTTAAGGGAATCTTGGTAAATAGGCTCACTACATCAAAGCTCACCATGATGTCATTGGGGTTAATCTTTTCTTCAGAAATTAGTTGAACAAAGCCGCTCGAGTCTTTAATGTAGGATTCTGTGTGTCCAACAAGAGGACCTAACCGTTTAGCTAAAAAATTCGCAAGCTCATAGGTGGGGGAACCAATAGTATTAACAATTGGTCTTAAGGGAATCCCTTCTATATGAATTTTGGGTAAACCATAAATTCTCGGGGTGATTTCTTATTATCAAAAACCCTATATTAAACCCCTTCTTTATTGATCGGGTTCGGCGCTCGTGCTGCAACATAGTTCATGAGTGTCAGACAATTATATTTATGGTGTCCTTTTGTTCTACATATTCTACACAATAGCTCTTCTTGAACCTCTTTCCCTTTCTTGATGTCCTGGAGATGCACCATAAGGTTTTCCATCTACGAATGAATCTCCATCATTCCTGCACTGGTTTCTCCAATCAGCGAGGATTCTAGCTTCATTCCTACTTCCAAAGCTTCTGTCTGCGACACAATATTCTATTGCATCAATGGAACCCAGATGTGCGATAGCAACGTGACAATGAACCATTCCTTATGTTGTACATCCAACATCTGGAAGCTTACTTTAGCCATTAATGTCTTGAATCTCTGGTTAAAGTCCCAAACAGACTCTGTAGGTAGCTTCTTTATTTATTTAATCTCTGTAATGCATTGCGACTCAGATTTTGGCTTTCTAAACTCATCTATCATTCTGACTCTAATTTGGTTGAGCATTTTCTGCGCAACTCGTACCGGCACTATAGAAAACTTCATGTACCAGTATAGCGCACGACCTCGTAGAGTTGTGACCATCTATGCTTTCTTTGTGATTTCATCTTGGATCTGTCACACAGACCATACGACTTCACAAAGAAACTAATGTTGCTTTGGGTCTTCCAACCCATTTCCATCAAATATTATCAACTTAATGTCTGTTCCAGCCATTATGTTAGCTACTGATACACTTGGGAATTTTTTTTGAGTAGTTAGACCCCCTTGTCCACTATTCGTATCGTTAGTACTATTTATATTTGCAAACTCACTTGGAGATGGGTTTCTATATCTTACCTCTAGTGATGTGTGTGGGGTTGTATGGGTATCGTACTCGTGCTCTGGTCTTGTATTTTCTGATGATTCTTCTTATTCTTCCTCTCCTTCGAATATCGATTTATAGTCTTCTTCTTCATCGCAATATCCTTAGTCCACGTGCAACGCAAGCTTGTAGTTTTTGCCTCTAGTCGTACTACAACTTCCTCTTCCTGTGATGGTCTTTCTTCTCTTTCCTGACCTAAACCCTGTTCCACTTCTTAAATAACCAGCCTCTAGTTCAATTTTGCTATTTCCAAGGAACATCTAAACTTAGTTTGCGCCATTTTTCACACGGTTTTGCTGCAACATATCCATGCTTCTGTGCACAGTTCTCATTTGTCACATTCATAAGATTCTTTTTTAACATATGAGCATCTTTATCCAAGTTTTCAAGGATTACAAATATCTTCTGTGGGGTGCTTGAATTTTTTTTCTCTCCGCCTCACTATATGAGGTTATTCTGTTGACAACAAGCTCAATAAGATATCCTTGCAAAATGCTCTCCACCAAAAAATCAACAGCCCTTGATACAGGATTTCTCACACTTTTCAGTCGTTGAATCAACTGAGGATTCCACTCCGTCAGTTCTCCTCCTTGAAAATTTCTTTGTTGGGTTGCCAACTTCGACAACCACTCATGCAACACAATAGGAAATTCAAAAAAGAAAATATCGTGAATGTCCGTATACAGATATCGGTTGAACCACTCTATTGGGTTCAACCGATATCCTTTACTCTCTTCTTGTGCAAACTCTAATGACTTAAAAATCCACCCAGTTTTGGATTTCAACCTTTTCTCAATGCCACAACATATTCCTCACCAAAATGATTCATGGTCCCCACAATGGAACCATTTGTTGGCGTTTGGCCTCTCTTCGACCCAGGTTTAGTCCCTCCTTAGCGCGCAACAAATCCCAATATATCGGCCCAACAGAGCAAGGCTCAGTTGATGGCACCTACGACAAATGCAGTCTCACCCGAGATATCTTTCAATGGGTAACTGCCAGAATCAGGTTTCCACAGTTAGGTGGGGGATTTCACTTCCCATCATGGTGTTCATCCAAGGGGTTCGACAGAAGCTGATGGGTGGGTCTTTATACTTATTTCACATAGTTAAGCTGCACTACAACTCGTCCTTCGACAAGTATTATAATAAACAAACCCGATGCAACATAGGAACATTCAATAATAACAGTGTGGAAAATACATATAAAGTCATTTATAAGCAAATACATAGAAACATATTCACAGGAACATATATATGAAAATCAATCGCATTAATTATTCACACATTTGACACTGTATCTAACATGGAAACCCATTCAGGAAAAGCCACAAAGGCGCTCTTCATCTGGCATGAGAAATATATGGCACCTTTAGTTTGCGTACTAAGCTACAGACTCTATTCTAGATCTCTCTTTCTTATCGATACGAGATTCTTCCTCCTCTCATGATCTCTAGTCTTCTGCCACTAATCTTTCTCTACCTGAATCTACTGATGATCCGCACACATCCTGGATCGACTCAATCTCCTCTACGAATCTTTTGTCAATCTGCACATAGCTTGGATCGACTCAATCTCTTCTACACTCCTGCGTACTCACCTGCAGGTTCTTCGACTCCTGTTTGTGACTCAACCCACTAATAGACAATTGATCCAGGAGGATCCAGGAAGGCCAAATTTTCAAAGTCCTCCAATCTTATCAAAACTAGGGCCATATCCAAGGGCTCGTCGAGACGATTCCGACGGCATTCGTTTCACCTCAAACGGACTCCGTATGAGAAAGTTATTGCGTTCTGTTCTATGAGGTCAATAGACAAAGTTGGCAAAAAGAGGTGCCATGTGGCACCACTGACAGGGTGACACGTGGCATTCGTACTATACAAACATGATGACATGGCACCACTGACAAGGTGACACGTGGCATCCGTACATTATGAACGGATGACATTGCAGTTGTACGGACATAGGTGGCAGTACGGTCCAATTAGGATGCGACACGTGTCATGTACGGACGATGAGGTGGCAATCCAGTCAGCAGTACAGACCAATCTGAATGCGACACATGTCAGTATGGAGGTGACTATGCAACTTATTTGGCAGTACAACAGATGAGTTGGCAGCTGACTGGGCGTTGAGGTGGACCAATCCAAATGCGACACGTGTCATGTACGGGCATTGAGGTGGACCAATCCGGAACTGCCACGTGGCAGCACCGGATTGGCCAATATTGATTGAAGTTCACCAAAATGTTGCTGCTCCGCTGATTTCGAACTCCTGACCTCCCATACCTTGTCTCTGCGCCTTTACCAACTGCGCTGGTAGTGTTCTTTGAATAATGTATGGAAATAATATTATTTAAAGTGGCATTTCGAGCCCCAAAGGAGTCGGGGCTTAGCCCCGACCTTGGTTCTTCCTCCAGTGTGACTGGGAGCTCCGACCAGCACGGGAGCCCGCGTTCTATTTCAACACATGTCGAATTATAAACTATATAAAATGGGTTATAAGTGGGTCTAAAAACAAGTTACGTTATAACAAATTTGTTTAAAAAAAAAACCATATTGTGGGTGCAATGAACCATGTGGTTTTGGGGGAAAAGAATTTTATTGTAATATTCTAAAAATATAAAATGTGGTTGGCATAGTTGTAACTATGTCAACTACATAATTTAAGAAGAGCCTAACCAAGTGTGGGGAGTTGGAACCATATGCCTTCTTGGGCAAAATTTGTTGTAACTAAAGAATCATGAGGAGAATGTGGAGTGGGGCAAGCCAAGCCTATATAAACCCACTTAATTTCCATTTACAGGGCATGCTTTGGAGTGGAGACTTTGTAGCTAAAGGAGAGAAGAGAGATTGCGTAGCTCTGTAGGAGGAAGGTACGAGTGTTTATACTCCTTTTACACCGTCTTCAGGCTTCGGAGTTGCTGGAAGCAGTCTTGTTGTGTTTTGGGCAGCGGTTCTCTTCCTGACCATTGTCGCCAAGGTATCATTGTATCATTGCCATGTATTTTTCCGTCATGCTGAGATTATAGATCGGCCCTCCTATTGAGAAGCAGGCCCGGAGACGTAGTCCATCCTGGACGAACTACGTTATCAACTTGTTGTCTTTATGTGCGTATTGTCTATTCTGTTTGGTTCTCTTATTATGGATTTGTGAGCTTCATTCATGCTCTTTATGCAATTCATGTTAACGTCATAGAGTAGAAAAGATCTTGTTTTCGGATCATGTGGTATCAGAGCAGGTTTATTTGACGTTGGATTGTGAGTGTGGATGCTCACGAGGGCTAAACTGCAAGCTGGTGAGGGTACATTAGAGCCTTACAATTCCGAGATCGGACGTGCACACCGAAGGAGGAAGATGGATGCTAATGATGCTCGCATCGAGATGGAGGAAAACTTTCACAAGGTCTTCTACATGATGGACGACAAGGTAGACAAGTTATTTGCAGACTATGAAGAACGCATGGCAAAAGAAAGAAAAGGCAGCGAAGTAAAGAAGGAAGACAAAGAAGTGAAGGACAAAGGCAACACTTCAGTTAACCAAGGAGGAGGTGGCGAAGAGCCTCCTGGGTCTCCCTCTTCACCTTCAGCTTCAAGCACAAGTTCAAGTGCTTCTTCCTCGTCTCATTCTCAGCATTCCAAGGTTCCTCACAAAGAGCCTCAAAAGAAGCCCTTATTGAAGCTCGATGTGAAGTTTGATTTGCCCATGTTCAATGGGGAAGCGAATGCAGAGAAGTTGAACAATTGGATAAGGCAAATTGAGGTCTATTGCCGAGTCCAGTAGATCAAAGAAGAAGATGTGAAGATTCAGTTGGCTTCACTTCAGCTGACAGGCACCGCACTTGTATGATGGGAAAGCAAGCTTCAGCAAGGTAGCAAACAAATGGGTAATCTTCTCTCATCATGGTCTACTTTCATTTGTGCTTTACGTAAGCAATTTTATCCGTTGGGTTATGTTCAAAAGGCTATGATGGATTGGAAAAGTTTTAGACAAGGCAAGGGTCAGAGTGTTCAAAATTTTACTGAAGAATTTAGAAAGAAAGCTCTAGAGTTGAATATTTCTTTAGATTCTCCTGACACTCTTTTGAAGTACATTGGTGCTCTTCATCATTATCTACGCCATGCTTTGTTGTTGTTGAATCCTACTAGTGTGGATGAAGCAAGTGTTCAGGATACTCATCTTGAGAGCAGGGGGAAGCATTTGCAAGAAGACCATCCGAAGAAGCCTTTCAAGCCCAACAACAACCACAAGTCCAAAAAGAAAGACAAGAGCAAGAAGACAGCTACTGCCAAGAAGGAAGGAGGAAAGCTCCATTGCAAACATTGCGACACTGATGGGCATGATGAAGAAAGTTGTTGGAAGTTCCACCTTGAACAGAGGCCAAAGCATTATGGAGGCAAAAAGAAGAAAAAGACCGTTGCAACAATGCAACGAGATTTGGGTTCCGACTCAGGTGACGAAACCATGATTACAGCCGTGGGAATGCAAGGTAACAAAACTCCTCATACTGGTTCAATTTCTACTCATGTTTCTAAAGAAAATGATAAAATAAGAAGTGAGTTGTTTCACATCAGAGTTGTGTCTAAGCATACAAATATTGAAACATTATTTGATCCGGGTTCTCAAGTAAATTTGATCTCAGAATCAATTGTTAAGAAGTTGGGCATACAGAATAAACATCACCCCAAGCCTTATCCTCTTGGATGGGTATGTGATAATGCTAAGCTACAGGTGACTAAGAAATGCAAGTTAAGGTTTGCTATTGCTTCAAAGTTGATCAATGAGGTGGACTTAGATGTTGTTCCTCTTGACATCTGCGGTATCGTATTGGGAAGCCCATACTTGTATGATCGAAAAGCAGTATTCTTCCATCACAAGAACAAGTACCATCTCACCAAAAATTGGGTGGAGTACATCGTGAGAGCTCACAGTATGAAGGCTAACACCACTCTTGTTAGTGCAGGACAGATGAAGAGACTCATCAACACTAATAAGAGATACATGCTCATGGTTGTGAGAGCAAAAGATGCTGAAGCATCCGATGCTTTCAAAGGTTGTGATCCTTCTCATAAAAAGGCTATGATTGATATTGTGGCTAACTATGATGAAATATTTCAGGAACCTACAGGTTTGCCTCCCAAAAGGGAGATTCAACATGAGATTCATCTCCAGCAGGATGCCCTTCTTCCTAATGTGGGCATGTACAGGTTGTCCGCAATTGAAATGGTAGAGATTAAGAAGCAGGTTCAAGACTTGTTGGACCAAGGAGTGATCAGACCCAGCTCCTCTCCATGTGGTTCGCCGATTGTGTTGGTGATGAAGAAAGATGGCACATGGAGGATGTGCGTTGACTATCGGGCTCTCAACAAGATCACGATCAAGAATCGATACCCACTTCTTCGCATAGATGACTTGCTCGACCAGTTGAAAGATGTTGTGTTCTTTACCAAGTTGGATTTGCGCAGTGGCTACCACCAGATCAGAATTGCAGAAAGTGATGTGTGGAAGACAGCCTTCAAGACCAAGCAAGGTCTATTTGAGTGGTTGGTGATGCCCTTTGGGCTTTGCAATGCACCTACAACCTTCATGCGGGTAATGAATGATGTTTTCCGGCCATTCTTAGATGATTTTGTCATTGTATACTTAGATGATAACTTGGTCTTTAGCAAAACTTGGGAAGCACATGTGGGGCATGTAAAGCAAGTATTAGATACTTTGAAAAAGGAGATATTGTATGTAAAATTGTCATAGTGTGAATTTGGAAAAACTTCATTAGTTTACTTGGGTCATATTGTAGGAGGTGGAAATTTAAAAATTGATCCTTCAAAAGTTGATGTAATTGTCAATTGGCCTAAGCCTACTAACACTACTGAAGTGAGAAGCTTTTTAGGAGCTGTTCAATATTGGAGAAGGTTCATTCAAAACTTCTCATACATAGCATCTCCTTTGCATGCCTTAACAAGTGTAAAGAAAGCCTTCCAGTGGGGAGGTAAGCAACAGAAAGCCTTCGACACATTGAAGGGAAAGATCAGCACTGCCCCAGTCCTAGCCTTGCCTAATTTGCAACAACCATTTGAGATAGAGACAGATGCCAGTGGATATGCCATGGGGGCAGTATTGATGCAGCACCGCAAGCCTATTTGCTACCATTCAGAGACTTTTACTCAAGCAGTGATCAACTACCCCACCTATGACAAAGAGTTCTATGCTTTGTTTCAGAGTGTCAAGAAGTGGAAACACTACTTGATGGGTAAGGAGACAATCATCCATACCGATCATCAGCCCTTGCAGTATCTCCAGTCCCAGACTAAGCTCCAGCAAGCTCGTCATTTCAGGTGGATGGGATTCCTTCAACAATTCCATCTAGTGATCAAGTACAAGAAGGGTACTAGTAACAAAGTGGCAGATATGCTCTCTAGACCTCCTATTGTTGCATCTATTGTTTTGAAAAATTCTTCTTTGTCCCATGAAAGTTATATTGACCAGTATGCTACTGATGATGATTTCAAGGAGATTTATGAGAAGCTAACCAATGGCACATAGGTGGAAGACTACTATTTGCAGGGAAAGTTTCTCTATCATTTGGGCAAGTTATGTGTTCCTATCAGTGAAAGAGTCCATGTAATACGAGAAGCTCATACTTCTCTTGTATCAGGGAATTTTGGGGTAGGTAAGACTTTGGCTCATTTGCAAAGACTTGTGTATTGGCCTCGAATGAAACACATTGTAACAAAATATGTAAAGGGGTGTGTGATGTGCTCTACTTGTAAGCCCACTAATAGAAAATTGGGGCTGTACTCACCACTTCCTGTTCCTTCCCATCCTTGGGAAAGCAATTCCATGGATTTTATGGGGGGTTTGCCTATGTCTAGGAGGGGTCATGACTACTTGTATGTGGTCATGGATAGGTTTAGCAAGATGTGTATTCTTATGCCATGTAAAAAGCAGGTCACTGCAGAGCAGGTTGCTTCTCTTTTCTTTTAGCATGTATGGGTTCACTTTGGACTCCCTACGTCCATTATCTCGGATCGGGACTCCCGATTCCTTGGAGAGTTTTGGACAAAATTATGGTGTATGATGGACACCAAGCTGAAGAGAAGCACCGCTTTCCATCCACAGACCGAAGGACAGACAGAGGTAGTCAACAGGACAGTTGTTCATTTGCTTCAAGGTTATTGCAACAAGCATCCTAAGTTATGGGATGAGCATATCCAGTATGTGCAGCATGCCTACAATAGGGCTATGCATTCTTCCACTCAGAGCTCGCCATTTGAGACATGCTTTGGGTACTTGCCAAAGAATCCATTGGACTTGACTTATGGGAGAGAGGTTGATTCAAGCGCTTCCAAGGATGAAGACAAAGCCCGCAGGTTCATTCAGAGAGTTCAACAGGTACATCAAGCAGTGCAAGAGCAGTTGGAGAAGAGTCAATCCCAGTACAAGGCTCGCCATGACAAGCATAGAGTTGATCATCAGTTTCAAGTAGGAGATCAAGTGTGGCTTCACATTAGCAAGGGGAGGATGAAAGGAGAAGGAAAGAAGCTCAAGCCCATTAGATATGGTCCCTTCACCATCTTGGAGAAGATTGGGACGAATACCTTTCGCTTAGAGCTATCGCCATACATGCAGATCTACTTAGTGGTGAATGTGGAGAACTTGAAACTCTATGAGCCTCCCATGATAATGGATGAAAGGGATAATGTCTCATTGCCATCAGTTGATGAATTTTCTCCTGAGTACATGGATGAGCTACAGGAAGATATCATCCTGGACAGAAGGACAAGGACTTCTCGCAGAGGTGATGTTGATTATCTTCGAGTGGGCATCAGAGGCACTCATCCAAGCAAAGCCAAGTGGATCAAGAAGGAGAAAAAGAGGGATCAATTCCCTCACCTATCTGTTGATTAGTAAAGGCTTTTGGAGGCCAAAAGCTTCTCAGTGAGGAGGAATGATCCAGGAAGGCCAAATTTTCAAAGTCCTCCAATCTCAGCAAAACTAGCGCCATATCTAAGGGCTCATTGAGATGATTCCAACGACGTTCGTTTCACCTCAAACGGACTCCGTATGAGAAAGTTATCGCGTTCTGTTCTATGAGGTCAACAGGCAAAATTGGCAAAAAGAGGTGCCATGTGGCACCACTGACAAGGTGACACGTGGAATTTGTACTGTACAAACATGATGATGTGGTACCACTGACAGGGTGACATGTGGCATCCGTATAGTACGAACGGATGACGTGGCAGTTGTATGGACATAAGTGGCAGTACGGTCCAATCCGGATGCGACACGTGTCATGTACGGACGATGAGGTGGCAATCCAGTCAGCAGTACGGACCAATCCGAATGCGACACATGTCAGTACGGAGGTGACTATGCAACTTAGTTGGTAGTACGGCAGATGAGTTGGCAGCTGACTGGGCGTTGAGGTGGACCAATCCGAATGCGACACATGTCATGTACGGGCATTGAGGTGGACCAATCCGGAACTGCCATGTGGCAGCACCGGATTGGCCAATATTGATTGAAGTTCACCAAAATGTTGCTGCTCTGCCGGTTTTGAACTCCTGACCTCCCATACCTTGTCTCTGCGCCTTTACCAACTGCGCTGGTAGTGTTCTTTGGATAATGTATGGAAATAATATTATTTAAAGTGGCATTTCAAGCCCAGGGCTTAGCCCCGACCTTGGTTCTTCCTCCAGCGTGACCGGGAGCTCCGACCAGCATGGGAGCCCGCGCTCTATTTTAGCACATGTCGAATTATAAACTATATAAAATGGGTTATAAGTGGGTCTAAAAACAAGTTACGTTATAACAAATTTGTTTAAAAAAAACCATATTGTGGGTTCAATGAACCATGTGGTTTTGGGGGAAAAGAATTTTATTGTAATATTCTAAAAATATAAAATGTGGTTGGCATAGTTGTAACTATGTCAACTACATAATTTAAGAAGAGCCTAACCAAGTGTGGGGAGTTGGAACCATATGCCTTCTTGGGAAAAATTTGTTGTAACTAAAGAATCATGAGGAGAATGTGGAGTGGGGCAAGCCAAGCCTATATAAACCCACTTAATTTCCATTTACAGGGCATGCTTTGGAGTGGAGACTTTGTAGCTAAAGGAGATAAGGGAGATTCCGTAGCTCTGCAAGAGGAAGGTACGAGTGTTTATACTCCTTTTACACCGTCTTCAGGCTTCGGAGTTGCTGGAAGCAGTCTTGTTGTGTTTTGGGCAGCGGTTCTCTTCCTGACCATTGTCGCCAAGGTATCATTGTGTCATTGCCATGTATTTTGCCTTCATGCTGAAATTATAGATCGGCCCTCCTATTAAGAAGCAGGCCCGGAGACGTAGTCCATCCTGGACGAACTCCGTTATCAACTTGTTGTCTTTATGTGCGTATTGTCTATGCTGTTTGGTTCTCTTCTTATGGATTTGTGAGCTTCATTCATGCTCTTTATGCAATTCATGTTAACGTCATAGAGTAGCAAATATCTTGTTTTCGGATCAACAATACACTCAGAATGTCACTAAATGACAAGATGCTACTAAGGCTAACATGACCAGAACCCGCGAAGGCTAACCCGCATATAGCTTGGGTTCTTCCTTTTATAGACTCTTACATGTCGCTCTTAACCGACTTCATACAATTAGCCAACAGGTTGTCTTTCCTATTCTATCGAAACATGTCAATAGACACTAACAACCCGATTTACAAATATGCTTTCATATGTGCAGCTCCCGCAGAATCTATCTGACCGCGTACCCACAATATTTCTAAATTGTCACTTTCTAGTCGTTGCGCCACTGCATGTCTTTTGACATGGTTAAGTTTTTTCGCATTCTTCCTTGCTGTATCCTTTATTTTTGTCATTGTTCCTCTTTCATCGCAGACTCTTTTCTGTCACGAACTCTCTTATTCTCTTGTCGCTACTTCCTCTTCAACTGCTTCTTTTCCTTAGCTCTTTCTTCTTTGCCTGCTTTTGTTCCTCCTCTCTCACAACTCCTTTTCCTTCTTTTCCTTCTTCTGTTATTCCTTCTCTACTCCTGTCGCGGCTCCTTTTACTCCCTGTGACCTGACTCTTTTCCATCCTTGGGCAGAATTTAAATGAATTCTTCCTATATTTCCCTAGGCCCAACAAATATGCAATTAGGATCATTACTCAAGTGGGAAAGTGGCAGTGTTTGTAATCAATGCAATGTATCAGACTCTAGGCTCAATTAGATGCAGTTCATTTCAAAGAATAGCTCATCACTCCAAAGAACAACTCCATGTAGAGAAGGACAATAGACATTGATTTTCTCCAACTGAGCACTAGACATCAATGTAGTCTCGTCCTCAACAGTCTTCAATGTAGCAAGTATTCACACACTTCATGCAACAAGCAATACACAACAATAATATTAGTGAATTATGGAAATCAGGGTTTATGCAGGTCTCCACACACACACACACACACACACACACATATATATATATATACGTAGGTGTTCACACAAATATTCACGTTAGTGTATTTCACACAAATATCCAACGATATGCAACATTTCAAATAACATGATCACTTCAATGTATTCAACTCGGTGTGTAGAGTCAGGTTGAGGAAAATTGGTGCAATATGCAACAGAGGAAAATAATTATTGTAACAAAGGAGGTTGATTTTCTCCCACTACCATTTTCCCATCATTACTAAGAAATGAACTAATCTACAAAGGAAGCATATATCTTGTCGGCATCAACTAGTAGTTACCATGCAGTTTGATATTATTTTCCAATAGAGGAATCACTAACAAAAATTACAAGTGATATTCCGAGTCCCAAAATAATGATTATGCAGAATATGTCTTCACTGGTGGCACTCACCCAGTAGCAGCTCTAATGCTTCAACGCTGCAACAACTCCAATGCTCTAGTGCTTCAAGGCAGTCAATTCAGAATGTCTTCAAAAGAAACACACCATGTGCAATAGTATCTCCATGCATAATAGAGAGGCCCGTAGTTATCTCCACATAACACTAGTCTTCAATATCTTCTACACCACAAGCAACTTGTGTGGTTGTAGTTACCACCGTCCAAGGGTCATGGACACAACTCCAGTTAGCTCTTAGGAGAGAATGGCAAGAGGGGGAGATATGTGACGGTCAAATTCAGTTGATGCATAGTAAGATTTTTTATTTTCTTTACTTTGGGAGACCCCCACCTTTTTCTTCAATGAGTTCACTTTGACTAAAATACCTGTGACAAAATTTTATTGTGACATGGTTTTACTGCAACAGACTTTTACAGCGATAGATTAGTCCTCACACTTGACTGCGACAGACTTCACTGCATTAGGACTCAACTTTCACTTTTCTTCGAAACACCTTTTATGGCATTTTATCCCGACACACTTTTACCTTGATAGACACCCACTTTACATTGACGAGATTTTACCGCGACACACTTTTGGTTGCAACCAACTCCCACTTCAGCATGACCACATTTAACTAAACTTTATAAATGGAGATTCTTTGTCTAGTAATTTATAATATGAAAAACACTTTTTCACCACTCTGTAACTTGGGATAAACCTCGACACAACTTTATTGCGACAAGCTCACAGTATCATATAACTAAAATATTAAATAAGACTTGTGTCTAGCACTCTGAGATTAAAACTTAAACTTTTACATGGTGAAATATTTGTGGATTCTTTATGTCTTTTACAAACGGTAAATGTAAACAACATTCACACAAGTAATTCTGGATAATATGTGCAACATAATAAGACATGCATTCAACCATAAACTATGGGTTTATATATTATCATGACATAACAAAGGAAAAAGAACTACGGTTGCATTTACATACTTGTAAATTTAACTGGATGTTTTACTTTTTACAGATCTTGGGCTTTCAACACATTCCAAAACATGAGCTTGAGCTCTCGAACTCTTGTCATAGTTTTTCTTCTTCTCCTTTCCCTCCTGCTCTGTTATTCTCCCGTATACTCTTCTCCTCTCCTTCTCTTCTCTCTATCTCTCTCTATCTCTCTCACTCGCTATTTTTCATTCTTCTTCTATAACATATTCAAAGACTAAATTTTTGCTTCTCTTGGAAGCTACCGACTAACATTAAAGACTGTAACTAAATATGGCAAGACGTGGACTCCACAACTTGACAAACTCACTGACAAAAAATGTACTTCTACGGACTCTGACTGAGTCGACTAAGATGTGATGCATATCTTCTTGAAATTAATATTTCCAACATTAGGGAGAGGAATACCACACACTAAGTACCAGAAAAAATTCCATATACCGCCTCTTGCAACCTAAACATAAATTAGGGTGACATAGGCTATGAAATTGATCCCAATCTAGCTCCCATGCAAATTACTCCACCGGGACAAGAAAAACGCAAATTGGAGGTCTCACAGGATGGTGGTTTATAATAGTGCATGACCCACACGCTCCTAATTTTACTTTAAATTCATTGCTTCGTTGCGTTATTTTATCTTAGAGAATTCGGGTGTAAGTCTTTAATAGCTAGGTAACAACTGAACTGACCTCGCTCCAATAATGGGTTGCTTTAGGCCTTACATAATTTGGAGAACTATTTATCCACAACGAATCAATCACCTTATCAATCAATGCTTAATCACCTCTTCAATAAATGCTTAGACTTATTTCATCCATTAAATGATGCATTTCTAAAACCACAACTCATATGAACTGAAATGAAGAAGTGAATCTCGAGATCCTCCCTCAGTTTCCAAGCCAAATCACAAAAAATAACGACAACTAATGAACCATACAACGTTGATCAATTGAAGGGAATTCTTTGAAAAATACCTGCATGAGATTGCACCATGTCACAGAGAGATGAGAAAATAACTTAGGGTTTCCTTCAAAAATTAATAGAATGGCCACATATAAGAGAATGAAAAATGAGCAGAGAACAGAGAATAGGGTTTTCTTATGTGCAACAGTGTCAAGGCTAGGATGTAACACATAGTTGGCAAAGGAGGTAGTATGTAGGTCACCCAGCCAAGGAGATACGCTACACAGAGAGAATAGAAATGCAAAGGAATATAGAAGATTGACAGGTTGACAAGCATGCCACATTGTTCAAAGTGGATATGATAGAACTATTAACTCTGATACCACTATTAGAAGCACCAATATGGTAAATGAATAGTCACAACACAAATACATAAAGGTTAGGATTCAAAACACGAGAATTCTTCAATGTTTGTACATGTTTATACAATGAGATGACCCTTTTGTTCCAAATTCCCAAAGCTTAGATTCTTCTATGACCATTCAAATTCTCTAATCCTAATCCTGATGGATTAAATTTCAACAAAAGGCATATTTAAATATTTCACTACACATAAGTATGGTTCTTGTTTTCCTTCTTTTAGTTGACAAGATTAGAGTGGTGGGGATAATGGAGGACTTGAGGTTTCCAAAGGACTTGCTGATTCTCATAGCGATGAACGAATCATAGTGATTTGTGTAGTTTTATACGTTCTACTATTATTACTAGAGGACAAAGTGACTTAGGGAACCATTTCCAATGAAGTTAGGCATCAATGACCAATTGTGAAGAAAATTATTAGTGAGCTTGGGGCTGTGTTCTATATCCCATTCTAGGAGAAACATAATTTTCTCTTATTGCAAACCTACTATTGCTACTTCCCCCAAGGAAAATGTTGGAGGCACTAGTGGTGCTAATGATGTCATAAATGATCAAAACCCCCACCAAGGAAAGATTGAAACAGAGCATATTATCCCCAAGAGGAAAAGGTCACCTAAATGGACCCTACAACTCAAGATGATACAATATCGTCTTGGGACACTCTGCAACTGGGAAACAATACTTTGATTGAAGGGACAAGTACCTTGTCAGAGATTCAATTTTTTGAACATAAAACATACTTTACATCACATTGACTTTAATCCCAAGGCTAGGAAATTACAGGTTGGGAAAGGATGAAAGGGAAGAAGCTCTTGAAGAACAATTTCACTTCCTTTGACATTAAGGAATTGGGAACTAAAGGAGCCCTTAGGTTACATAACACTACTAGTGGAATGTTCAAGAATTTTATTTAAGAGAATATGTATGAGAACAAAAAGTTGAAGAGAACAATCATTGAATAAAAATCCACATTGATACAAGCCATTGTTTACTCAACAGTTCCTCATGAGGATCCTTGAAGAGTAGGTAGAGAATAATACAGAGGTGATTTCCAAAACAAAGAAGGATTAAGGACTATGGTAGGGAGCAAGGGAGATAGTAGCTACTAACATTAAGGAAAAAATTAAATTTTTTATGGACCTTTCGGAGTTTATATGTAAATTCTTTGTTATTGACACTAAGGTTATTTGTTTCATTGATATTTTTATCAAAGACTGCAAATTGACCAATAATTATTTAAGATTTGTGTTGGGACCTTCATCAAGGCTATAATAGACACGAGTGAGCACAAAAGAAAAACAAGAGTGTCTCCCCTCAAATGTGAGGCTCGTACAAATTATATTTTACTAGGATGCTCAATTAGATGTCTTACAACATTTTATTTTTTTTTCAGAAAGAAAAAAGCATGTCCTTGTTATTCTCAAAAAGAATCAAAGGTCATCAGTACAATCTCCCCATAAGTGGGTTACAGAATTTGGAGAAGCATATCCAAGCGACACCTCAAGAGCACTGCCAGGGGGAAAGGCACAACAACAGAAAAAGAGATCCCATCAGAAAACTGTCTCATCATAAAGAGAGGACTGTCTCGTCATTCACATCTACCGAGTGCCAAAAGGCTCTGATCAGCATTCTAAAAGTGGTCACTCCTTTAAATCATGACATATATAAAAGAGGAAAGTAATAATCCCCTAACCAAGCTCAAAAGAGCTGAAAAGTGTCATGAGAGACCAAATGGTTCTCGAAATATTCCATAAAACTGCCTTTACCTTGAGGATATGAGAGTGTAGTTTTAGAGAGACGGTCAGCAGTCCGATTGTGCTCTCGGTAAATGTGAGTGAAAGACAAATCCTGGAAGCTAAGGATTAGCTTTTTGGTCTCCCTGCACCAATGAAAGAGATTAGGAGGGGAGAGAGCAGTCGGTCCCATCGCCCAGTTGATGATTACTTGAGAATCACCATATACATGGGAAAGGGGGATCCCCATCATTTGGGAAGAGAGAAGAAGAGCCCATAAACTGAGCAATTCAGCTTTAGTGTTAGTGCCATATCCTACCCCCAACGAGAACTCAAAAAAGTGGGACTCGTTGAAATATATGCAATAGCCAGCTCCAACAATCTTACAGTTTGAGGCACCATCAATAAAGCCACAGGGAAAAAACTTGCAAGGGGGCTTCCCCAGTATTCTGCTTCTTTTATATTTTAGACCAGAGGTAGTCAAAGAAGGAAGAGCTTGAAAAGATGATATAATTTGCTTAACCATACTGAAAATGTTTCTTCGTTTCCCTTCAAAAATAGCCTGATTGCTCACTTTCCAAATAGTCCACATCATATGGAAAGGAAGCATACAGAGATGCGAGTTCCCTGGAAAATTTCCAATCCAAGCTCTAATCATGCTCCCGAGAGAATCACTAGGAGAAAAGGCTGGAAGATTTAATTGTTCACAAACATGTTCAGCAACCATTTTCCAGACAGAGAAAGAGGGGAATAAGTGCTCGGCGGTCTCCCCATCCGAACAGCAGACAACGCAAATACCAGGGCCTATTTTACCCCTTTTTTGTAAATTCTCCCATGTGAGGATTCTATTCCTGAGGACTAACCAAATAAAACAGGAAATTTTTTTAGGAAGTACCTTGGTCCACAGAAAAGAGTCAACATGGTTTGCAACCGGGGGCGAGCAAGAGCCTACAATGCAATCATAAGCATCTCTGGTTGAGATGGTTCCCAATTTTTTGTTGTAATCCCAAACAAGTTCATCAGGACGATCTGCAAGGCAAATACCAGCACTAGATAAACCCTCTATATATGCATTCCATGTTTTTTTGTAGGAGTCACCGAGATCTAGATCATCGGCGGTAAACCAATACCCCTGAGCATTAAAATGAGAGTTTCAAGCCTGAGAGAGGGTACAAATATTCAAGTCCTCTAAATACAACCTCAGGTCCTCAGGAAGGTTAAAGGAAGAGTGAGAACCCACAATCGGATCAATTCCCAATAGTATGTTTTCGCCATCCCCCACCTGCCAGGCCAAGTAGTTGCCCATCCAAGGGAGAGTCTGCAAGAACCCTCTCCACATGATAGAAGCACAGTGCGAGCTGAAGCGTTTACACCTGAGCCAGTCAATCACCAAGGAACTTTTCATGTATTTGAGATGAAGGACTTGATACCATAGTCCTTTAGAATGGAGGATCCTCCATAAATATTTAAGACGCAAAGCAATGCTGAAGAAATGGAGGCTTTTGATTCCCCAGCCCCCATAGTCCTTGGGCCAAGAAAGATCTCTCCAGCTAACCAGATGATATCTGCTTACATTATCAGTGGAGCCCCATAATAAACTGAACATAATTCTTCTGAGTTTTTGTAAAATTGTAGCCGGAATTGGAGCAAGTCCCATCCAATAAACAGGAATACTAGATAGAACTGATTGAACGAGAATCAATCTACCACCGAGAGACAGGTACTTATAGGTCCAATTACTTACCCTTTTTTCGAACTTTTGGATAATCCAAAGCCAATCACTGACTCTATACCCAAGAGGTTTTAGGTAGTAACCAAGGTAATTGAAACCAAATTGGAGTGGCACCACCATGTAAGGCAGAATTCTAACAAAATCATTTAGACAGTCAGTGGCGATATTGTAATAGAGAAAGCATGATTTTTCAATGCTGATACTCATGCCCGAGGCTTTGCAGAAAGTCTCAATGATAACCTCAAAGGCAGACCAATCCTGAAGAGTACCTGAGCCCATTAGGATCACATCATCCACAAAGAGGAGGTGAGAGAGAGCTAGAGAGGGCGAGATTCTGATACCCCGAATGAGACCATTAGACCTAGCATCCCGTATGAGAAGACTGAGGCCCTTAATGACAAGGATAAAGAGGAGAGGGGATAAAGGACAACCTTGACTAATACCACGTGTTGCTGTGAAAAAGTTAGAGGGAGTCCCATTGACCAGTACCGAAAAATTAACAGTAAAGAGACAACCCATAATCCAATTTACAGTGAGAAGGGGCACTCCAATTTGTATCAAGATCAGTCTAACAAAATTCCAGTCAACACGATCGAAAGCCTTAGATAGATCCAGTTTGAGAACAAAGGCACAGAGATTCCTAGTCTTAACAGAGTGGAGAACTTCTTGCACAATGCCAATAGGTTCAGAGATTTGTCGATCTTTAAGAAACCCAAATTGTTCCTGAGAGATACCCAAATACAAGAAAGGATTTAACCTTCCAGCTATGACTTTATCAATAAGCTTATAAAGAAGGTTGCATAAAGAAATGGGCCTAAAATTGGCAAAGGTCCGAGGCTTCTCCTTCTTAGGGATAAGAGCTAGGAACATCGAGTTCAAGGAAGGAGGGATAAAACCCGAGGTCCTAGTCGATTCAATAGCCTTAAGTAAAACAGGACCCAGGAGATCAAAGAAGTGCAGGTAGAACTCCACAGGCCACCCATCTGGGCCTGGGCTACGATCTTTTTTAAAGGACTTCAGGGAGTGTTCAATTTCCTCCAGACTAACGGGACAAGAAAGGAGAGAAGAGTGCTCAGAGGGAATCATTTTGGGAAAGAGCGAGATCACCTTAAGTTGGTGTACTACACTAGTACAACCATCATCTTTGAAAATATTGGCAAAGTGGGCTTTACCCATCTCTTTTAAGGAGGCCTCCTCCTCAACAAGATTACCATCGGAGTCTACCAGAGACCAGATCGTATTTTGAATCCTTCTCCTTGAGGCCACTACATGAAAGTATTTTGTGTTGGAGTCTCCTTGAAGGGCCCATTTAGTTCTGCTTTTCAGTTGCCAGGTAACGATCCATTTAGTCTTACAACAATTTATTACTACTCGTGATATATTCGCCGATAGGAGTAAAGTATTTTTTAAGAGCATTGATTAAACAAAGGAAATATAGGGACCCTTGAGTGTTCATCATGATAGGGTTCTTGCCAAGGAAGAATTTAATTGAAATTGGTCACTTTCATGACTACCCTTTCTAAACAATTTGATGGACTCACCACCTTCATGGGGAAGGACATAAGGCATTGGATGAATGATTTAGTAGATAAGAATTCTAGAATTGATTTTATTGGAAAGGAACACTGCATCGAATTAAGTCAGGTACAAAACGAAATATTTTACTTGAAAATAAAGGAGGAAGTCATAGTGGGGCCCAACATAGATTTCATTAAAGCATGGGTGGACAAAGCTTTGGATAAAGTTACCAACACTTCATGAATTCAATCGAGATGGTAGTAAGGGTTTGTGGAGCACATCAGGCAATGCTACTATATTAAATTTGTGATCCTTAAAGAAAATGGGGGAGAGAGAGCTTAAATCCCAAGCCTCCTAAAGTTTTGTAAGTTTTCCTTATATGATTTTCTCCTTTCATCTTTTTGTCCCAAATATATATTTTCCATTAAGCTTTTATATATGTTTTGCAACAAGGGGTTTACGAATAATTAATTGTTCCCTTCTTTTCTGTTAGAAAACAGGACCGTGGAGAAATAACAGTTATACAATTATATCATTAAACAAGATGCAAAACACATTAAACACATTACAGAGAGACACAAATATAACGTGGTTCACCCAAACAATGGGCTACGTCCACACATAAATTGACAGTCCTTTTATTACCGTCCAGAAAGATGAAGGGATCCAACCTATGTGTGGACGTATTTTCCCATTCTATTTCTCACAGTCTCTCTCACACAATCATAGAGATTGTTTACAATGCTACAATACAATACAATACCATGCCCAGACGTATTACAATGCTTTTTATTTATAGGGGAAATAGCATGGAAAAATACTACGGTTAACCCAATAGCATGGGTCTGCAAAACTGTTGGCCAACAAACATCCCAAAAAAAAATTCTCGGGGGCTTCACCCCTGAACCCCAAGGTTGGGGAACGAGTGTACAGTACACTCAGGGTACAAACACGACTGAATAATATCTCTGGATTTGGAAGATTAGGCTCCACAACCAACATTTTCTTCTAGGTCTATCTACATTATTCTAGGTATTTGAGAGCCCCATCCTTCCCGTCGAGGGGAATGCATTTAAATTTTGTGCAATCATTGAGATTTGTCGATGCTATTATTCCCACTTTATTTTAGATGACCTTGAACTTGTTATACTTGGGATTCTATTTTTGTTAAATTTGGCTCCACAAAGAACTACTTTTGTAGCCATCTAGCGTTTATGAATTTTCTATGATTTTAATCAATGGAATCTTGAGTAGATGACTCTCTTCAACTTGTTTGATCTTGAATGGATTAATCATTTAAAGTTCTTGATGGATTTTCCATTTTATTTTTTTTCATCTTGTAAATTCATGGTTGATTCTAGGCTTATGATTATTTGTGGGGAGTAAAACTTGCATTTTGAGCATATTTTGTAATTTATTTCAATGTCCTTTTTCTTTCAATGAGTGAGATTGTATGGTCATTTTCAGGTAGTGTTGTATGTTTAAAAAAATATGTTGCAGTAAAGGATTTCCTTTTATAAGTTAAAAAAATGATTGGGGATCGTTGTTTAACTTTTGTCTCATGCATTTATTGAAAGATATCAAGAAGACCTGAAACTCAAAAAAATGAGGAGTGCCACTTTTTTAAAAATGGGGAGAGAATCATGGGACCTTCTCATGACCCCTCCAATGTTGGTTCATTTTCCCCTATTAGGAAAACTAGTTTAACAAGTACCTTATTGTGAAAATTAGGGCCTTAACCCTAAAACATAACTAAGAACATGAAACCTGTAATAGGGACTATATCCTAAGTTATGCATAAAGGTGTTCAAAGACTTAGGATTAGAGGGAGCCAAAGGCTAACAATCACCCCTTAACCATAATTATGTACAATTATACAAGCCATGTAGCATATGCTAGTGTAAAAATTTGTAATATCACCTTGCCCTCAACTCGATACTCATGGTTAGAAACCCCATGGGTCTCAATGAAGATTTGCCTAAAAATCAACCAAAAATAGATGTCAAATACCAAGTTTGGAAATATTACTATGCAATAAATGATCTAAATAGCTTGTAAGTGTTCACTAATGTGAACCCAAGACTAATGAGAGAAAATCTTGATGAGAAGTGAATTGGTTGTGAATTCCAACACGTCTCAAATCTTGAAAATGCTTATAATCCAATATGCTAGGATAAAATGCAGAAGAATCAACTATCCTTTGCAAGGTTCAAAGACCATCCATGTAAAGTTCGAAGATTATCAAGTGAACAAAGATGTTCACAAAATTGCTCTCAACAACTTATACATAAAAACACTAACAATAATCTAGCTAACAGAAAAAAAATGTTGATAAACATCCCAATCGTATATCCTCTAAAAGCTATGTATTAAAACTTGTAAATGATTCAACAAGGACCAAATCATATCCTTCCATAAAATGGCTAAAACCTAAACAAGGTGAATTATTGTTAGTGCCAAATAAAATCAAATTATAATAAAACATATCCAACAACCATGCAAGCCGGAAATCTACAACAGGTAATTGAATCCTCAAATTCCAAATGAAAAACCATCTCCAAAAATATTATCCATGCCAATATCCTCAAAATCCTCAAAACACAAGTGTTAAATTGTCTTGATAAATGTCCTTTGAAGCTTAAACTGACCAATCCAAAAACTCCATGTGAGTGATCCGTTTCAGAATCGTTGAATCTTGAATCCATTGTTGACACCATATTTTGCAAGATTTTCGGTATGCATGCATAGTGCATGTTAGCATGCCATCAAATCAATGCACAGACATGTTAATGAGCTAGAATGTTCCTGGCGACCGCAACTTCGCTCTCTTAGCCGCTGAGGTTTGGGGTCAATCAGACAGAAGTGTCCCTTTGGCTCTTTTTTTCGCTAAGCTTCTTTCTCTGTCGCATCTGATTGATATTTTATCGGCCAAACTCGAGCCTACTTGGCGCAATGGTAGATTGGGTGCAGACGGTATTTGGAAAAGGCCGGATCGTTTCTTGGCGGTAGAGGCCATGTTACCTCTTTTATCATAGTACAAATCATGGGACAGACCTTATGAGGTCTCGGACAGCTTCCCAATCTGCTTGGAATGGAAAGAGATGGGTGTCACCCTTTTAAGTTCAACCAGTCCTAGTTGAAACAATCGGAATTTGATGCTTTTATCAGAAGGGTGTGGATTGTTGATGGTATTATGTTTGAGGCTGATACGATTTATTCCTTGGTTGGGAAGTTAACCTTATTGAAGAAGGCGTTTATTGATTGGGAGCACATAATGAAACACTGCCGAGGTTGTGAATTGGCTTCGATCGAGGAGCAGATTGTCGATTTGTTTCTTCTTGCACCGACTGGGGTTCTCTCTATAGACGAGGTCGGGTTGCTTGTTGCTGATCTGAAGGTACGTAAAGTTAATCTTTTGGAATTTGAGGCATCATCCTGGAGACTTAAGAGTAGGGAAGTATGGATTGCTCAAGGTGACGCAAATAGTAAATTCTTTCAGAATTTTGTGAGTGCCCGTCATAATGGGAATTCTATTTGGGATATATCTGATCTTTGGGGTAACCTCTTACACGATGATGCTCAGCTGAAGTTGTCGGGGTGGAGTATTTCACAAATGTTTTTAAGGAGGATGGACCTACTTATATACAGGAAAAGCTTCAGGTTCTTAAATTATATCCTAGATTTTTTTCAACTATGGATGCTAAGCTAATTGGTAGGACTATTACGCTTGGGGAGGTTGATTCGGTTTTGAAGGGTTTTGCAAAGGACAAAATCTGGAGACCAGATGGCTCGCTGTTGGAATTTTTCTTCTCCTTCTTTGATTTGGTGGGTGATGAGTTATTGGTTTTTATTGAACAGAGTTGCGTGAAGAGAGTTGTACCGAGATCACTGAATGCGAATTTTATCACATTGATTTCGAGGTGTAAAAATCCTGAGGCCTTTGCAGATTTTAGGCCTATCTCACTATGTAATCTGATCTATAAGGTTATCACAAAAGTTCTCTCCGATAGGATGAAGCCTCTTCTTGCGGATATCATATGAAGGGAGCAGTTTGGTTTTTTGTGGAATAGACAGATTCTTGAAGTAGTGGGGGTCACTCAGGAGGTCCTGCACTCTATCAAGGTCCGAAAGTTGGAAGCATTAATTCTTGGGCAAGGCATACGACCAAGTTTATTGGAAATTTCTTAGACTTATTCTCCTGTAGATTGGACTGAATGTAGATACGGTAAACTGGATCATGGCGTGTGTGTCCTCTACAAAATATATGCGGTACTGGTCAATGGTTCACCTTCTCCCTTTTTCAATGCGAGTCTTGGGCTACGTCAGGGCTGTGCTTTTTCTGTTGATTGTCGAAGGTTTGAGTCTACTTATTCACGAGGCCAAAAGATTGGGTAAGATTAGAGGCATTCACTTCTACTCTACACTGACCCTTACCCACATCCTATTTGTGGACAATGTTGTTCTTTTTGGACATGGTTCGATTAAAGAATTGCGTCAATTCAAATTTATAATTGATATTTTCACTACAGCCTCAGGTATGATGATTAGTGTTGAAAAGTCTTCTTTTTTGACTAATAATATTTCTTCTGCAGTGGTAGAGCATGTCCATTTTATCTTCCCTTATAAGATGGAGGGGATTGAGAAGGGCTTTAGGTATTTGGGGCATTGGCTGAAGCCACTTAATTATCTAGTTGAAGACTGGAGATGGATGATAAAAAATTTGATCGAAAGATTAATCACTGGACTTACAGGTTCCTGTCTTTAGGTGGCCCACTCATTTTACTAAACTCGGTATTGAGCGCCTTTCCTGTTTATTGGTTCTCATTGATGAAGATACTCATCTCTATCTTGAGGACTATTAGAAAGATTATATCTAATTTCCTCTAGGGTGGCAGTTGTGTGAGAAAAGGTATCCATCTGGTGAAGTGGGAGCAGCTTTCTAGACCTTATGCTTGTGGGGGTTGGAATGTTAAAAACTTATAATGGTTTAACATTGCTTTGAGGATGAAGAGCTTGTGGTTGGCCCTGAATGGGAGTGGAATTTGGAACAAGGTTTTGAAGATGAAATATTTTAGAAGACTTTTTGTTGCTGATTGGATCAGGAAAGGGAGTTACTCGGTGAAAAATTCCTCTATCATTTGAAATGGTTTTTTAAGGGTTTTGGGCCGGATCAGTAAATCACTAAGTTGGAAAGTTGGTAGTGGCAGTGTCGTGTTTGTTGGGGTGAATCCAGTGATAGGGATGGAGGACACTTATTCACTATCGGAATCCCTTATCAATTACCTTCATCTTTATGGTATACCTACATTGGATAAGGCTCGTAAACCGATTGAGTGGTCATTATCTATTTCATACTAGTTGTCAGCGAAAGATTTAGAGGTCAGTGGAGAGTGGAAATTGGAGTGGGATCATTATACAACATTCTTGTTGCATATGGGCTTACATCTTTCGGATGTTGAAGACCGATTGGTTTGGTCATGTAATTCAGCAAATGGACAAATTTCAGGGAAATTGGCATATCAATTCATCGTGGACTCAATGCTGACTACATCGGAGGATTGGTGAAGGAAGGACCCATGGAGATGGAGGTTACCACAGAATATTAAGTGCTTTAGCTGAATGTGTATGCTGGATAATATTAGTACTTGGGACAATCTTATAAACGGGGTTGGTTTGGTCCAAGTATCTATCAACTATGTTGGTGCGAGGTTGAATCGGTTGCTCACCTCTTTGTGGATTGTGGCTTTGGTAAGGCGATTCGTAGAACTATTTTGGAGTATTTGGGTTTGGTGTATTGCTCGGAGGATCTCACTCTTTAGGGGGAATATGAAGTGATGGATTAGTATGGGACTGGATCTGATTTTCCTTTCACTCATTTGTAATTGGTCCATTTGGTTGACGAGGAATAATATAATTTTTTCTGGTACCAAACCTTTAGTGTAGAATGCGGTGATGATTTGTCTTCGATTCGTAGTAGATTATCCGGTTCCTCCCTGTATTTGTAGAAACATAGCGATTAGCGATGGTCCGGTGGTGTAAGCAGCTATAGGTTTCTTCGACGGGGATGCGACACATAATTTGGGTGGTGTTGGGACGGTTTTATATATTGGACACGCACACTTTTATATGCTCATACTCGGATGTGGAAAGAGAATGAACACTCGAGTTGAGTTGCTTGTTCTTTGGGGGCTCTTATACATTGCTCATGGGATGGGTTTTTCGAAATTGCAAGTCTACGGGGACTCCAAGACTATTATCAATTGGGTCAATGATGCTGTTGTTTTGAGTATTTTGGAAATGGATTATTGGTGTTCTAGAACCAAAGCTCTTCATCTGGTTTTTAATACATTCAGCTGCCAACATATTTGCAGGGAGCGCAACCATATCGCGGATGGGCTTTCGAAAGACGCATTAGATATGTCCAGTGGTCAACTATCACTTCAAGAATTTATGGAGGATTCTCCTATTTTTAGAACACTTATAGTATTTTCGATTAAGCACGTTTAATTGTTCCTTTTTCGTCACTGGGTACTGGCGGGATAACTATTATACTAGTATGGGAAGGGCTTATTGTATTTTGAGTGATGATTGTAATATTTTTGTCTCTTTCTTATTTGGGATGGAGAGTCACCTTATATCTCGGTTATTGTCTATTGAGGAATGGATCTAATGATTGGTTTAAGGTCAAGGGGTTGGGAATATGTTGTAATGAATTGATTATTTTCCAGATGTTAAGGAAAACTGAATAGAGGAATAGATGTCTGAGTTTTTAAAGTTATTACTGCTTTGTAATTAGGTCCTTTGTTCATATAAAAAAAGATTGATCTTTTCTTCCTGAAAAAAAAACCAAGAATTTGCCATGTTTTAAATAGTTGTAATTAATCTCAAACTAAATATAAAGACTTTATGTCAGTGTAAATAGAAACTAAATGTAAAGACTTTATGTCAGTGTAAATAGAAATGTAAACATGAATGTTATGTTTGGTTTGCTTATGATTAAATTGGCATCTTATAAGTTAGTGTTTTGTATGTAAGAAGGTGAACCCAAAGTTTGAATATCTTCACGGGTACTATAGGAGACAGAAGGATATTGTGTGACTTATCTTATGGACTATAATGGATTGGACGTGTTGTGGTTCCTCCTCTCGTATTTGATTGTATATTG
Organism: Pseudotsuga menziesii; assembly: GCA_001517045.1. Taxonomy (NCBI): domain Eukaryota; kingdom Viridiplantae; phylum Streptophyta; class Pinopsida; order Pinales; family Pinaceae; genus Pseudotsuga; species Pseudotsuga menziesii. Next base: position 29,845 of record LPNX011121554.1, read on the forward strand.
TGGATGAATGATTTATGATTATGTGTTTGATTTCTCATATGTTGTGTTTACTTTAATTAATAGTATATGTCTTTCTAATGTATGTTAATGTCTTGAGTGAGACCTTACTATTTATTATAGTATCAAAAATTACAACATTAATGTTTTATTGTTGGCCCATAGGTTGAAACTAGGGTCTATTAATAACAGTTCCAACGATTGGTTTTGTTGTTGGAATATAATATATTCTTAGAAAACAAGGGCATGCCATGGAAACTGTTGTGGTGAAAGATACAAGATTGGTTTATGGAAAATGAGATTGATCAATTTCCATAGAGAGAAACAAAAAATTTAGATGTGGGACTAAATTGGTAAAAGGATAAGTATATCTTTTATGATAAGCATGTACAAATCAATACAATACATTGCTCTCAAGAACCTATAATTTAGGACAAAGAAATGATTGAAAGACTAAAGTGACTACATGACAAGAGGACTTATGCAATTGAATATTGGTTCGAGTGGGTCAAGGAGAGATACATAGTTGAGTTTGTTATTGAATATAACACCTCGTTAGAATGACCGAGATATATTTTGAATAAGAGCAAAGTAGAAAGTTATTGGAGTTATATTATTATAAATTAAGATAGAGTTTATGGAAAAAAGGGTTGATGCAAATGATACAAAAAATTATGGCAAAATAAATCCTCACAAAAGGGATCAGGGCAATAAAGAATGAGTGATGAACTAGAGAAAACCAAGAAAGATGGATATAGAGGAATAGAGGAAAGCTAGGGAATAAATATACGAGAGAAGAAATGTATTAAGTGAAGTAATCAGGATATTTAAAATAGACAAACCAAGGTAGAGGGAAGAAGGCATATTAGCAAGCATTAGTAGAGTAGAAGGTGAAAGAAGAGCGGGAGTGTGTGGAAGAAGTAGAGGCGTTAGAGGAGAGCATCAAGCAAGAAGAGTTTCCAAAAAAGGTGTGCTGAAATAAATGATAATAGAGTAGGAGTGGGACATGTTGAGTTCTTGTTAGAAAAAAACAACAACAACAAAAACAATAGAACTCAAGATTTACGTGGAAACCTTGTTATTATGTTACAATGTCGAGGGTCACTCTCGTTTTATACAAAAAAAAATGAGGGTTCTAGAAGGATCTAGAAATTTTGGCCTTGGGGGTTCTTCCCCTAAAACCCTAGAGATAAGGGCAGGGCATGTGAGCAACACATTGGCCTAGTTGAAAGCTCTATAGGAAGAATACTGAAGATATAGATATTGGCTTCATCTCCTAACATTGTCCCACTTCAAATCAATATACAGGGATCTCATTGCCAATGTTTTCCACCCGCATGCCATTTTTCCCAATGTTTCCTTCATCACGTTTTCAACAAGTCTAGAGAATTTTTGCACCATTCAAACTTCTCTACCATGCCTGGATTTATAAGGATTTTTGTAGAATTCTCATCAATATCAATTCTATCCAACAAGATCCTACCTTCTTCCACCACTTTCCTTATGAAATGCTACTTAATATCAATATTAGAAGAAAAATTAATGAGAATGATGAATTAAATGTGGATCAAAACCCCAAAAAACAAAAAACAAAATAGAGACCATTATGTTAATTACTTAGATAAAGACAGTCATTGAAGACTTCAAGTCATATAGCCGTCCCTACTTAGAATCATGTGACTAGATTTTAAAAGAAAAACACTTCTACATCATTATGGTTACTCATTGATTGCCTCCCCTTGGTAATATCCATCATGACAATCATGTCCATTTCAATCCTTCTTATAATATTGTTATGCATAAAATAAAATCATTAGTTGTAAGAAATGTTGTTACCCTCCCCACCTAGGTTTAAATCTCACTTTGTAACATATTTGCTTTTAGTAAATTAATTGTTGATAAAGTATAAATAATACATACAAACTTTCTATTTAGTGAAGAACATGTATTACACATTTCATTATAGAGTAATTAAAGTGAAAAATTAATAAAACACGAAATCTCTATTTTATAGAAAAAGAAAACTAAAAATCATGTCAATTCAACACCATACATCTCTCGTGATCTTCTCCAAGGTGACAATGACTATATGTTTCTTCCAACATGTGAATAATAAGATAAGAAGACAAAAGGTACCAGATTGTATTGGATTCAAAATTTACTAACTTAGGGGAGCCACACATGTAGATCTATGATAACCTAAGAAGTCTTGTACACAAAGACTAGACCATGTGTATGAAAAAACATAAAGACTAATTATGGTTGAGTGCCCCCCAAAAATCGATATAAGTTTAAAGAACAAAATATTATAAATGTTAAATTATTGTAATGTTAATAATACTATAATTTATTTTTTAAGAATTTTTACATTAAAAATTAGTATATAAATATTATGATTAAAAATAATTTAAAAGATATGATCACGATTGTAATTATTATTTGTACATAAAAAATTAAAACTCATGTCAATTCAACACCATACATCTCCTATAATTTATTTTTTAAGAATTTTTACATTAAAAATTAGTATATAAATATTATGATTAAAAATAATTTAAAAGATATGATCACGATTGTAATTATTATTTGTACATAAAAAATTAAAACTCATGTCAATTCAACACCATACATCTCCTATAATGTTCTCCAAAGTAACAATGACTATATGTTTCTTCCGATATGTGTGAATAACAAGTTAAGAAGACAAAAGTACCATATTATATTGGATTCAAAATTTTCTAACTTAGTTTTTTTACATAGAAAACTAAAAGTCATGTAAATTCAACACCATACATTCTTATGATCTTCTCCAAAGTGGCAATGACTATATGTTTCTTCCGATGTGTGTGAATAATAAGATAAGAAAACAAAATGTACCCTATTATATTGGATTCAAAATTTACTAACTTAGGGGAGCCATACATGTAGATTTATAATAACATAATAAGTCTAGTATGCTTTAATCTCTAAAGACTAGACCATGTATACCAAAAAAACATAAATACTGATTATGACTGAGTGCCCCAAAAACATAGATATGAATTCAGAATAAAATTGGATATAAGTTTAAAGGACATTATATTAAATATTAAATTATTGTAATGTTAACAATATTATAATTTATTTTTTTAAGAATTTTTACATTGAAATTTAGTATATAAATATTGTGATTAAATATAATTTAAAAAACATGATGAGTGATCTTCCCTTTCTCTTGGAGAGTGTGCATAAGTCCCACCAATTAAGCTATCCCCTAAGTTAATAACCACAATGATATTTGTTATTAATATTTTAGGATTAATATGTTTATTGAAAATATTTAAAAAAAATATATTTAAAAACTTAAAAAAAAACATTTCTAAATTTGTATAGATTTGATCAATTGAAAGACCAATATTATAGCAAATTATTGAAATTGTGATTTAATTTGGGTGTACAAATGACATTTTAAGAGAAAATGATTTTCATAATGTGTTTAGTGTCACAAATATGATAAATTATTTTATCCAACGACCTTTTAAAAATTGTTCAATGCCATGTTTCACTATGTAACTTGTTCTTATTTTAGCAAAGTTGATTTTCTTCTTTACATTGTTTAAAAGGAAAATAATACTTTTGATTTTCTAAATTAGGTTTAATTATTATCTTGATTTTTCTCCTGTCCTCTAATTCTTTACGACAACATAACTTCTCCTTAAATTTAAATGAAACAACATTTTTAAAATTATCATTATTATGCACACTCACCTCTTCCTTATTTCAGATGGTTTAATAAAAACTTAACATTAAACCAAAAATAATTCTTAACAACATTTCTAAAATTATCACTATTATACACAATCACCTCTTCCTTATTTCGGATGGTTTAATAAAGACTTGGCTTGCCAACCTGCCTTAAACCACAAGTAATATAAAAGACTCCTTATATAGCAATATTATAAAAAGTTATTGAATTTATATATTCTTTAGAAAAAATTAAATATTTTAATTTGTTTTCAAATACTTAATAAACTTTCCATGTTTTATTTATCTTTTTCTTTAACTTAATAATAAATAGTTATTTATTTATTTAAGAAAAAAATCTTTAAATAAATATTTATCTATTAAAAAAATCACAATTTAATGATCGAGACCGGGTGTCAAATTATAACCAATTTTGACGATAACATAATCCACAAGTCTTATATAAAAAAGAACATCCACACACTGGGTCGGGAAGATATGAGCAAATATATGCCAATGAGACAAAAAAGTATCCAATGGAAACCGCAAACTATAAACAAAGTGTATCGCATCCAAACCACTAAAATAAATAACTGAAGACAGCAAAAACTACCATGACGATGGCAGGCTGATTACATATGTAAAATCACTAGGCAGTAATGCGGGGCATTTAAACTCTGCTCGGATTCAGAGACGGCCACAAACATTTAATCCGACATCCATGACCGTCAATTCTCGCACGCAGACGCCTCGGAATTTTTTTCGACTTTAATTTCACGAGAGAATGTCGAAAGGCAGCAATTACGGTCAGGACAATGCATCGGATTTCGAGCTTCCTGAAGAACTTCTCGGCGTTCTTCCCACAGACCCTTACGAGCAGCTGGAATTGGCGCGTAGAATTACCTCCATTGCGGTTGGATCCCGGGTCTCTAAGTTGGAGGCTGATGCTTCAAAGCTCAAGATTAAAATTAGCGAAAAAGATGAGACAATTTACGAACTGGAGGAAAAAATCAACCAGCTAGAAAAGGCTCTCAACGAAACTGACGAACGGCTGTCTCACTCACTGGAAGAGCAGGTCAGCTTCTTGATGTGCTCACTTATTTTTTTAAATCCTCTTTATAGAATAATTTTGTTTCTGTTCAGTTCTTTTTCTGTATTTTAATTTTTCGTTATGTCGTCGCAAATTTTGTCCTTAAATTCTTAGCTTTTCTGCTTCAAATTTGATTTATTTTTGCTCGATTACAGTTAGCAAGTTGATAATTTTAACAAATGCTTCCCAATCCACTCTTGTTCTGTTTTCCTTTTAGTATTTCATGTCAATTTTTCTAATTCCCCCGGTTTCTTATTTAACTTTGATACTCTTTTGTTGAATTACTGTCTATCTTCCATTTATAAAGTTCTTTAATTTTCTTTGTTTCAATAATTTATGACAAATTTGATTCTCTGGTCGTTGTCCGTCAGTTTAATTTTGAAGTTTAGTATTTTCCTTTCGGATTGAACTACATTTTTCAATTATTTGCAATTTTGCTTTTGGTAATTTTAATAATTTTATTCAAATACAACGTTTTTATTCTCTTTGTTTTCATGGTCAATTTTTGTCTACCTCACTTTTGAGTTTTAATGTTTCTTGTTTCAAGTCTCTACTTCCCCGTTGAAATTCCGCCAAATTGTCTTCTTTATCTTTTAGATCTGCTTTCTTAAATTAGTTATCCTCTCATTGTCCTGTGTTTAAAATGTTCATTTCCCGGCAGGCAAAGCTTACTCATGAGAAGAGTGTTTTAGCAACAACTGTCAAGAAGCTTAACAGGGACGTGGCAAAGGTGAGGTTTCCTTCATCAACAGAAAACAATGAGGACATCCTTTCTGAAACAGTAAATGAATAAAGATAAATAGTTGAACAGGATTTGCAGTCAATAGTAGTTTCTCTGAAGTAGATTACTAAAGATCCACAATCCAAGATAAAAAGTTGAAAAGGATTTGCACTTCTGTAGCATAATTTTTTTGACTGTTTCAGTTAAGTTATCCAGTTCCTAATGTACCTAAAGACCTACTTTAGGAATCCTAACTTAATAGTCTTCATGAAAAGTTATATGGTTCAATTATTCTGAATTAACAGAAGATGTGAAACATCCCTTATATATTGCTTCTTTAAGAATTAAATTTGTTTCTTGTTATCACTGGGAAATGACTAAAAATTCCAAAGGTGTCTAGATAACTTAAGGAAAAGTGCCAGTGTCCCAGCTCACACATCACTCATTTTGGGTTAGTGCTTTGCTAACCTCATGGGGGTATCTCTAAGTGATCCAAGGCTTTAATTACAAATGTTTGGGGGCATTTAACACCTAAAGTCTGCAATAAAAGCTTATTGTGCTGCACTAAAAACTCAGAAATATGCAACTTATTCCTAAAATCAGCAAGCTTAACTTCCGAATTTATGACTGTATATGCTAAAACAAGTCAGAAATTTCATAAATTTACTAAATTTTCTCTTATTTCTGCAATAAAAGTTGCAGAATAATGAATTACATTGCCCTTAAATGCAAGAAAAACACTTGAAATCACTGTTTTATCAATTGATACGAAGTGTTCCCCTCACAAATTCGCAATTAAATTTGAAAAAGGAATGATGTTCAATTTGTTTTCACATTAAAATGCTTATAAAATTATGTTTATTAGATGACTGGTCCCTTGTCCTCGGTTAATGGAGTGAATGAAATAGAAAACTTGTAAGGCAAACAAAATTATTTGAATCTGACAAGTTCATGTGTCCAAGAAGTAAATGTTTAAATGATAAGAGCTATTTAAAACAGATAAAATACTTACACAGGTATGCTTGTTGCCAAAATATGTTGATTGGATGATTGGATCACCATTACTCTCGTAGAAAGAACAAAGTTCCAAGCAAGTTGGACACAAATCAATGTGCTCAAGGATCTCCAGAGATAGAAGTGTAACTCTGGCAGTGCATGTGGAAAACTCAACCAATACAATACCACAAGTGTTTGTTCAAACATCTAAATCTCAAGTGAAAACAATGGAAGCAAGAAGATGGAAGAATGACAACATTGATGATTGTCTCCCATGCTTGCACTCCTTTCTACAGCCAAGAGAATATGAAAAAGGAGCAAGATTAGGGATAAAGCTGAGCCTCGTTCTGGAAAGAATATGAAAAAAGAAGAAAGCATCCTTGTTAGGGTTTCATGCAGACTCAACTAGGGCCCCTTAACTAGGCGAAAAAATTCCAAAAGCTTGCAAAGAGAGGTGCCCTCATTCCCTGTGAAAGCACTAAAAAGAAACTGAAAGGCACTGAAAAATAAATTATAAGCATTGAAATTTGCTTGGAATATCTCAAATGGGGATGCCCTTCTCCTACTAAAGATAACCTGCATGCATGCCCAAACTAGAAGAAGATAGTAAAGAAGAAAAGCATGCCATGTCACCACCTACAAAAGCACTAGAATCTTCTTGGAAAGGTCCTCAAGTAAAGCACCATTCTCCTACCTAAAATACAGTGTATCAGTGGTGGAAGAGCTAAAGAGTAATGGTATCAAGGAGGGTCCACCTCTTCTCTAGCTCATGATGGAGGAGAAAAACCATAATAAGAGGCTAGGAAGCCTTCTTAAACCATGTGCTCGACTTGGAGAAGATAAGACAAAAGAGAAAAGCATGCCAAGGATAGAAAAGGGGCTTCTCCAAGTAAAACATCCAATGGAGTCCAAATAAAGCCCCTTTTTCCCAACATAGAAATCTTTTTCTTAAATAGAAAAATCAACGAAGGCAACTCTTCTAGCGTAGATGCTTTCTAGTGGTGCAAGTCAACATGGAGAAAGCTTGCTTTAGAAGAAAAGTCAAGTCAAAAATACCACCTCAAGTGGGGTATACTAGTCAATGATATATGCCACATGTCAACAAGCCATTCAACCTCCATGAATCCTCTCTAGTGGGGGTGCACTCCTCCATGGACTCTAGAAAGATCACACCTGTCCCCATGTAGGGCGCACCCCTTCGAGATCAAAAACATAGGATATAACCATGAAAAAGCATATGCTGAAACTAGAGTAGGGCGCACATCTCCACTACTAAAACTAGGCTATGTCGCAAAATATCAAAGTGCTCAGAATATCCCAAAAAACAATCTTCACTACTAGAAAGGTGACGCAGGTTAACTACAAAATAAAAATGCTAAAACTCTAATTTCCATGTTCTTTGATCATCACCAAAATTGGCCCACATGCTGTACTCCATAAAGGGTTTCTAAAAATATGATCAGTCTCAAAAAGGAGAAACCCTAATTTTTCCTTAATTTTCATGTTCCAATCATCAGCAAAACTGTTGCTTATGCATGTCTCTATAATGGGTATCCAAAAATATGAATAGCTTCCAAAAATAGAATTTTACCCAAAAAAGCAAGTCTGAAAAAACTAAAAGTACTCTTTTGAAGCTTTGACCCTCCCATGCATGCATAAAAAATTTGCATGTCACATGGAAGTATGAGGAACCTGATGAACTAAAAAAAAAATTCAATTCTATATTGGTATGCACGTGGACTGATCCTGAAGAAAATTGATTTGAAGACCACAAGCAAGAAATGTGTTCAGTCTTTAACTCTTAGAGTGAAGATCTGCGATCATGTGCTAAGTCTTGCATAAGCACTCATGAATTGTTGATGTTGAATGATGAAATTTTGATGAGAAGTTCAGCCACTAATGTGTCTATGTCGAATGATGCACTTTCAAAAAGAAGCTCATCCATTAATGTACCACAAATGGTCGATGCCAATTGATAAAGGTGTGCTTTGGAGAGATTCATTTAGAGGGATAATGCTTCTTGTAGACTAATTTATTGGAGTGAGAATTGTATTGCCAATGTTGTTATCTCTAGCTATCCAAATTTATTATAATTTTCAAATAATGTTAAGATATCTGCCAAGAACTCTTATAATACCTTGCCATCATACTAGGCACTTAAAAGCTCATTCCAAAAATCTAGAATCTCTTCATTTTTAAATGAATTGCCATCATACTTATGTCAGCAGGGAGGGAGAGACATATACGAATTTATCTAATCATGCTTACCATTGCACAATGGTTAGTCTATTCAAGAATATTTAACATAATATATTGTAGTGTTGCAAATATGTTGGAATATGATGATTGAGCTCATTGTAATTTATCTCCAACAAGAATTGTGTTGATGTTTGTAACTCGAATAGGTATTTCCACGAGTTAGTGTCTTACTTATGGAAATAATCACTAATACCTCTCAGAAACTTTGAAAATTCACTTTATTAAAGTCAATTAGTAAAGTGAATGTCTTTTTAGATTAATTGGGGTTAATTTAATTAAGTGCCTAAGTTTTGGGCACTAGCGACTTAAGTTAATTAAGTGAATCTCAACCATTGATCTTAAGTGAGGGAGAACTAATTTCAGCAATCGGAGTTAGGATTTTGGTTCATCTCAATAGTATAAAACAATGTTATCAGGACCAGACCGGTTATTAAACTGACACTATGACAGAGCCCAAAAATCTAAACAGGACTGAACCAGGAAAAAACCAGACCAAAAAAACATTTGACCAAAAACTACATAAAATATTCAAATTTTGTAAAAAAAACATATATATTTATGTGCATCCATATGCAGCCAAACCATTATAAACAAAAATGCGAAGTTTCTCATGTATATAGCAAGTATGGATGCATATAGCCAAAATAGCACCAAGTGCAATTCATCTTTGAACCAAAATACATCAACAAAGAGGCTCTAAATGGCCCCTAGAGTCCAAAAATTAGCATAGTACTTGTTGCCGCCTAATACACACTTTATGACACGGGGAAGTCTCCAACCCGCTTTGTGTGTCCTTGGGGGCAAGTTAGAGCTGGGGACCACTGTCACCACAGTCTACCAACTCCTCCGTTTAGGCCAAATCCCAACAGAGCCAAGGGGGGTAGTCCCTATAGGAAGGTTTATTAACAATTTAGTTAAAGGGATTTTATTTTATTAAGGTTACAAAATTACAAGATCAGTGCCTAGATTAAATGGAGTCAAAAGATTACAAGTTACAAACTTACAAAAGAATTAAGAATGATTATCCACAGTTGCCTGAGCTAAGCAAGATCTACAATATTAATAATATGAACAAATGCTAAAGAATGGTTCAACAAATATACAATGATACCCGAAAAGAAACAAGATATACACCGGATGAACAAGTTATTATGTCAAAGATCAAAGGACAGATTGCTTTCAAGTTACAAGATTAAACAATGTTTTACTCAAGC